>MU551584.1:43182-55896 GCA_024362625.1 Silurus asotus
TATATAGGCCAGAATGTAAAGTAAGGTGTATATATATCAATACACATAAATAAAATAGTGCAGATGTATGTAAGCACAATTGGTGTGGAAAATAAGAAGTTATATACAAGGTTTTAACAGTGTTTATACAGAGATCTACTGGTGAAGTGTAGAGTTCAGTAGTGTGATGGTGGATGGAAAAAAGCTGTCTCTGAACCTGCTGGTTCTGGTGCGTATGTTGCTATATCTCCTTCTTGATGGAAGGAGATTAAACAGTTTGTGAGTGGGATGTGAAGAGTCCTTGGTGAACTCCCAAGAACTTAAAGTTGAAGACTCACGCTACATCAGTTCCATTGATGTTGACGGGAAAATATCAGATGTCAAATGTCTTGCTTTTAGATTACCGAAAGTCCACGATGAGCTCTTTAGTCTTCGTGACATTGAGGGTCAGGTTGTTGGTGGCACACCATGCTGTCAGGCTTCGGATCTCTTCCCTATATTTGTCCGATTCGTCATTGTTGCTGATCTGGCCGACCACAGTGGTGTCATCTGCATACTTGATAAAGATGTTGGAGTTATACAGAGGAGCTTGGTCGAACAGGGAGCAGAGTAGTGGGCTCAGAACACAGAACACACCCTGTGGGATGCCACTGTTCAGAATGAGGGTTGAGGATACCTGTTTGCCCTACCTAACAGATTGAGGTCTGTTGGTGAGAAAGTTCAAAATCCATCTGCAAGTTGAGGTGCAACACAAGACCTCAATGAGGAGGACGAGCATGCAGATGAGTTTCCCTGACAGTTTGAGCAGAAATTCTTTGGTTATCCAAAACGATTGTTGCAGCAGCTGTCCGGGTGGCTGGTCTCAGACAATCTTGGAGGTGAAGATGCTGGATATGGAGGTCCTGGGCTGGTGTGGTTACATGTATTCTGCGGTTGTGAGGCCGGTTGGATATACTCCCAAATTCTCTGAAACGCCTTTGAAAACAGCTTATGGTATAGAACTTGACATCTGTGGCATCGTGCTGTTTGATAAAACTGCACATTTTAGATTGGCCTTTTATTGTGGCCAGCCTAAGGCACACCTGTGCAATAATAATTGTATATGTATAATGTTTTATGTGTTGATTAAGAGGAAGTCCAATGACTAAAATCTCCCTGAAGTGGGAAAGCATTTTTACTTTATAGCATTTGTCCACAAATACTTTGCACAGTACTCTGTGAAAGAATGCTGTACATTTTATTATTTTACTAAATATTATATTATACAAAATTCATGAAGGTCACTTTATATTAGGTGAGAGTAAATTTTCCTATAAAGTCTATATACTGAGTTTTTAAAGATTTTTATCACTATTAAAGTCGCTTTGCACTCTGAAAAACACCTACACCTATATTTATTTTAAATTTGTCTATTCATGTTCTTTCACCAAATCTGGTCTAGTTTCAACTCAGCATGCTGTGTGTGTGTGTGTGTGTGTGTGTGTGTGTGTGTACCACTACTGTTTACAATAAGGCAGCACAAAGAGTCCTTTTTAAGGATCTGAGCAAGCAGCACTGCTGGAGTAATCATAGAAAAAGGGGTGGGGGTGGGCTTCATGGCAGACTGAATGAGTTCTTCTGTGGTTGTTTTTCTTAGAAGCACAGGATAGACAAGTACCAATACTAGAAAAGGAGGCACTGTATGTTGGCTGCAAGGTTTGTTAATTTGAGAAAACATCTGCTATGAATTTTATAGTGTGGCATCTTGAGTTTGCAACTTGCATTCACTGCCTACTAAAATAGTAATGAGAGAATTCTGATGGTTAAAGTTAATTTTAACAGGTCTTGAGTGTGACAAGGGAATGGTAACTTAGCTTTCCAAAAAAATGTGGGTTAATTCAGCTCATTCATGATTAAGCATTTTGGGGGACTCACTTTTATTTTACATAGAGCCAGGTAGGCTTAGACAACTTTTTTCCAATAATAAATGTAATCATCTTTTATTTAGCATTTTGTATTTACTTGGGTTATCTGTGACAAATATGCAAGAAAAATAATAGTCTTTTTCATGAAAAGACACACACAGGCAAAACTAGTTTTGAAATGAAGTAGAAATTAATATTCAATTCATGGGCAACAGCTCTGGTGGACATTCCTGCAGTCAGCATGCCAATTGCACGCTCTCTCAAAACTTGAGACATCTGTGGCATTGTGCTTGTATAAAAAACTGCACATTTAAGAGTGGCCTTTAATTGTGGCCAGCCTAAGGCACACCTGTGCAATAATCATGCTGTCTGATCAGCGTCTTAATATGCCACATAATAGGCTTTTTTGTACATTTGAGTTCAGCTCATAAAAAATGGGGCAAAAACAAAAGTTTTGCTTTTATAATTTTGTTGTGTGTGTGTGTGTGTGTTTTTGTGTGTGTGTATATATGGAAAGTATTCAGGCCCCCTTAAATTTTCACTCTTTGTTATATTGCAGCCATTTGCTAAAATCATTAAAGGTTCGTTTTTCTTTTTCATTAATGTACACATAGCACCCCATATTGACAGAAAAACACAGATTTATTAAAAAAGAAAAACTGAAATATCACATGGTTCTAAGTATTCAGACCCTTTGCTGTGAAACTCATATTTAACTCAGGTGCTATCCATTTCTTCTGATCATCCTTGAGATGGTTTGATACCTTCATTTGAGTCCAGGTGTGTTTGATTATACTGACTGGACTTGATTAGGAAAGCCACACACCTGTCTATATAAGACCTTTCAGATCACAATGCATGTCAGAGCAAATTAGAATCACAAGGTCAAAAAGCTCTTCTTTGTGCTTTCTTTAAAAAAAAAAATAATTCTAAAAAGAAACCCTCAGGTTTTAATACATGTTTTGCTTGATTGCCACTATTATAGGTTTTATAGTATTAAATACATTCTAAATACCTTCGAAAAAATTGTTAATTTAATATTTATTTTGTTGTGCAATAAAAATTCAATAAAAAAAAATATAAACATTACCTTTATTCTGTAATTATTTGTCATATATATGAAATATGTGTGATTTATATGTGTATTTTAGAAAATATATTTTTTTTAATTCTTTTTTTCACACCAACTAGATGCATGTTTTCCCTCACCACATCCATGAACCTCCTCCTTGGCCTTCCTCTCTTCCTTCTTCCTGGTGGCTCCATTCTCAGCATTCTCCTACCGATATAACCCATGTCCCTCCTCTGCACATCTCCAAACCATCTCAATCTCACCTCCCTCATCTTGTCTCCAAAACGCCTTACATGCACTGCCCCTCTAATAAACTCATTTCTAATCCTGTCCATCCTCATCACTCTGTGTTGTGTATTTGTGCGTGTGTATATATATACAGTGCCCTCCACAATTATTGGCACCCCTGTTTAAGATGTGGTCGTGTACTTCTAAAAGTTCTCCTTTTTTTTAAAACAACATAGAACCCAAATTCAAAAAAAGAGAAAAATCCAACCTTATATTTAAGTACATTACTTTGGTGGTAAAAAAATCACACATTTAGAAAAAAAAAAAAAAAAATCATGTGTGCCACAATTATTGGCACCCCTGATGTTAATACTTTGTACAACCTCCTTTTGCCAACAAGACAGCACTTAATCTCCTCCTATAACATTTCACAAGATTGGAGAACACAGAGAGAGGGATTTTTGACCATTCTTCTTTGCACAATCTTTCTAGATCATCCAGTGTCCTGGGTCCTCTCTTATGCACTCTTCTCTTTAGCTCGCCCCACAGGTTTTCGATTGGGTTGAGGTCTGGGGACTGAGATGGCCATGGGAGGACCTTGAGTTTGTGACTGCTGAACCACTTTTGTGTAGATTTTGCCACATGTT
The DNA here is from genome assembly GCA_024362625.1 of Silurus asotus. Taxonomy (NCBI): domain Eukaryota; kingdom Metazoa; phylum Chordata; class Actinopteri; order Siluriformes; family Siluridae; genus Silurus; species Silurus asotus. The sequence goes on from MU551584.1 coordinate 47,013, forward strand.
TTGGATCATTATCCTGCTGAAAGACCCAATGACGACCCATCTTCAGCTTTCTGGCAGAGGCCATCAGGTTTTTATTTAAAATATCCTGGTACTTCAAAGCGTTCATAATGCCATGCACCCTAACAAGGTTCCCAGGGCCTTTGGAAGAGAAACAGGCCCACAGCATCACAGATCCTCCACCATACTTCACGGTGGGCATGAGGTGCTTTTCGGCATACTCATCTTTTGTTTTACGCCAGACCCACTTAGAGTGTTTGTTGCCAAAAAGCTCAATCTTAGTCTCATCTGACCAAAGCACACGATCCCAGTTGAAGTCCCAGTACCACTTAGCAAACTCCAGACTTTTACGTTTGTTAGTGTTAGTGAGAAAAGGCTTTTTCCTTGCATGCCTCCCAAACAGCTTGTTGGCATGTAGAGAGCGTCTGATGGTTGTTTTGGAGACTCTGTGACCCCAAGATGCCACTCTTTGATGCAATTCTGTGACGGTGAACTTGGGAAATTTTTTTACTTCTCTTACCATCCTCCTCACTGTGCGTTGTGGCAAGATAAACTTGGGACCTCTTCCAGCCTTGTTTGTCACTGTTCCAGTTGTTTTAAACTTCTTAATGATTCCTCTGATTGTAGATACCGGCAAGTTAAGATGAGTGGCTATTTTCTTGTAGCTATTGCCTGACTTATGAAGGTCGACACACATCTGCCTTACTTGAATGGTGTGTTCTCTCGTCTTTGCCATGTTGACAAATGGGTAAGAGAATTAGGCCTCTGTGTCACGTCATATTTATACCCCAGGGAAACAGGAAATCATGAATTACTAATTAAAAGTCCCTAGATACCCTGACCAACCTTAGCAACTACAGAAAAATATATACAAAAAAAAATGTAATTTTTCAGAGGAATTGTTAGGGGTGCCAATAATTGTGCCACACGTGATTTCAAGATTTTTTTTTTTTCTCTAAATGTGTGATTTTTTTTACCACCAAAGTTATGTACTTAAATGAAAGGTTGGATTTTTCTCTTTTTTTGCATTTGAGTTCTATGTTGTTTTAAAAAAAGGGTAGTGGTGAGACATGATCTTCAAGGACGAAACATGGTCAGAAAAAAATCTTAAAAGATCGTGATTGGAGATCATTAAAAAATTAAAAATTAAACGAACAACAGTGAAACACTCAGAGCATTTCCACATGCACAACAGCTGTTTAGCCTTGAGAATTTTTATTTCTTACATTTTGACAACTTTCACTAGTCTACCAGCTTTCAACTGTTGAGCTGGTAAAAAAGCAGTATAATTAAACATGTACAAACCTATTAAAAATGACCAGTGTTTTAAATACATGTCTAGTGAGCATTACTAAGTGAAAAGTAAGGCCCACCTACTAAAGTGATTGTGGAACGTATGTTACAATAAACATCGATGAATCATGGCAAAGTGAATTTGCTTCATTTGCATCTTGTACTGTGTATACTAGCAGTATAATGAATATGTACTAACAGTATACAGTTAAACATTATAATCAGGTTCAGCATTAAATATGAAATCTTGTGTTATCAGGGCATATTTAAAATATCTTCGTTTTTAACACTGACTAACTGACTGACTGACTGAAGGTGCCAGGAACATGGTGTAAGGTACTTTAAAACGGTACCAGTCAAAATACTACAGTTCTTTGATTGGTTATATACAGCCTAATCTATATGCCTGTCATATTTGGGGGCTTTCTTTCTGGTTGATTTTAGCAGTTATATCTCAATATAATATATAATTTAGGTGTTTTCTGTTTTACATTTATTTTTTTAGGCTGTAATTTTCGTAGAAATATTGGGTTAGATTAGGTTAGGTTAGGGCTTTAAGGACAAGTTACAAAGCTTTATCTTGCCTCTAGAGGACAGCACATTCACATTGCATCAGTTCTGCCTCAGCAGAGTAGATGTGTAATCAGGAGTGTAATGGGTGATAATATTGATAGATGTGTGTAAATGTAAAGTTGTTCATATTTTACTTTCGTTGTTTCAGTTAAATCAAATTGTAAATATATTTTTAAAACTGAAACTTTCCTTATAGGATGCATTAATCGGACTGATGTTTGAACCATCGGCTGGATATAATATTAGACTTTATTTTTTGTATATTTGTCAACAGTCTGCTACACTGACACAGGACCACAGATTGCTTCTGATCAACATCACTGCACACTTCAACATCATTTAGCTGGAATAAATTGACATTCGGTGCCACGCAGATGAGGACGGGTTCCCTCTTGAGTCTGGTTCCTCTAAAGGTTTCTTCCTTTTGCCATCTCGGGAAATTGTTTTTTTTTTGCCACAGTCACCACCAGCTCACGCATCAGGGATAAACTTACACTTTTAAAGAACATATTAATTCGTAATATCTGTGTAAAGCTGCTTTGAGACAATGCTCATTGTTAAAAGCGCTATACAAATGATAATTAATTGAATTGAATTAAATTGAATCACTCTCAACGAAAACCTTAACATCTTCAGCTCTGCAACCTCCAGCTCCTGTCTTTTACTCAATGCCACTGTCTCTAATCCATACAACATCGCAGGTCCCACCACAGTCCTATAAACTTTCCCATTCACTCTTGTAGATACCCCTTTATTACAAACCACTCGTGTCACTCTTCTCTACCCACTCTACCCTGCCTGCACACTTTTCTTCACTTCTCTACCACACTCTCCATTACTTTGCACTGTTGACCCCAGGTACCTGAACTCCTCCATCTTATTCACCTCTTCTCCCTGCAACATCTGCAAACATCATAGTCCAAGGAGAATCCTGTCTGACCTCGTCTGTCAACCTGTCCAGCACTACTGCAAACGGGAAAGGGCTCATAGCCGATCCTTGATGCAGTCCAACCTTCACCTAGAACCAGTCTGTCGTTCCTACTGCACACTTCACTGCTGTCATACTGTCCTTATACATGTCCTGCACCAGTGGTGGTGAGACATCATCTTCAAGGACGAAACATGGTCAGAAAAAAATCTTAAAAGATCGTGATTGGAGATCATTAAAAAATAAAAAATTAAACGAACAACAGTGAAACACTCAGAGCATTTCCACATGCACAACAGCTGTTTAGCCTTGAGAATTTTTATTTCTTACATTTTGACAACTTTCACTAGTCTACCAGCTTTCAACTGATGAGCTGGTAAAAAAGCAGTATAAACCTTCACACTTTTCTGATACACCTGACTTCATACAATACCACAACTCCTCTCTCGGCACTCAACATTCTTAAAGCAAATAATGTGTCTGTGGTGATGTTCCTCGGCATGAAACCATACTGTTGCTCACAGATGGTCACCTCTTCTCTCAGCCTGGCTTCCACTACTCTTTCCCCTAACTTCATGGGAAATGATCATGACTGATCAACTTAATTCCCCTGTAGTTACTGCAGGTTTCACATCTCCCTTATTCTTAAAGAAACCACACTATGGTTAAAAACACACTCTCCTTATTAGTCAACACATTTCCATCTCCATCTTTTATTGCTTTAACTTGCAGCACATCCTTCCCAGCTTAGTCCCTCTGCCTGGCAAATCGGTATAAATCCTTTTCTCTTTCCTTAGTGTCTAAGTTCTCATACAGCTCCTCATATGCATTTTCCTTGGCTTTTGCCACATCCCTCTTTACCTGCTACCTCATCTCGTTGTACTCCTGTCTACTTTTTCTTCTGTCGATCCCAATTCTGTTTCCCAACCTCTTTCTTCTTATGCTTTTCTGCACTTCATCATTCCAACATCATGTCTCTTTGTCTTCTTTTCTATTTTCAGTCGTCACACCAAGTACCCTTCTAGCTGTCTCCCCTATCACTTCTGCAGTAATTGCCCAATCATCCAGCACCTCTTCAACACCACAGAGCCCCTGCCTGACCTCTTCCCTGAATCTCACACTACAGTCTTCCTCATTCAGTTTCCACCATCTTATTCTTCTTTTAGTCCTCATTCTCCTCCTCTTCTTTTTCTTCACCTCCAAAAACATCCTACAGACCCCCATCCGATGCTGTCTAGCTACACTGTCCCCTGACAACAGCTTAGTCTCCAATCTCCTTCAGGTTGCATCTCCTATATAGAACATAGTCCACCTGTGTGCACCTTCCTCCACTCTTATACGTCACCCTATGATCCCCCTTCTTCCTAAAATACGTATTCACCACTGCCATTTCCATCCTTTCAGCAAAATACACAACCATCTGCCAGTCCACATTCCTCTCCTTAAGACCATACTTACCCATCACCTCCTCATCACCACTCTTATACGTCACCCTATGATCCCCCTTCTTCCTAAAATACGTATTCACCACTGCCATTTCCATCCTTTCAGCAAAATACACAACCATCTGCCAGTCCACATTCCTCTCCTTAAGACCATACTTACCCATCACCTCCTCATCAACTCTGTTCCCTTCACCTACATGCCCATTAAAGTCTGCCCCAATCACCAATCGTTCATTTCAAGAGACACCTTCTATCACTTCATCTAATTCACTCCAGAATTTTTCCTGCTCCTCCATCTCACAGCCGACTTGTGGAGCATAGGCACTGATAACATTTATCATCACCCCTTCAACTTCCAGCTTCACATTCAACTCCCTATCAGAAACTCTCTTCACTTCCACTACATTCTTATTAAACTCTTCCTCAGAATCACCCCTATACCATTTCTCTTTCCATCCACACCATTATAGAACAGTTTAAAGCCACCTCCAATGTTCCTGGCCTTACTCCCTTTCCACTTGGTCTCCTGAACACACAACATATCTACCTTTCTCCTCTCCATCATGTGGCAGGGGGAATCCTGCAGGGGCAGCTCCGAACGCCCCCAACCCATAAAAAGCCCGGTGGGCAGGGGCCCTCTGAGGAGCTTTCATTTGCGGCATTTAGCAGACGCCTTTATCCACAGCGAGGTACAAAAGTGCTTTAAATCTCTAGTAGTGAATAAATCTTACACTGGTACGCAAGAATACAAACTCAATATAAATATAACTCGAATTCTACAAACTTGGAAAGTGCTAATTTAAGTATTTCAGGAAGAGGTAGGTCTTCAGTCGTCGCTTAAAGATAATCAGGGACTCTGCTGTACGGACATCTAGGGGAAGTTCATTCCACCACCTCGGTGCCAGAACAGAGAAGAGCCTTGAATTGTACTTAACTCTCAATCTGAGAGAAGGTGGTACCAGTCGAGCAATGCTGGAGGATCTCAGACAGCGTGGTGCAGTGCGAGATGTGATGAGGTCACTGAGGTAAGATGGTGCTGGTCCATTTTTGGCCTTGTAGGCAAGCATCAGTGTTTTGAATCTGATACGTGCAGCTACTGGAAGCCAGTGAAGGGAGCGCAGCAGTGGGGTGGTGTGGGAGAACTTGGGCTGATTGAACACAAGTCGTGCAGCTGCATTTTGGATCATTTGCAGTGGACGAATAGCGTTCAGGGGAAGACCTGCCAGCAGAGAGTTGCAGTAGTCCAGTCTTGAAATGACAAGAGACTGAACAAGCACCTGGGCAGCCTGTATGGACAGAAATGGTCGAATCCTTCGGATGTTATAGAGAAGAAATCGACAAGAACGAGCAACATTAGCGACATGTGGGAAAAAAGACAGTTCATTGTCCATAGTTACCCCAAGGTTACGAGCAGTGGCTGAAGGGGAGAGCAGAGAGTCATGAAGTGTTATTTGTAGATCTTGACCTGGAGATGAATCACCTGGGATGACTAGCAGTTCTGTTTTGCTGGGGTTGAGTTTAAGTTGGTGAGCCCTCATCCATAAAGATATGTCTGACAAGCATGCTGAGATCCGAGCAGAAGCTGTGGTATCTGATGGAGGGAAAGAAAAGATGAGTTGAGTGTCATCTGCATAGCAGTGATAAGAAAACCCATGTGAGGATATGACTTCACCAATGGAGTGGGTATAGAGGGAGAAAAGGAGGGGACCAAGTACCGAGCCTTGTGGGACACCGGTGGTAAGTCTGCATGGGGCAGATGTGGATCCCCTCCATGTTACCTGGTATGAGCGACCTTCCAGGTAGGAAGCAAACCATTTCCATGCTGTTCCGCAAATACCAAGGCTCTTGAGGGTTGACAAAAGTGTATTGTGGTTGACTGTGTCGAATGCTGCTGAAAGGTCCAGAAAGATAAGTACAGATGACAGCTTGGCTGACCGAGCAGCATGTAGTTTCTCAGAAACAGCCAATAGTGCCGTCTCTGTGGAATGTGCCGTTTTGAACCCAGACTGGTTCGGATCGTGGAGGTTGTTCTGTGAGAGATAGACAGACAGTTGGTTAAAAACAGTGCGTTCCAGAGATTTAGAAAGAAAGGAAAGGAGTGATACCGGTCTGTAGTTGTTGATGTCTGATGGATCCAGAGCCGGTTTCTTCAAGATAGGAATGACCCTTGCTTGCTTGAAGGTAGTTGGTACATAGCCAGATGTTAATGACCCATTGATGATTGTGGAGATGAAGGGCAGGAGATCTTGTGCGATGGTCTGGAGCGTATTTGAAGGGATTGTATCCAGGGGACAGGTGGTGGGATTGCAGGATCGGATGACTTGCAGTATCTCATCTTCTGTTAGGGTTGAGAAGCTTGACAGAGACGTAGTGGATTGTTGGCTGTGTTGTGTAGTCATTGTTGGAGAGGAAGTGAAGGTCTGGCAGATTTTCCTAATCTTCTCATCATAGAAGGAGGCAAAGTCATTAGCAGTCAGGGAGGATGGAGCAGGTGCAGCAGGGGGGTTTAGTAGAGAAGAGAAGATGTTGTGAAGCTTACGGGGGTCTTGTGCAGAGGCCTCAAGCTTTTCCTTGTAGAAGGTAGTTTTGGCAGAAGTCACCTCCAAAGAAAATCTGGTCAGGAGTGCACGGTAAGATGAGAGGTCTACATCAAGCTGTGATTTTTTCCACTTCCTCTCTGCAGATCGGAGTTCTCGTCGATTACTGCGCAAAACTTCTGACAGCCACGGTGTGGGACAAGAAGTCTTCTTGGGTTTTGTAGTCAAGGGACAAAGGAGGTCCATGGTTGAGGAAAGAGATGAGAGGAAGGAGTCCGTAGCAACGTCTAAGGGTAGAGAGGAAAAGGAGACGGGGTCAGGAAGAGATGAAAGAGTACATGAAGTTACAGAGGAGGGAGAGATAGAGTGGAGGTTAGGACGAATAAGAGAGACATGCAAATTATTTTTAGGTTGAATAGGAAGAGTGATTAAAAAGGAAACCAGGTGATGATCAGAGATTGGAAGTGGAGTGGCAGTCATGTCTGTAGCTGGAGTAGGACGGGTGAAAACCAGGTCCAGGACATTTCCTCCCTTGTGTGTTGGAGGGCAGCTGTTAAATGTCAAGGAGAAGGTATTCAGAAAAGGCAAGAGGCAAGATGACTGAAGTTTGTCGGATGGGAGGTTGAAGTCACCAAGAACTGTCAGAGGGGTGCCGTCAGAGGGGAAATTACTGAGGAGCGTGTCCATCTCTTCTAGGAAATCCCCAAGAGGACCAGGAGGGCGGTAGATGACAATGATAAAAAGGTTGATTGGAGAGGTAACTGAAACTGCATGAAATTCAAAAGAAGACATGGTTAAATGAGACAAAGGTAGAGGTGTGAAACACCATCTCCGTGATAAAAGTAGACCTGTACCACCACCTCTGCCGATTTCTCTTGGTGAGTGAGAGAAAGCATAGGCAGAAGACAGAGCAGCTGGTGTAGCAGTGTTCTGTGGTGATATCCATGTCTCAGTAAGTGCCAAAAAGTCAAATGTGTAGTGGGAAGCCAAGCCTGTGATAAAGTCAGCTTTCCTTACGGCAGATTGACAATTCCAGAGCCCACCTACCACCGCTGTTTGAGATTGAGACAACAGGGAAGGGTAGATGAGGTTACTGGCGATGTGACATCTGTTCCGTGGAAGGGAACGTCTGTGTCTGTAAGAGATTACTACAGAGATGGGTTTGAGGCACATGACTAATCTCCCAGTTTGAGATCAATGTGTTTTTAAAGTAAGAAAGAGTATAAATAGAGACTTTCTAAATAACACTGAGTTATTGACTTTAAGGGGGTTACCTACTTGTGGGGAGCTGCACATTGACTACTCTAAAATGTATCCAAGTTTAATTTCATATCATATTAGCTTCTGAAAAGGTACAGTGAGAAACATAAGTATTTGAACACCCTGCTATTTTGCAAGTTCTCCCCCCCTTAGAAATCATGGATGGGTCTGAAATTGTCATCGTAGGTGCATGTCCACTGTGAGAGACATAATCTGAAAAAAAAAAATCATCCAGAAATCACATTGTATGATTTTTTTTAACTATTTATTTGTATGATACAGCTGCAAATAAGTATTTAAACACCTGTCTATTAGCTAGAATTCTGACACCTGTCTATTAGCTAGTTAGTCTGCCTTTAAAATGTCCACCTCCACTACATTTATTATCCTAAATTAGATGCACCTGTTTGAGGTCGTTAGCTGCATAAAGACACCTGTCCACCCCATACAATCAGTAAGAATCCAACTACTAACATGGCCAAGACCAAAGAGCTGTCCAAAGACACCAGAGACAAAATTGTACACCTCCACAAGGCTGGAAAGGGCTACGGGGAAATTGCCAAGCAGCTTGGTGAAAAAAGGTCCACTGTTGGAGCAATCATTAGAAAATGGAAGAAGCTAAACATGACTGTCAATCTCCCCCGGACTGGGGCTCCATGCAAAATCTCACCTCGTAGGGTCTTAATGATCCTAAGGAAAGTGAGAAATCAGCCCAGAACTACATGGAAGGAGCTGGTAAATGACCTGAAAAGAGCTGGGACCACCGTTTCCAAGGTTACTGTCGGTAATACACTAAGACTTCATGGTTTGAAATCATGCATGGCACGGAAGGTTCCCCTGCTCAAACCAGC
>MU551584.1:61554-78993 GCA_024362625.1 Silurus asotus
ATATATATATATATATATATACACATAGACAGAATAAACAGAATAAATATGGATGGACATACAGAAGTGTAATTATAAAGTTTTTGGGTGGTGCAAGAATGCATGATTTTTAAAGTGGTGCAAAATAGTGCAAAACACAGTGCAGTGGTGATTGTTAACACCAAATCAGCTGTTCAGTGCAGAAACAGCCACGAAAAATAAGCTATTTTTCAGTCTATTTGTTCTGGCTCTGAGAGAGCGGTGGTGTCTGCCCGATAGGAGAAGTGTAAACAGTACGTGGTTGGGGTGAGAGGGATATTTGATGATGCCCTTCGCCCTTTGCGTTTAAAAAAAAATGTTCTCCAAGGTGGGTAGTTTAATACCGATGAGTCGTTGGGCGGTTTTCACCACCCTCTGAAGGGCTTTACGGTCTGAAGCTGCGCAGCTGCTGTACCACACTAAGATGCAGCTTGTGAAGATACTCTCAATGGTACAGCGGTAAAAGTTCTCCAGTATCCTGTAGCACAGACGGGACTTTTTAAGTCTCCTCAAAAAATATAGGCGCTGTTGAGCCTTTCTGATCAGAATAGAAGAGTACAGAGACCAGTTGAGGTCCTCAGAGATGTGTATTCCAAGGAACTTGAAGCTGGGTACATGCTCAACAGCAGTTCCGTTGATGTGAATTGGAGGATGAGTGTGATTGCCAACACGTCTGAAATCCACAATGACCTCCTTGTTTTTTTTTTGTGTTAAGTTCCAGTTTATTGTCCTCACACCATGCTACTAGGTGCGAGATCTCCTCCCTTTAAGCCGTCTCGTCATTACCTTCAATCAGGCCTACCACTGTGGTGTCGTCTGCGCACTTTATAATGCTGTTTGAGGTATGGACAGGTATGCAGTCATGGGTGAAAATGGAGTATAGCAGTGGAGACAATACACATCCCTGAGGAACCCCAGTGCTGATGGTAAGACTGGAGGAGGTGACAGTGTTCAGACGAACAGACTGTGATCAGTTCGTAAGGAAGTCCAGAGTCCAATTGCAGAGTTGTGTGCTGATGCCAAGTTGTTCCAGCTTCAGGGTTAGCTTGGATGGGCTAACTGTTTTAAAAGCTGAGCTGAAATCAACAAACAGCAACCTGGCATAGGTGTCAGAGTTATCCAAGTGAGTCGGGGCAGAATAAAGTACAGTGGAATTGGCATCCTCAGTTGATCTATTTAGGCGATAGGCAAATTGATAAGGGTCCAGGCTGGGTGGCAGACAGGCTTTAAGGTGGGTGAGGACCAGTCTTTCGAAGCACTTAGCCATGACAGGTGTGAGTGTGACAGGACGAAAGTCAGCCAGTTCTGTTGCAGTGGAGTGCTTTGGCACCGGCACGATGGTAGCAGACTTGAGGCAGGTGGGGACGATTGCCTGGGTCAAGGACAGTTTAAAAATATCTGTGAAGACCTCGGCCAGTTGCTCCATGCATGCTCTGAGTACACGACCAGGAATGCCATCAGGGCCAGCTGCTTTCCTTGCATTCACCCTTCCCATGGTGGCGCACACTTCAGAGGTGGAGAGTGTAAGTGGCTGCTCACCTGGTAACGGCTCTGTTTTAAGCAAGGGCTCAATGCCCTTTTCAAAGCCAGCGTAAAAGTAGTTGAGCTCATTGGGGAGTGAGGCAGAACTGGTTGCAGGTGTTGCGTTGGGTGGTTTGCGGTCAGTGATAGCCTGTATTCCTTGCCACACGCGTCGGGGGTCAGCATGTTTGTAAGCATGTTTGGTCTTGCAGATTCCCCTTCTCAGATCGGCTCTGGCGACGCTGTAGGCCCCTGGTCTCCAGACCTGAAGGCAGTATTGCGTGCTTTGAGCAGAATACGGACCTCCTGGTTCATCCATGGCTTCTGATTGGGAAACACTTTGATGTTTTTTAGTTTAAACTTTTCCTTCATAATGGCGAAACGAACTTAAATTACTGTCTTTTTAGATCGTACAGATAAGAACAATACATCATTAAAATCTGTAAAATGTCTAATTTTATTTGTATACACTTATAATAACAACAAAATGCTGTGCTTTTGTAAAATTAAGTAAACAATGTGCGCTCTCTGCTATGTCATTTCTCTTCACAAACACATAAATAAAACAACCTGAATCTCAGTGAACATTTGCCTCACAGACATAATAAATATATTTAAAGAAAGCTCAAAATGTCTTTTACATAAACCAAATTCACATCAAATAAAAATATTCTCTGACAATGTAATCATTATCATTACATAAATCAGAATTATTTGTACCATTTATCTTATAAAACCATACCATACCATAATGATTATGGTATAATTATGATAAAAGCTTCTTGACTTGACGAGGTGCAGTTTCTCTGATATCACCTCCTTAACTGTCCGTGTGGAAACATAGCAAAGGTTCTGTTTGGTGTCCTGATGATTTACTTCATTTAAACTATCATTATTACTTTAAAACATTTACAAATTTTTTTTGTCTTCATGCTTTATGTTGCATCCATATTTCTCAATGTCCATGCTGCTTAAAGTATTTAAAACAGGAAGTATTAATATATTGTACATTTAGAGCAGATAGAAATGTGTGATTAAGTTGTGATTAAATAATTTGACTGACAGTCCTAATATAAATATGAGTTAAAGTCCAGTTACCAATGTGACACAAAAACAGGTAGAAGTAATAACTACTTTTTATTAAAGTACATGTCAGAGCCAAAACTTCTTTACTTTCACTTGAGTAAAAAAGTATAATCAGTACTTTACCCGAGTATTTTAAAACATGAGAATCTGTACTTCTACTTAAGTAAAGGATGTGTGTACTTTTGCCACCTCTGCTGCACAACGCAGTCTGCTTGCTGGAGAGGACGAGCCTTAAGTCCGCCAGCTCCTAGGGCTTGGGCCTGTTTCTTGGCTTCGCAGTGCCAAGCAGCCGCTTGAGAGTGACGAGGGAGATACTGCTGAAATGCCGCCGACTGCTTTTTGGCCTCCTGGAACTTACGCACCTACGTTGTCACCGAACAAGCCAGAAGGGGCCATCTGGGCGTTCAGCAGAAAAACCCTGTCCCTCTCAGGAATATCTGACAGAGTGAGCCAAAGGCTGACATGGACCGCCCCCCCAACCTTAACTGTTTCCTTGGTGGCCCTAAGGGCTAGGTCGACAGCGCGACGAGGCTCTTTAATATCATCAGCCCCAGATCTGAATCCTTCTTCCATCTCCAGGAGGCAGGAGAAAGGGACGCGCTCTTCTCCAGGCCCTCTGTTAGGTCCACTTGCATACCCCACCACATCTGACATCTTTGACTTTGCCTTGGCAAGATTGGGGCTTGAGCCATGAGGGAGAGGACTCTCCTTAAAGAGTTCTGTGTCTGCGAGCGGAGAGTGCACATAGCCATGCAGCTACAATGCGTGCAGTCAACTCCCTCGAGAATTCTGCTTGCTTTTACAACTAATGCCTGCACATATTCACACACAAAGCGCTTACCTGAACAAACAGAAGCTAGGGTCGGCTCCACTGCATGCGCATTTTGTAGCTTCCTGGTCATGACGTCACCCTGTTGGTGACGTTGTGGCTTGCCGTTGGCCAGATTTCACACGTGATTCAGAGCGGAAACGTTCCCAAAGCGTTGTGACGCAGCTCAAGTCCCTGAAAGGGAACCAACTTGTTGCAATGTGCAGCGTATGGTCTGAGCACTGACAAGTGGATCATCGACTTCTGCAGCCCCTCTAAAGCAATGCTGGCAGCACTCATGCAGTTATTTAAGCCAGCTTCTGCACCTGACACACAGCAAAAGGACTGAAATTCTATCATCAACCCTTGCGAGGCCTGTTCTTGGAAAACATCTGCATGAACCTAGCCACTGTACTCTAACTCAGTTTTAGGGTGTTACTGATGTTCATAATGGTTGCTGAAATGTGAGTATAGTAATCCCCCGTTTATCCCACTGGTTAAGTTCCAAAACAGCCTGCAAAAAACCCGTAAATCACCCTCCCACACACTATAAAACCACAGAAAATATTTGCGCTAATGTAACAAGATGAATTTTGTGTAAATTAGTAAAAATACAGTGCACTGTATCACATTTATAGTGACTATATGCACTGTACAGTATACAGGTCTGTAGTAGCGTAGCCTATGCGTAGGGAATATACCAGGATTTATTAGTGAAAACAATCTCTTATTGGTCTCTTGCATCAGGGAAATGGGTCCCTGCAGTGCCCATTCTAATTGTATGTGCAGTGCAGCAGGACTTTGAGGAGGTCCAAATTCCACTGTTCCATAGAGCATTAAAAGTGAGTCATCTGTTCGGAGTAATAACAGTGGCACATCACTGCACATCAGGCTTACCCTGATGGTTCCCTTAAAGAATACCTTAAAAACGGTGATAACATCTTCCAAAGTGCTTTTAATGATCCAAAAGGATATGATAATTATCATAATTATATGATATATAAGGATATGATATTTAAAGTATATGATAGTTATAGTTGGTGATGTAAAGTATTCCCACAGGGAATTTGTTTTCTGTCCAGCAATCTATCAAAATGAACAAACAAATATTTATAAATTAATAAAAAAAATAGCATGTTTAATTCCATGTAATTTATGTACAATACATAGTTAATAAAATGTTAAATAATTAGTTTACAATATATATTTATGTCTGTTTTGTTTTGCTTGTCTGTTTCGTTATTTATTATTTAAAATAATAATAATATAAGCCTGCATTATTGGTTTACAGCATATAGCTTGGCATCATATTAGACCAGAACATATTAAAATATATACTACATGCTATATTACACCAGTCATGGACAAATCTCAGAAAATATAACACCCCTCACATTTCAGCAACCATTTTAGTAGATCAGTAATCTACAACAGTAAATTTATACTGCTATACAAGCTTCACATTGAATACTCTAAAATAGATCAAAGTTTTGTTATAGTAAAATAGTTGCTGAAATGAAAGCGGTCTACTTACTGTTTTAAGATACTATATATATTAAACTTTCTTTCGGCTTCTCCCATTAGGGGTCGCCACAGCAGACCATCCGCATGTTTGATTTGGCACATGTTTTTTACGCTGGATGCCCTTCCCCCCCTGGATGCAACCCTCTCCATTTATCCGGGCTTGGGACTGGCTTGTGCAACCCTAATGGCTGGGGTTGGTTCCCTGACCGGGGATCGAACCCGGGACACAGTGGTAAAAGCACCGCATCCTAAGACACCAGGGACCCGAGATACTATATATATATATTAATGCACTTAATTACATTGTTAAATATGTAAGTAACTAATTCAAAAAATCTTGTACAGTGCCTGCTTTGAAAAATAATACATAATTAATAAACTATTAAAACAGGTGAAAAACAATGGTTTTTCAAGACATTGTAACAGGTAATGGTACAACTCCAATTCCAAAAAGGTGCTGGGTAAAATCCAAATAAAATTAGAGTCCAATGATTAGCAAATCTCATAAATCCATATTTTAATCTCATATAAACATAGCAAATGTTTAAACTGAGGAAATGTGCCATTTTAAGGAAAAAGGAGGATTTGAAAAGTTGGAACAGCGTATGTTTCATTAGCCTTCCCTCGTGTTTTCACAAAAGTCTGTATACATCCGGAAACCAGTTGTTGGAGTTTATGCAGGGGAATGTTGTGTAATTCATATCTTATCTGATAATGCACAATTGTTTTCAGTTACTGAAGGGTCCGGACTACAGGAAGTATATTTTCGCAATTTCAGCATTAGTATAGTAATTCATGGTTATTATGGTTATTAAAGGTTGGAAAAACTCTTCTTTTTTTTAGATATCACGAACGGTCTTTATGCCCCTATAAAACCATATTCAAAATTCCTCATCCGTAATGGACAGTGTGAAATATTATTATTTTTTTAATCTGAATGCAGACCAGTGTGCTTTCTAAATTGAATCCTTTTTCTAACAGAGTGAGATACTAATCATTTTGAACTAATGTTGGTGGGTGACATTAGTTATAACCAAGTGCAAACCGAGTGGTGCTAAGTACTGTTCCAGGTAATTCCAGCAAGAAATTCGAATTCAATCTATGTATCCAAAAAACCTTCTGTATATTGCAAACCAAATAATAAGAAAAAGGGTTTTCCTTATTTAAGCTGGTATATAAAATAAATGTTTATCCAGATCTATATAAATATAATTCATAATTGAATCAGGTAAATCAGAAAATGTTGAAAGAAGTACAAAAACGTGGGGGGAAAAATAGCCATCCTGATTAGGATCCAGCAAGACAAGAGGGAGGCTAGCCCATGCAGCTTTCCATGCCAGACTCAGAAATTTTAAGTCTTCTTCTTCTTCTTTCAGGTTCTTCAATTAGGGGTCACCACGATCATCCGTCTCCATACTACCCGGTCCTCTACATCTGCCTCTTTCAAACCAACTACTTGCAGGTCTTCCATCAGCACATCCATAAACCTCCTCCTTGGCAGCTCCATCCTCAGCATTCTTCTACCGATATACCCCATGTTCCTCCTCTGCACATGTCCGAACCAGAGGTGGAAAAAGTACAAACAGCCTTCATTTAAATAGAAGTACAGATACTCCTGTTTTAAAAAACTCAGGTGAAAGTTAAAGTACTGACTAACTTAAGTAAAAACGTATAACGTAAAGAAGTTTGGGCTCTAACATACCCAATACATACGTACTTAAGTAAAAAGTAGCTATTACTTATACTTGTTTTAGTGTCACGCTGGTAACTGAACCTCACATCATATTAATATTAGGGCTGTCAATTAAAATATTTAATCGCAACTTAATCGCACATTTTTAATCTGTTCTAAATGTACCATAAATAAATACTTTACATTTTTAATACTCTCATCAACATGAGCATGGATAAATATGGATGCTTCATGCAAATGTATGATTATTATAAATGAAACCAAACTCAACATAGAGCATAAGACAAAATATTCTTGTAAATGTTAAAAGTATAAAACTAATTATGGTATTTTAGCTACATAAATCATTAGGACACCAAAAATAACTTTTTCTATGTTTCCACAGGGACGGTTAATAAGGTGATACCGGAGAAACTATACCTCTTATATCTTCCATACAGATTACAGATTCAGAGAATATTCGATGGTTTATTTAAAATCAGACTTCTCGAGCTTTCTTTTCATATATTTATTATGTCTATGAGTAAAATAGTTTTATTTATGTTTGTGAAGAGAAAAAACAGATGGTAGAGAGCGCCCCCTGTCAGATTTTTATTTGATTTTACAAAAGCACAGCGTTTTCTTGTTATTATAAGTATAAATAAATAAAATTAGACCCTTTACAGATTTGAATGATGTATTGCTCTTATCTGTACGATCAAAAAAGACTGATTAATTTAAGTTCCTTTCGGCGTTATAAGGATAAATCCCACAAAACGCTTAATTAAGAGGGTTAATTGCCCAATGTGAGCAACATGGCGGATTTTGGTGCCGATTATTCTCGGTGGAGTTTAATTTTTTTTTCGCTTTGTAGTATTATTTTGTGTGTGTGTGTGTGTGTGTGTGTGTGTGTGTGTGTGTGTGTGTGTATATATATATATGCAGTTAAATCTTTTTTATGAGTAAACTCAACACTGTGCTCAAAAATATGTCCACCTAACTTATCATTTTAAACTGAGTTAACAATTTGCAAGTTGGATTTTTTACAGTGAAGGAGTCTCTCAAAAAATGAAGCTGCTTCATCATCTTTATTGCCCTCTTCGGATGCTACTACTACTGCCACCATACCGCCCTTTGGCAAAAAAAAACATCCCTGAACCTGCCTGCAGTGACCAACGAAAACTCAAAATCCGAACAAGAAATCATACAAAACAACTTGAAGCTGCTTCATCATCTGTATTGCCTTCTTTAGATGCTACTACTACCACCATACCAGTGCCCTTGGCAGAAAGCACCCCCGCTCAGCTGATTAAAAGGAACAACAAGAGTAGGTCTTTTAGAAAGTCTTAAAAAACAGCAAAAAGCTATTTGCCTGACTACATTGTGTATGAACCAACATAGCACAATGTCTAAAAGCAACGAATCCGAATCCATTGAATGTGTTTTTAGCATTGTACCCCCCATTTCTGAGAGATCTTACTATAGAAATGTCAAATCTCTACTCTGTTTAGAACATATACAAACCTCTTAATTTAAGCATGGATGAACTACTTGTATTCTATGGTGTGCTTCTCACCTCTGGATATTTTACTGTTCCATGATGGCATTTGCTCTGGTCACTAGATAGGAATGTCAACAACAGCAGCATCTCCAATGCTATGCGACGAAACAGATTTGATGAAATTATGGCTTCCATCCATGTTGTGGACAACACAAAGTGTTGGGTGACACGGGTACAAGCAGTTCATAAAGGGAAAACCAATCCGCTATGTCTATAAGGTTTGGAGCCTGGCGTCCTCAGGGGGTTATCTCTACCACATAAAGCCTTATGCTGGAGTGCATACCCTTCTTTCAGAGACTGGGTTAGGTCATGGGCCCAGTGTAGTGCTGGGTTTGGCTGATCAAGCTGGTGTTCCAGGAGGATGCAACTTTACGCATGACAACCTTTTCACCACATTATGCCTGATTGATGAGATGACAAAGCGAGGATATGGGTGCACTGGGACCATGTGGCAAAACCAGTTGTGTGATGTGCTATTTAAACCAATAAAGGAATTCCAAAAGTTGCAGAGGGGCTTCACAGAAGTTCTGTCTGAAGGAGAAAAGCTACTGGTGAGGTGGAGGGATAACAGTGTGGTCACTGTTGCAAGCAATGTGGAAAATCTCTACACATAGTTACCAGTTAGCTGATAGAATAAGGAAAGTAAGGCATATGACTACCTCCAGCAACCTCGAATAATCCACAATTACAACCAGCAAATGGGAGGAGTAGATGATCTTCATGATCTTCAGGTGTCCCGTTACCACAGCACAATAAGATCAAAAAAGGGGTGGTGGCCAAATTTTAAACCGAGCCAGACAATGTTTACATATTTGTTAATCAAATAAAACATTTCAACAATTTAGTCCAGTCTTTAAACTAATTTTTGGAGTTTTCTATGTATTTATATACACCATAGACTTAGACTTCCTGTGTTCTACCACCGTTCACAATTGTGACCAGAAATAAAAAAAATTTCAATTTTTTTTTTACATTATTGAAAATGATTGTATAATATAATTACAAATACAACACAAATTTATATATGTCATCTCTGTGAAATATTTGGTATTAAATAAGTACAGCAACAAAGTTCTGTACTTTGTTACTTCCCGCCTCAAACCATCTCAATCTAGCCTCTCTCACTTTGTCTCCAAAATGTGCTACATGTTTTATCTCTCTAATAAACAAATTTCTAATCCTGCCCATCTTCGTCACACCCAATGAAAATCTTAGCATCTTCAGCTCTGCCACCTCCAGCTCCACTACCTGTCTTAAAATAGAATAGAATATCCTTTTTGCCAATGCTACTCCCTCTAAACCAAAACATAGCAGGTCTCACCACAGTCCTATAAACATTCCCCTTCACTCTTGCAGATACAGTATCCCTCTATCACAAATTACTCCAGCCACTCTTCTCCACCCACTCCACCCTGCCTGCACTCTTTTCTTCACTTCGCTAACAGACTCTCCATTACTTTGCACAGTTGACCCTAGGTACCTAAAATCAGCCACCTTCACCACCTCTTCTCCCTGCAGCCTCACCCTTCCACTGTCTTGCCTCTCATTCACACACATTCTCTGTCTTACTTCTACTGACTTTCAAATCCCTTTCTCTCTATTGCCTACCTCCACCTCTCCAGGCTCTTCTTAACCTGCTTCCTACTCTCAGAACAAACCACAATATCATGCGCAAATATTCATAGTTGTAGCTGTCTTAGAAAAGGCTGAACTGTTTTTAAGTATGTCAATAATTTTAAATTGTAGAAAATGTATTTAGTTCACAAATAATGTATAAATGTTCATTTGGAAATTGTGTTATAAAAATGTGTAATAGTGACACCTTCAGGAGAAATACATGCATTATTGGTTGAATTTGTCACATGGTCTAGATAGCCATTTTGGTTTTCCGATCCACAAAGACATGCACGCATGCTGAGAGCTATCCGATAGGAAAAAGTGGTAAATTGTTAAAACGAATGCTTATATAAATATCCTTTGATGTCTCCTGTATTTATGATTGGAAAGCGCACACGGTATGTAATTTAATTGTTAGATTTAATCTGTTAATTTGTAATAATATATATGTGTATTGATATTGTTCAGTAGGAAACAACAGGTTAAACACTGGTAAAAACAGAAACACTGTATGTATCTGAATGTTATTTTATTTGTTTCAGTTTTTCACGGTGTTATGACGTTATGTGAAGAGATTAAACGTTACGACATCAGTTAAAGCGTCGTTCTTTTAATCAGAAGAAAACCTACAGGAGCCGTTACAATAGTCTATGAAGACTCCTGTCTGACCTCGGCCATCAACCTGTCCATCACCACTGCAAACAGGAAAGGGCTCAGAGATGCAATCCCACCTCCACCTTGAACCAGTCTGTCTTTCCTACTATACACTTCACTGCTGTCACACTGTCCTCTTACATGTCCTGCACCACCTTCACATACTTCTTTGACACACCAGACTTCCTCATACAATACCACAACTCTTCTCTTGGCACCCTGTCGTATCCTTTCTGTAGATCCACAAACACACAATGCAACTCCTTCTGACCTTATCTTTACTTATGCATCAACATTCTCAAAGCAAAAATTGCATCTGTAGTGCTCTTCCTCGACATGAAAACAGACTGTTGCTCACAGATGCTCACCTCTTCTCTCAGCCTGGCTTCCACTACTCTTTGTTGAACAATCTGGTTAAAAACCCCACTGCCATCTCTCCTAAACATCTCCATGCTTCTACTCGTATGTCATCTGGCCCAACTGACTTTCCACTCTTCATTGCTGCTCTAAATTCCTTCTTACTAATCCTATCCACTTCCTGCTTCACCATCTCCACATCATCCAACCTTCTCAATCTCATTTTCCTCATTCATCAGCTGCTCAAAATACTTCTTCCAGCTTCTCAACAAACTCTCCTCACTAGCCAACACATTTCTATCTCTATCCTTTATTGCTCTAACTTGCAGCACATGCTTCCCAGCTCGGTCCCTCTGCCTGGTCAATCGGTACAAATCCTTTTCTTTTTCCTTAGTGTCCAGCTTCTCATGCAGCTCCTTTTCATTTGCTTTTGCCATATCCCTCTTTACCTGCTGCGATATCTCCTTTTACTCCTGCCTCCTTTTCTCATATCTCTCTGCCCATCCCAATTCTATTTCGTTAAGCTCTTTCCCTTATGCTTTACTGCACTTCCTCATTCCACCACTAGGTCTCTCTTTGACTTCCCTTTTCTTTCCAGATGTCAATCTTTATTTTTCTAGGTACACTCACAACCAATTCATCTAACTCACTCCACTGAGGACATTTATCATCACCCCTTCAACTTGCAGCTTTATGTTCATCACCCTATCAGAAAAACTCTTCACCTCCACTTCACTCTTACTGTGCTCTTTCTCTTCCACCGTTTCTCTTTCCATCCACTCCAAGGTAGAACAGTTCTTACCCACCTCCGAAGTTCCTGGCCTTACTCCCTTTACACTTGGTCTCCCACACACACAACATATCTACATTTCTCCTTTAGATAATTTCAGCTAACTCTCTCCCTTTACCAGTTATGGTAACAACATTTAATGTATAAACACTAACTTCCATTCTCTTCCACTTCTCCTTTTACCTGCTATCTCAGTAGATGTCTTCCCCCTCTCATTTTCCTCCTTTGGCCAACAGTAGCCAAATTTCCACTGGTACCGTTGGCTAAAAATACCTATGACGGTCGTGGTAACCCGGGCCTCAAACAATTCGGTATAAATTTACACAGCTTTGGTCCAGCACTAAGAGTGCACTGCCTTAATGACTGGGTTAGACTAAAAAAAAACTGCATTTCATTACATTCAATGTTTTCTATGTTCTCTTGTGAATAAAATATAGGTTAATGAGATCAAATCATTTCTTCTGTTTGTTAGGGGTGCCATAGTCCACCCCCACCTGGAGCTGGGGCCCCTGAGGGGGCACAACTCCAAGGTTCTGGCCTCTCTACTATATATATATATAAACACATTTACACATTTACAATCTCCAAAAATTTGGGACAATGATAAAAAAAAGTATTCAAGTGTTCTTGTTAAAATGTCAATAAGCATAGCTAATTAATCAGTTCCCTTTTAGGAACTCGACCTGCATTGCAATGCATTGGGAATGCAACCACGTTGTCCACGCTCTGAAATAATGTGTGTAATCCCGGAGGGGTGACTTCACGACCAAGTAGTATAAAAAGCACACAGAGTGAAGCTGGCACTAGCTTCTGTTTGCTCACGAAGCTCTTTGTGTGTTGTGTATATTGTCCTTCTATTGTTTGTCTGAGAAATAAGAAAAAATAAATAAAAGCAAGCAAGAAAGTAAGGCACATTTTCTGGCTGTGTTCCTCCTTGCCCTCAAGCACCCTCCCTGGAAGATTCCTCAGAGGAAGGATCACCTCTCCTGGTTTAGGGGTGCCATAGTCCACCCCCACCTGGAGCTGGGGCCCCTGAGGGGGCACAACTCCAAGGTTCTGGCCTCTCTACCAAGGTGGTAGAGACTATTCTCCACTCCAGAGGTCCCTCCACGAGGAGGTCGTATGCCGCCAGATGGCGCCTGTTCTGTGCTCGTGGTGTGAGAACCACCAGCTGGATCCAGTTCACTGCCCAGTTGGTTCAGTGTTGGAATTCCTCCAAGGACAGTTCGCCAAAGGGTTGGATCCATCCACCCTGAAAGTCTATGCAGCCATTTCGGTGTATCACGCTGCCGTAGCAAGGCAGTCTTTCATGATCCGTTTTCTTTGTGGCACCCAGAGGCTGAGGCCTGGATGGGACCTGGCCATCGTGTTGGGGGCTCTGTCTGAGCAATTAAAAAAATTCCTGAACATTCGGTCCCACTGCAGATTCCCACGAATTTTGAGATAATCCACAACTTGCTTTTAGTTCGGTTCCAAATGAGAAACCGCAAATATCCAAACCATGAATTTTCAGGGGTTGACTGTATACAGAAAACCTTACTAACGAAGTGTTGGTCAAGTCAGGGTAATTCTCATCATTTCCAACTAATGTGAACTCCAGGGGCAATAAATATACATTCCTGAACAATATTGCATCAATTCCTGAACTGTGGCAAAGTGCATTATCCTGCCACTCATCATTATTGATGCCAAAGTTTCTAAAAAGTAATTAATTTTTTTTTTAAAAACAAGCTTTTGAATGGCCAGTGAGGAGACCTCAATCCAATTGAACAGGTCTTCATTTACTGAAGATAAAACAGAAGATAGAAAGGCAAGCAGTAACTAGAGATGGCTGTGGTAAAGGCATAGCCAAAGCATCTCAAGGAAGATAAATTAGTTGCAAAATATTTGCATCTTTATATTCATAATTATTATTTTAATCTTTAGAATTGTTATTTAGTCCTCTTTGCTTTTGAGTCTATTAAAATGGAGGTATTATCAAAAAAAAGTTATAATTACAAAATAGTTAATTAAATATTTTTTGCATTGAATTTATGCACATTATACTTAGAACTATATAAATGTAGGTGCACCATTTTAAGTTATAAATCACATGGACTGAGTCATATATTTAAAAATTAATTAAAAACAATACTAAATATTGAGATTAAGATAAGATGTATAGTCAATATTAAGAAAGCACACAAAAGGGAGTTTTGAGAATTCAATAAACATAAAACATACAAAAATTAAAGAGCAATTTTATTATGATTTTTCTTTTGACAAATACAAACACTAAAATGTCTAGAGAGTGTACAGCATTTAGGCTAAACATGTAAAGACAATCTTTAAAGCACACATTAATTGCCATATTTACTACAGTTAAATAAAAAATGTGTCAAAAACATGACAGGCATTTAGATGTCATCAAACAGGTCATCAGGGTCTGGACTGGCTTGTATAGGCTGCTGAAATGGAACTTTACTCACTTCTGATTTGGCTTCTTCAAGCAGATCATTCCTATAATTACATTACAATACTAGTTAGAATACTAGTAAAATAATAAATATGAAAACATGGAAACATGCATTATTAAGAAGCTGTTTCAAGTTTTTTTTTTACCAATCAGGTCAAATACTGTATTTTATTAAGTATTGGAAGGGTTTAAAAATCCATTTTATGTTTTCAATTATTGTTAACTAATTGTTATTAACTATTAACTTGTTATTGTTAGTTCCCATAAGCATAGTTTACATAAACGGAACTGATAAGTTAAGAGGAAGTCAGTCTAAAGTGCAAATAAAATTATATTCTAACCAAGGATTGTAATTAATTCTACAATAAAAAAAATTTCGCTGGGGTTACGTTCTATGACCCCTCGTGGATAAGAAAGATCACAAGGTTTTGACTCTTCTTTTGATGGTTCCTTTTTCAAGGGGAATTGTACATGCACTGTACTGTAAACTCAACAAAATTGTTAATTACTTGTCATAATTGTTTTATTTACTACTTTAAATGAATAATACAATAATAAAATAGTTTTTCAAACCTTTTTTATGTAATTTATTAGTGCAAACTCTGTTTTGAAATATTACTCCGAACTTTCGAGCTATAACTATCAGATTTTTCACGAGTTACTCTCTCGGTTCCAAATGAAAAGTTGCGAATTATCGAGGTTCCACTGTATATAATAGAATGTAAAGAATATACAAACTACACCTAAACACACACACACAAAAAAAAAAAAAAACACCAACAAAAAAACAAAAAAAACAAAGGTGGTATTGTATTGGTGGTGTTGTATTGTATACTGGTGAATCTCTGCTGTTAGTTAGTGCACATATGCCTTTTGTTGTTAAATGTTATGCGATGAACGGGAGGCGAAAGTAGAAGCGAGACGCTGAATAGCACACGGGAGGACGTGGGATGAGGAGCAAAAGCATAGAATGGGAAGGCACGTCCCGGGATACGCATGCGCGATAACAACGACCGCCGTGAACCAACATATACCAACAATAACGGACGGTGAGTGTGGAAGTTTAAATAGGAGCTGGTGATGATGATAAACGAGCACCATATGCGACTGAAGCCGGGAGCTTCAGAGAAATCGGCAGAGAAAGCACCTGCCACGCCAATGGGGGCGGCGAAGGGGGCGTGGCAGGTGGACATGTAACATGTACTGTATGTATATTTTTATAGCATGCCTTCATCAAACAAATCGCGGCAACGCTGTTGTGTAAAAACCCTCCAAAAACACGTGCATGCACATTCTCATTTATTAACGCACATCATGTACATAAAGAAATTTCAAGCACATTAATATATTGCACACACACACACACACACCCCTTTAGATCAGGGACAGGCTGGTTTGTTAAAAAGTAAAAACTATCATTGCAGAGAAGAAACCATGTTCAAACTGAGTAAAAAAGTAAAGTAGATTACAACCTTTACAAATGCATTAGACCACTATAAACACTTTGAAAAATATTAAAAACAGAAATCAGGCAACAATCAATTGAGATCAAAATAACATCAATATCAACACTGTCAATCCAAAATACAAGCTATTTTAATTGATTTTCTATTCAAAAGTGTTAATCCCTGAGCTTCACAATACCTCAAATAAACACTAGCAATTAAGAGTTGCATACTGCAAGTAAATGTATATTAAATATAGGAACAGTTCTAAAGTATGATTTAGAAATAATAATATATGTATAAATAAAAATATATGTATAAAAAATATTTAATAGTGGCGGTAATCAGGCCTGGGTGTGGCTAGAGAAATTGAACTGAGGTGTTTTGATAAAACACAGTTTTAACAGGGGGGCAAACACTTTTACATAGGGCTATGTAGTTTTGGATTTTCATTTAAAAACTGCATGTTGTGTTCACTTTGTGTTATCTTTTACAAAAATTTTAAATAGTTTGATGATCTGAAACAATAAAGCGTGACAAACATAAAAAAAAGAAAAAAGAAATCAGGAAGGAAAACTATATAAATCAGAAAGGAATATTGTGTGTATATATTACACACACACACACACACACACACACAAACACAAACACACACAGTATTTTACACTAATCCTAAAGTCTGAAGGTCTTACCATAAGGGCTGTCTCTGCTCAAGCGCTGGTCTTTTTTTCTGGGATCCCAAGGGTGGAACTGCACGCTGACGCCGTTTGCGGCTTGGTGCCACATCCGCAATGTCATTTAGGCTGTCATCAATTGGGTTGCTTGTCAGTTCTTCCAAAGATCAATTTAACAATTATTTATTACTGTGCACAACATTAAAAGTTACACAATTAAAGTTCTTTTAGACCAAGTCTGGTTCGTGATCCTCATATTTATTTGGCACATGTTTTATGCTGGATGCCTTTCCTAACGCAACCCTCCAAATTCATCCGGGCTTGGGACCGGCACTAACAGCACACTGGCTTGTGCAACCCTAATGGCTGGGTTCATGTAGGCCAAGTATACATCCAAATATGAAGCAACCATATGTTAATTATTTTTACTAGTCGGTATAATACATTAGAATAGTAATGCTGATTGTTTTTGTCAGGGGTCTACAGCTGGAAGTCAGTGATAACAGTTTCCTTTTCTAATTCTATTTTTTTTTCTTTTTCCATTGTGCTGCTATATAACCTGTTATCCTGTGGGCTGTGTCAATGGGCAAAGAAACCTTTGTTATTTATGTAATTATTATTATTTTTTTCACAAAATGTTATGTAAAACATCTGAATATCTGTGAAAACAATTTAAACATCTATTGACCAGAAATTTCAATGAAAGTTTGACAGACACCCATTGATAAGGTGTTAATGTGTTAAAAACTCTACAAGATAGAACATGCTTGAACATATACACATTAGCAAAATAATAATAAGACATCTATACAATTGTGCTTTTAACTTTGTGGCAACAGTTTGTGGAAGACTGTATAAGGGGTGTGATGGTCATATGGCCAAATTTGTGTAATCAATAGAAAAGTTGAGGGAAACTTGCAAAATGCTGTAGAGCAGTGGTAGGTTCTGGTGTAAAAGTGGCTCTTTAAGTTCCAGTGGAAGTCAGGCATAATATCTTTTAAACCATAAAATATATAAATATGCAGTAAGCCATGAATAGATTTGTACTCACAAGATATTCTTATTTGCACTGAGGTCAATAAACTCAGAAATGTAAATGTAATTCTACTCAACCTTGATTGCTAGATATCTGGTTATTAGTTTTTGTATCCCCATCCTCTTCCTCATCTGTGGTGTATCCATAGTAACTCTCTTCAGATTTCCCATCTGCATGCTCATTTACTTCATGACAGACTTCATCTTTCTTACATCTGGAGG
>MU551584.1:79011-91941 GCA_024362625.1 Silurus asotus
GGGGGGGGGGGGGGGTATTTGGAGGGAGGAACAAAAGCACAAAAAGTAGGAAAAGTAAATATATCAAACATTGTGGTTTTGATTGTTACAGGTCCTTAAGAATACCCACCGCCACTATCCACTGATGTTTTGGGCTCAGCCTCTACTGGTGGCTGTACCTCTGGCTTAATTTACTTTTAACTTCAACCATGATCAAAAAGTTAAAAAAACCTCTACCATGGTAAATTATACTGTGAGTTCTAGAAGTACACTATTTTCATGCACCATGATAGATATTAAATTTGTATGCGAAATGGTTTATCAAAACAAATAATCAGTATTTTTGCTCAACATTAGGCAATCCTATTAGATTTATGAATGTTTTATCATCACCCTAATTATGCAGGTAAGCATCGATCGGTCTTTTTTTAAGTTGAAGGCAAGAAAACCTGGTCAAACCAAAAAACTTTTTTTCGCATCCACTTTAAGTATACCTTAGAAGTGTACATCACGTAGATACTTTACCTTTAAAATGTTATATAGTGTTGCTAAAATGTGCTAGTGAAAATATATTTTCCAACAGGTTCTCAAGTAGTTCTCGAAACTACAGTGTTGCCTCCTTCCTGATTTCTTTTTATTTTTATGTTTGTCACACTTTAATTTTTCAGATCATCAAACTAATTTTTATATTAGTAAAGGATTACACAAATGCCAGTTTTTAAATGAAGGTTTTTTTGAGGGATAACAAAATCCAAAACTACATGCCCCTGTGTAATAAGTGTTCACCCCCTGTTAAAATTGTGCTCACACGTGAGGTCAATTTCTCTAGCCACACCCAGGCCTGATTACTGCCATACCTGTTCAGAATCAAGAAATCTCTAAAATAGGACCTGCCTGACAAAGTGAAGTAGACCAAAAGATCCTTAAAAGCTAGACATCATGCTAAAATCTAAGCAAATACAGAAACAAATGTGAAAGAAAGTAAATGAGCTCTATCAGTCTGGAAAAAGTTAAAAAGCGATTTCAAAAGCTTTGGGTCTCCAGTGAACCACAGTAAGAGCTATTATTCAAAAATGGCAAAAACATGGAAAAGTGGAGAACCTTCCAAGGAGTGGCCGGCCGACCAAAATTACCGCAAGAGCACAGCCACCACTCAGCCGAGAGCCCACAAAAGACCCCACAACAACATCCAACGAACTGCAGGCCTCACTTGCCTGAGTTAAGGTCTGTGTTCATGACTCCACCATAAGAAAGAGACTGGGCAAAAATGGTCTGCATAGCAGAGATCCAAGACGAAACCACTGCTGAGCAAAAAGAACATAAAGGCTCGTCTCGGTTTTGCCAGAGAACATCTTGATAATACCCAAGATACTCTGTGGACTGACAAAACAAAAGTTGAACTTTTTGGAAGGTGTGTGTCCCATTACACACACCGCATTTCAGAAAAAAAACATCATACCAACAGTAGAATATGGTGGTGGTATTGTAATGGTCCGGAGCTGTTTTGCTGCTTCAGGACCTGGAAGACTTTCTGTGATAGATGGAACCATGAATTCTGCTGTTTATCAAAAAATGCTGAAGGAGAATGTCCCGCCATCTGTTTGTGACCTCAAGTTGAAGCGAATTTGGGTTCTGCAGCTGGACAATGATCCAAAACACACCAGCAAGTCCACCTCTGAATGGCTGAAGAAAACCAAAATGAAGACTTTGGAATGGCCTAGTCAAATTCCTGAGCTGAATACTATTAAGATGCTGTGGCATAACCTTAAAAAGGCAGTTCATGCTCGAAAACCCTCCAATGTGTCTGAATTAGAACATTTCTGCAATTAGTTTGATGATCTGAAACATTAAAGTGTGGCAAACATGCCAAAAAAAAAGAAATCAGGAAGGGAGTAAACACTTTTACACCACTGTATATTACATGTGCATATCATTCGTTTTATACAATATTTTGACTGATTATATAATTGGCTGTATTGACTTTTTTGTAATTGACTCCTTTTTTTATTCTATGATTATATTTCAGTAGCTCTTTTATTCAAAATTAAGTACTAAGAATTCAGAATTAATTCAAAATAAATTCTGTGAAATTGTTTTTTAAAGATTCAGTATGTCATCCATTAGGATTTCTTACCTGTGGTTTTTCTCTTTTATATTATTCTGCAGCTGTTTAATCATCTCATGTAAAGTGCGTATCTTAGCCTTTTTCCCATTAAGAATGACCACAAAGCGGTTGTACAGCTCCCTCTCCATCGTTTCTTTTTCTTCGATATATCTCTCCATTCTACGGAATGATATCAAAGACACTCAAGATTATATGCATTAATATATATATTTTTTTAATAATAATCATTAAAATGTTAATTAAATGTCAATAAAAAGTTGGTCATTAATAGGCTGGCAATAAAGAAACCATTTCCTAATTAAGATTTGTCACAAGCTGAACTATAGCAGGCAGCAAGATGTTTCACATTTACTTCTAAATATAAACAAAGTATTGGAACAGCAAAGCCAATTATATATTTATTTTTCTATACACTGAAGACATTTGGTTTAAAGTAAAAAATAAATAAAAATCAGTATAAAAGATTATTGATCAGAAGTTCAGCTTTTAACATGACACATTTGGTGCCTGACTACCCAATTTTGGGTGCACAAAAGTATAGGAACATATGTTTTTATAGTACATCAAACTTTATATTTGATCACATAGCCCTTGCTTGCAATAACTGCATTAAATAAGTGTCATGACCAATACGATTGTTTTCTACATTTGTAATACTTTTCCAAGTCAATTTATCCACTATATTTTATATTAAGTCCTTCACAGTGTTAGCCTTGTGCTTTGTGCCAATGTCTTGCTGCATGATGAATTTCTTCCCAATAAGATTGGATGCAAGTCTCTGTTATTCGACAAACAGAATGTTTTTAAGACTTCTGAATTTATTCTGCTTCTTCTTTTAATTCTTGTGCCTATTCCAGAAGCAGCCATTCAAGTCCAAGCCATGAGATGACTTCCACCAATGATTTTGCATGTTTTGGATTATGAACAGAGCCTTTCTTTCTCCATACACTAGCCTTATAATAACTTGGGTGAATGTTAATCTTTCTTTCATAAATTCTCATATTCTGAATCTTATTGCCCTATGAGTTGCTAATGCTAATTGCTCATGTTTAATTAATACTTTTGATGTCTTCTTTGAATTGACTTTTATCAATATGCATTATAGACAATATAGTCCCTCTTTTATCAGCATCAAAACCGACTTCTGTTCGCCAGTAGACAACTAACTGGTTTTTATTTTTGGTTTATTCTTTGGAACAACAAAGAGTAATCTTAGTCAAATTCCACTTGAAAATAGAGGACTATATACATGTGAAGCATAATGGATTTCCATTTGACAAAACATAACATCTTTAGGATAAAGGCAAATATCAAAAGGAAAATTATACTAGTTATGATTTACTCTGTAGTTATATTTTCCTGCTCATTTCTTAGTCTCTGGTTCTCCTTGTGCACATCTTGTATCTTGATTTGCAGGCGAGAACTGCAATCTAAGCCATAACTTATGAGTTCCTTTATGACTTTAGTGGGCTCTGGCACAGGTAACAGTTCCACCATGCCAAACTTAAACTGAAAACAAAAAACAACAATTATTACAACAAACATTACAATTTGTTGGCAGCATTTTAAAATGATCAATATGAATATGTACAATTGATATTGTTCCAGAAGTCTTGTTTTTTTTCCAGGTGCAACCCTGCAAACCTGAACATGCAGTAGCTGCTACTTACCCTCTTTATTACTATGAAAGCAATGTGTCCTAAGTTTCACACATGCATTTATCTTTTTTAAATAGATCATTTTAAGGCCAGCTAAAAATAATTTATAAAAATAACTCTTGCTAAGGGTCAGATTAAATATTGCATGAATGGTTTTATGTACCATGGCGCAATAATCATCTGGCCCTTAGCAGGAATAATTTTAAATACTTTGACATGAATATGAAATTATATATACAGGAGATAAAAACAAACTTGTACCCTATGAAACACAAAAAACTATTTAGACAGTAAATCATCCACCTTTATTCTCCAAGACCTTTAGGTTTAAAATATTTTTTATTTACCAAGCTAACATCAAGACAGATAAGTCCCTATAAGTTTAAATGAAATCTCCTTTACATTAGTCAATGCAACAAACCGTACAACATAATAGAAAACAATCATCTTTACTCAAAATGTACTAATTCACCTATATCCCAAGAAAGATAAAGGTACATGATACAAGCAAACCAAAGCATCCCACTCACTGACATGTCGCCCTGAACTTTCTCATAAGATAGCTGCAACGTAGAGCTTCCTGAATGCCTGGGTGTCAAATTAAAACTGTAGCGCTGATCTGGCTGTCCCTCTCCAGTCAAAATCAGGTGCAGATCATTAACATACTTCTCTTTCGGCATCTCCATCTCCTGGGCCTCCCTGCTGACATCCTCCTCTGAAACTAATGACACCACACAAGATTATGGATGCATGTGCTTGATATATAGAGATGAATTATGTTAAGGAAATGATAACTGATGTAAAATAAATACCTTCACCACTCCAGGCAGACACACCATTACAAAGCAGAACAACAAAACCAGCTCCAAGGTTTTTGGTCCATTCTAATTTGAGGTAGAATGTGATCTCAGGTGTAGACGCTATGGATATTTCACGTACAGTGACCATCATGACTAATGAAGTTGCTTGAATCTAAAACATAATTTTTTTTTTGCCATCAGACTTTAAGGCAAAAGAGTAATGAGCATAAATGCATGCAGACTATAACACTCCTACTTTGATCTTTTTACAATGTCTGGCTATCGTTGTATTTAGTGTTCAATAACTTTGAAACTTGAACTTGATGACCCCACATTAATGATATTTGGATTTGAGACCAAAATTTATTAATTTAAATTTTGTGAGATTAAAGTCATAGAACCTTCTCCGCTTATCATAGTCATTAAGTCCCTTGCCATTTTCCAACAGACCTATAATCAAGCTCTTCTCAAGATGTGCTGTAAAACAAGAGCAGTAGCCAAGGAGCAGGACAAGAACCAACATATGCTCCAGATACTACTGCAACTGACCATGCCTACACCTCTGTGGCTGATCTAGCCAGCCTGCTCCTGTAGCCCAAGTCTTCACAGTAAATCTTAAGTATCGGCCCAATTCCTTTGCTGTTGAAAGAAGCCCAGCTCACTGCAAAGCAGGTGCCACAAAATAAAAGGAAGAGGGTATTGCAATGGGTCCCTAAAACTTAGGTGGCTTCTTTTATCAATTATTTCTTTGTTTCTTTGTATTTGTGGGTCTCGCTGGTGTGAGTTTGGACTAATTCAACTCCAAGAGACTGAATCTAAGCTCAAAGTTAGCCATAATATATCATTTTAAATTGTTAAGAATAAGTAAATGGCAAATCTACAGGAAGAGTACACAGAGACTGGGCTAAGACAGAAGATGAAAAAGCATGCAGTTGGACACATCCATAATCTCCTGGGCAGAGATGGGAAGTAAAAAAAACACACATACTTTGTTACTGTACTTAAGTAGATTTTTCTAGTATCAATACTTCAATTCACTATTTATTTTTCAGACAATTTTAATTTTTTTTTACACATATCTCTGTACTTTCTACTTCTTACATTTTCAAACCTGACTCGCTACTTTAGTTTTAATCTATTTGGTGACATGATCAATATTTTTTCTTCTAATTGCGTGCCATTTTCAGCCCATCAACTTGTCATACCACTAGTGTATCATTTACTGGATATCAGGCACCACAGACATAAGCTAGCCTATAAAGCTAACAAAGAACAAGGCAGAAGGCAACAAGAATTGCTAACGTGGATGAGACAGAGGTAGTCAATGATGTAAACATGACTTTGAACAGAGACATTCCTGCTCAAGTGATCATCTTTTCTTTGCTTGTGCTCTATATGGTTGTTCAGCCTGGAAACCTTAGATAATCTGAAATTATTTTGTATTAATAAAATGTGAGGTCCAGTTACCAGTGACACTAAAACGGGTAGTAGCAATGACTATTGTGTACTTAAGTACATGTCAGCGACTAGACTTCTTTACTTTGACTTGAGTGAAAAAGTGTAGTCAGTACTTCAACTTTTACCAGGGTCTTTTAAATCATAAGTATCTGTACTTCTACTTAAGTGAAGGATGTGTACTTGTGCCACCTCTGCTTCTGGGTCACTCTGGTCACCATCACGGTTAGACCCCAACTTGTGCGGCCAAAAATGTTTTCAGTGGCTGATACGACTATAAGAAGTTTGCATTTACTTTCTTGATTTCCTAATTTTTTATGATTTATATAACGCTTTGTTTGCCTGTAAAACAGCTTTAAAATAAAATCTCTTCCCTTCAGAGGTAATTTGCCTCTGCAACGAGGAAATAGCACGGAAGCTTTTGTCAAAGCCTGTCTTTTGTTTCTGTCAAAGCACAGCAAGCTCATGAAAAGGTATTTAAAAGCACAATTCCAGCCTTGAATGCCCATTGGGCATGTTTGATTAATTGGAACATTAATGCAAAATTCTGGACTGAAATTTCAGCACAGCAAAACAGCGTAAAGTTACTTGAAGAGCCAGCGGACATTAGCGAGCAGTTTGGCATCAAGCTGAAATAACGATTTGAAGCGAATGTTGTTATAAACGCATGTAAATTGAGACGAGATGAGACGAGACTTCACGCTGCTTGTAGTATGCACGGTATTGTTAATTAGATTTAATTTTGTAAACGATACTTATAGTTACCATGAATTCCTATTGGCGAATAGGAATTCCAGGTCAAGGAGGCAATTTCTTTGGCGTTTCCTGGTTGGGAACTACAAGTTGCGACCTCGAATCAAACGCACGTAACATATTACACGTAACCGACATATGATACAATGTTCAAATAGTGCTATAGATATACAATATTCTTTCTCCAGATTGGGACCCAGTTGAATTAAAGTATAATCCTCAGGAAATGCGGACATAATAAACACTCTTCGCTACTTCTGAATCAGGAATTATTCCGCTGGGCTGAACGAATCGTATTACATTTTTGCCTATATAAATGTTGGATAAAAGTTTAGATTTGTAAATTAGGTAGTACGTACCTGCCAAATGGCTTGTTGGCAAGTGAAATGCAGTGTTCAGCAATGCAAGATTTTAATTTACCTCATCATAGAATTGTAATTGGAATTTTCTATTCGCCCGACAGGCACCTGTAGTTTCGCCATTTCCTCCCTACACAGGAAGTGTGAGGTGGCCGCTTGACGCTATCAAAATGGTAAGGCATTCGTTTTATTTTCCCTGTCTAATGTTTTAATCAGGAGAATAACTGCGCTTTTACGATTTTAAATGCTATATCATCCCATAGTTCACATCAGTGTATTTGATGGCAAAACAGTGGTTTAGTTGAAGCGGTTAAAAATTATTTAATTAGCCTAATGTAGCTAAATAGAATAAAAGTATGATACGACGGTGTAGAGGCTCTTCAGGGTTGGCTCTCTCCTGTGGCTTGCGGCTGCTCACTGCAACAAAGCACACTCATTAGCCAGTTTTGATTTTATTATTTAATTTTTTATAATAGAAAGAAGCCGAATTATCTGCTAACTGAATAAATGTGTATAAATAGATTTAATCATAGTTATCTTTATGATGGTAAATACTAGATAACTTGGCTAAATTAACACATTTGTAGAAACTAGTAGGGATGATTGCCTGCCTTTTGTTACTGTTCAGCATGCTATTGCTGTATAATGACATCTCTAATTTCTTTACAGTCTGCCATATTCAATTTCCAGAGTTTACTCACTGTAATCTTGCTGCTAATTTGCACCTGTGCATACATAAGAGCCCTAGCACCAAGTCTGCTCGATAAGAACAAAACAGGGTATGTATTTAAAGTTTGAAATTCAAGGCTGTTTTCCATCTTACAATTATAAATACTGTCTGTTTAAAAATAAAAAAATATGTATTATTTAAAAATCATGTAATTTTTTTTTGCATTAGAAAATGTAAACATTTTGAAACATCAAACAGCATCCGTTGGTTAAATATATTAAATAACTTAAAAAAAAAAAAAAAAAAAACCTTTTTTTTTTTTTTTTTTTTTTAAATTTTCTTGGGATATTCTGGAAATGTGCAAGAATAGGTATGATGATTTTTTAAATGTATTTTATAGAGCATTTCCTATGATAATTAAAAATTGTAATTCAACTTTTTTATTTTGTCTTCTATTATATTTTAGGTGAACGAAAAAGTCCTTATGTGGCCTGTTGCTGTATCATCATGGCTTTCAGCATTTTATTTTCAGAGTAGCTGCAGTCTAAATAAAACTTTTGAACAGAAGCCTCCACACTTTTTTTTTTTGTAATTTCGTTTGGTTTTAAATAAAAAAAAATAACAACTTACTTATTAACTGACTTATTATGCCTGTTTCCCTGCTTTGCTGGCCTTTTTAGTAAACATTAATTCATGTATGTTCTTGGTTGCTAATAAAATGTGTGAAATTTTAGAAAGAAACTGAGCTCCCTCCCTTTGCAGTATTCCTGTTAACTGTGGTTGTTGAAATACAATTAACAATCAGTCACATACTAACCCAATTATAACCTAAACCTTCTCATCTATACAATCGTGTATTTTTGATGCAAGTATGGATGGCTGTACACTTATATACTGCTCAGCCACAGTAGTAAAACCACTGACAAGTGAAGTGAGTTGCATATGGAGCAAGACAGTAATTAATTTTTTTTACTTATGATTTTTTCTGTCATCTGAAATATGGTGAACATGGCAATTTTGATAAATGGGTTGAGGCACAAAATTATTTCGACCAACTGGAGAAGTTAACACACAAGTAATGAAAAATAACAGAACATGGCAAAATAAATCAGCATCAACAGTAATTAAAAAATTGCTGATATGTATACAACAGTGTCTGTAGATGACAGAATAGTGTGAAAACCAAAAAAAAAACATTGAGTGACAAAGAAATGCCTTATTGATTAAAAAATAATAAAAATAAATCAGCAGAAATTGGACAAATTGGTTTTATATGCCTAAATAGACAATTTAAAATATTTAATCTGGCAGAAAAAAGCAGCAAGACCTCATTGTCTACCATGAGCATAGGTTTACCCAAACCGAACTGCTTAGAACCCTTAACTGTTTGTTTTCCACATTCCATTTCTAGTGTGCTGTTTGTAAAATCCTCGCTGTTGTTAAAACGCTGACAGTTATAAAGAAAAAGGCATTAAACTTGCACATTCTTTTATACAAGTTTATAACCACATTATCTGTGTAAAGCAGCATTGAGACTATGTACATTGTAAAAGTGCTATACAAATTAAAATGAATTGAATTAACATTGCTGTTAAACAAAAAAAGCTGTGGATGCTGTCTGACCTAATACAGCGCATCCAGAATGTATTCACAGCTTCAACTTTTCCAGATTTTATGTTACAGCCTTATTCCATAATAGATAAAATTCGTTATTTTCCTAAAAATTCTACAAACAACACCCCATAATGACAGTGTGAAAGAACTTTCTTTGAAATCTTTGCAAATGTATTATAAAAAATATAAAATTTTCTTTTTGTTTAATCACCTTTGCACCAATCACACCCTCAAGTCATTTCGAGTATGCTACAAGCTTGGCACACCTATTATATTCCCATTCTTCTTTGCAGAACTTATCAAGCTCCATAAGGTTGAATTGGAAGCGTTGGTGCACAACCATTTTCAGATCTCTCCAGAGATATTCAGTCAGTTTTAAGTCTGGGCTCTGGCTGGGCCACACATAGGACGTTCACAGAGTTGTCACGTAGCCACTCCTTTGTTATCTTGGCTGTGTGCTTAGAGTTGTTGTTAATAATAATGAGTAGTGCCTGGTTTACTCCAGACATGCTTGGCATTCAAATAGTTCAATCTTTCTCATGGTCTGAGAGTCCTTCAGGTGCCTTTTGGCAAACACCTGGTGGGCTGTCATGTGCCTTTTACTGAGGTGTGACTTTAGGTCTACAGACAATTCCTTGGACTTCATGGCTTGGCACTATTATCTGTGGGACCTTATATAGACGGGTGTGTGCCCTTTCCAAAGCATGTCCAATCAACTGAATTTACCACAGGTGGACTTCAGTCAAGTTGTATGGATCAGGATCAGTGGAAACAGGATGCACCAGAGCTCAATTTTGAGTGTCATGGCAAAGGCTGTGGATACTTGGGGACATGTGATTTATTTAATATTTTATTTTTAATACATTTGCAAAGATTTCAAACTTACTTCTTTCACATTGAGTTATTGTTTGTAGAATCTTTAGGAAAATAATGAATTTAATTCATTTTGGATTAAGGCTGTAACAGCTAAAATGTGGAAAAAGTGAAGCGATGCGAATACTTTCCAGATGTACTGTAAATCCAAGACTTTTAATTTTGTTTGTCTTATGTTTGTTCTGAAATTCAGTCGAGTCACAAATATTAAGTTAGTAATGAAGTATTGAAAAGCGTGTAATAAGAAAAAGTCAATACATGGTAAATCATTGTCATGCATCTTTTCTACCTTGTACAAGTTGACATTGTTTACCCAATAAAAAAGTTTTTAAGTTAATTAATGTGACATCATTATGCTTAGCTCTTGTATGATAATAGAATTGTCATATAGAAAATTTAACCTTACATTTATTCTATATTCAAGTCAAGGAGGATTTTATTGTAATTCCAACCATATACAGTGAAATAAAAGAATTTCCCCCCCAGGACCAAGACTACATAAGACAACATAGCTACTTTGATTTCAAATCACACATTTAATGCGAGTTCAAATCTTGTATTTAATACTCCCCCACCCACCATAACATAAAAAGGAGAATGACACAATAGAATTTCATCTTTAATTTAATGAAATAACACATTTATATACACCTTGCAGAATCTGTAAAATGTTAATAAATAGTACAGCTACATATACATACTGTATTCAGAAAAGCTTTTATTTGTTGTTTAATTAGCGCCTTCCCCCCTAATCCGGAAAGAACTCTCTTACATAATCTGTAATATCTATTTCTGTCAAAAGAGTGGCTTACTTACAAGTACCTATAATAATGAACACAAGGGACAAAGCTTCTTCCTTTAAAGCCCCAAAAGAAATCAACTTCCAGTTAAGCATTCAGGACTCATAAATAGCTACAGTAGATATGTTTAGACCAGGTATTTTTTAGGCAAAATAACAGACCGAGGGGTTCATAGGTTCAGAAATTTATTATAAACTAGAATGTGTAGTAGGTGTCAATTTCTCAAAATTTTATTTTAACGTCTTGTTAAAGAGAGAAAAAAAAAGAGGAAAAATATAGATAAAAAAAACAGTGGTGATGCGTATTTTCACTAACAAATAGTGGCTTCTTCACCAAATGTGCAGATGATGTGAGACATGGCGAGGTTAGATGGAGCATAGTAATCCTTAAACTTAACCAGATAAGTAAGATGTTATAAGTCAGGAGCAGGCAATTCTGTGTGATAACTGAGAGGCACGTCCAATCCCACCACAGGCCCTACCACGCTCAGCCATGTTATGATGTAGTTTATTTTTCTGAAACAATACAAAACATGAAATGTTATGTAGCAAAATTTGGGGTTCTAAAAACACTATAAAGTTGATATAAGAAAGCACATGTCTACCATCTAGGAATGGCTACAATGACAGAATAGGAACATGTGCTTTTATGGTTGAAAGGACACATAAAATAAAGATAAATTGTCATTAAAATGGCACCAGTCAAGGGGTAAAGCAACACGTACATCAGAATGCTGTTCATTGACTTTAGCTCTGCGTTCAATACAGTCCTCCCCACTGTACTGATCACTAAGCTCAGTGAACTGGGTATCTGCACCTCCACTTGCAGATGGATTCTGGACTTTCTCACCAACAGACCTCAATCTGTCAGGTTGGGAAACCAAGTATCCTCAACCCTAATTCTGAACACTGGCATACCGCAGGGCTGTGTTCTGAGCCCACTGCTCTACTCCCTGTTCACCCACAATTGTGCTCCTCTGTATAACTCCAACATCTTCATCAAGTATGCAGATGACACCACCGTGGTCGGCCAGATCGACAACAACGACGAATCGGCCTACAGGGAAGAGATCCGTAATCTGGCAGCATGGTGTGCCACCAACAACCTGATCCTCAACGCCACAAAGACCAAAGAGCTCATTGTGGACTTCCGGAAATCCAACAGCAGGAGACATCTACCAGTCAACATCAACGGAACCGAGGTAGAGCGCGTCTCCAGCTTTAAGTTCCTGGGAGTTCACATCTCTGAGGATCTGTCATGGCAGCAGAACACGTCAGCTCTGGTTAAAAAAGCACAACAACGCCTGTACTTCTTGAGAAGTCTCAAGAAATCTCATCTGTCCCCAAGGATTTTAACGAGCTTCTACCGCTGCATCATTGAGAGCATCCTGACCAACTCCATCACTGTATGGTACGGAGGCTCCACTGTGTGTGAACGTAAAGCACTGCAAAGGGTGGTCAAAACCGCCCAACGCATCACTGGCACCCAACTACCTGCCATTGAACACCTTCACCACAGCAGATGTCTGCGCAGAGCTCACAGCATCATCAAGGACTCTTCACATCCCAGTCATAAACTGTTTAACCTCCTTCCATCAAGAAGGAGATACAGGAACTTACGTACCAGAACTAGCAGGTTCGGGGACAGCTTTTTTCCATCCACCATCACACTACTGAACTCAACACTACACCGCTAAATCACTACAAAAACAAACTAGACAAAAGACTGTATATAACCTCTGCCCAATACATGTACATACTTCATATTATATCATTTCACTCCTCATTACATCTGCACTTTTTATATCTGTATGTATATTTATCATTACTGTACATTCTGCCCAA
>MU551584.1:91951-115281 GCA_024362625.1 Silurus asotus
ATAGCCTTTATATTTATTCACTGTATATACTTCATATATATACCACTGCTGTAAATATGCCAGATAGTTATCTCCACTGTAAATATGCTAGATATTTATCTGCACTTTTGCACAACTGCTACATTTTGCACTTCTGGTAGATGCCAAACTGCATTTCGTTGCTGTGTACCTGTACAATGCAATGACAATAAAGTTGTATCTATCTATCTAAAATATATTAGACAGAAAGTAAACTGTCAGTTTTTAAAGTATACCTGTTGGCTGCATACCTGTAGGCAAGTATAAGAATCAGAATGAATTGCACAAAGGCAAAATTATGATAGCTAGATTAAATGTTGGGATAAACCCAGCCATTAGGGTTGCACAAGCCAGTACACTCTTAAGCCCTATTCGGATGGGACTAGTTTTACAGGGGGTCGTTAGAGAAATTTCTGTGTACATTGTGATAATCCTGTCCAAATTTGTCATGTCTGTCTTTCTCTCACACGACCTTTGTAAAAATTTCAGAGCAAATTATTTACTGTTTTTCAGCAAACTCGGCGGTCCTCTGAGAAATCTAATCCTGTCCGAATGCGAATGTCTTTGATTGCGGAAAATGTTTTTCCCCAAAACGTGTTTTCTTTTGTGTTTTGGTCAACGTGACATACCGTACTAGTCCGGTATTCAAGTTTCTGCTTTGCGCATCCTGGACATGTGGTCTTGTGCAATGCCCACATGTAAAACACAGACACTCCCACCTCAGTAATAAACACAGAGATGTTAGTCCCGTCCGAATCTATACATGAAATGACAGACGTCGGCTGAAAAAAATTCTAGCTCAAACGTTCTTTGGAAAGCAAGTCCTGTCCGAATAGGGCTTTAGTCCAGGTTCAAAGCCCGGATAAATAGGGAGGGTTGCGTTAAGAAGGGCATCCAGTGTAAAACGTGCCAAATCAAATATGTGGATCACAAACCTAAATTTTGTACCAGATAGGCCTAGGTTACCAACGACCAACAAAGGTATTGTTATCCAACAGGGTACCAGTGGGCTACTGTTGGCCAAAAGAGAAGGATAGGGGGAAGACATCTTCAGAGACAGCAGGGAAAGGAGAGGTGTAGGAGAGTGGAGGGTAAATATAAACTGATATGATGGAGTGGAGAAAGGGAGACATGGTGTGTGTTTAGGAGAGCAAGTGGAAAGGAAGTAATCCCAGGAACATTGGAGGTGGGTTTAAACTGTTCTATCATGGTGTGGATGGAAAGAGAAATAGCTTTGGGGTAATCCTGAAGGAAGAATACAGTAAGAGTATAATGTAGGTAAAGAGAGTTTCTGATAGGGTTATTAACGTGAAGCTGGAAGTTGAAGTGGTGTTAATAAATGTCATCAATGACTAGGCTCCGCAAGTGGGTTGTGAGATGGAGGAGATAGAAATAATTTGAAGTGAGTTAGATGAAGCGGTACCTAGGAATGAGAGTGTACCTAAAGTGTACCTAGTAATGGAAGATGATGTTGGTGAAGAGAACAGAGTTGATGTAGAGGCAATGGCTAGTGGCTAATGGGGAGGGTTGCGTTAGGAAGGGCATCCAGCGTTAAAAACGTGCCAAATCAAACATGCGGATAGTCCGCTGTGTCTACCCCTAATGGGAGAAGCCGAAAGAAAGTTTAGAGAGATGAAAAATTAAGACAGGGGTGCAAGGAGATGCGGCAACAGGTAAAGAGGGATGTGGCAAATGCACAGGAAAAGACATATGAGGAGCTGTAATAGAAGTTGGACACTATGGAAGGAGAAAAGGATTTGAATTAATTGGCCAGGCAGAGGGACCGAGCTGAGAAGGATGTGCTGCAGGTTAGGGCAATAAAGGATGGAGATGGAAATGTGTTGACTAGTGAGGAGAGTGTGTTGAAAAGATGGAGGCTCCCTCCAAATCCTATTTCGAGCAGCTGATAAATGAAGAAAATGGGAAAGAAAGAAGATTGG
This sequence comes from Silurus asotus, assembly GCA_024362625.1. Classification (NCBI taxonomy): domain Eukaryota; kingdom Metazoa; phylum Chordata; class Actinopteri; order Siluriformes; family Siluridae; genus Silurus; species Silurus asotus. Next base: position 93,910 of record MU551584.1, read on the forward strand.
ATGATGTGGAAAAAGTGAAGCAGGAAGTGAATAGGATTAGTAAGGATGAAGTGAGAGAAAATATTAAGTAGATAAAGAGTGAAGTTGGTTGGACCAGATGACATACCAGTAAAAGCATGGAGATGTTGAGGAGAGATGGCATTGGAGTTTTTAACTAGATTGTTCAACACAATTTTGGAAGGTAAGGACAGGATTATAAATTAGTTTATTAGAGGGACAGTGCATGTAGAACTTTTTGGAGACAAGGTGAGGGAGGCGAGATTGAGATGGTTTGGACATGTGCAGAGGAGGGACAAACCATCGATAGATATAGAATTCTAAAGGATGAAGCTGCCAGGAAGGGAAAAAAAAGGAAGACCAAGGAGGAGGTTAATGGATGTGGTGAGGGAAGACATGCAGGTAGTTGGTTTGAAAGAGGTAGATGTAGAGGACAGAGTGGTATGGAGACGAATGTAGCCAAAAGAAGAAGAGATGAAATGTTGAGATTGCTCCAAAACATCATGAGGACTAATTAATATCCTTCACTGCAAGCATAAGTTTGACTTGGCCTCCAAATTCAATAGGTCTCATTGTATCTAATTCCCCAGATCTAATGCAAAATACTGTGAATCTCCTGTGATGTCATTCCACAAATATTCTGCAGTATAGAATTATTCTGTGGAAAAAATAACAGTTGATGACTGACACAGTACCTAAATAAGCAAATAATTTATTAGGTTAAATGTGCTACTGATATATGATTTATGCAAAAACCTGCATTAAAGAGTCAAAAAAAGTACAAAGTGAAATAATATTACAAACTTTAACAGTAATTATTTTGATGGTTTCATAAATGTCCCTACCCTGAAAAGGTGAATCTCTGAAACAGCCAGCACCTGAACAGTTTGTGTACAGAGACTGTTTCAAGCAAAATGTCTACCACAATTGAAAAAAATGAGTGAGTGTGCATGCATGTGCATGTGGTTGTGTGTATAGTTTGCATGTACAGCATTGCAGACTAACAGAAAAGTAAACTTCCTTTAACCTCTAATCACAGAGGCAGAACTGAAGTGCTGCTAAGAAGTAAAATATTACCTTTTTTTGTCATCTGCCATTTGTAAAAGTGGTTTCATAAACTCTTCAGTGTGACAAGGATGGAGCATAAAGAAAGGCTGACCTAGAAAAGGGTGTTCCTGCAAGCACACATAATTGTTAATAATATATTTATACATATGTGGTTCTACTCCAAACTGTTACCACAAAGCTAGAGGCACACAATTGTATAGGATGTCTGGATGCTGGAAAATTCACAAAACGAGCTCCATGTAGATATGGTTTATATGGTTTGGAGAGGAAGCTCTTGAGAGGCCTGTTATTGAGTGTGATAACCGCATTGAACACCTTTGGGATAAATTGGAACACTGACTGCACCCCAGGCCTCCTTAGCCTACAACAGTATCTGAGATTGCTAAGAATTTGTGGTTGATGAACTTAAACATCCACAAGTATACTCTAAAATCTAGTGAAACAAAGACTGGAGAGAATTATAACAGCAAATTGGGAGTAAATGTGGAATGCATATACGAATATATATATTTAAATATATATATATATGTATATATATACTGTATAATATGGTATGCCTACTAAAACGTGATTTGCCTTACATTAGCCATGTTTTTTTTCAATAATTAGAGAACATGCAATTCCACTTCCAGATAATATAAGATGCAAAATACCATACTCCAACTTACTCAGCCTAAATGTTATTTAAAAACAGTTATCTGACCTTAAATTCCACTTCCTATGTATATACACACTCCAACCTTTGCAGACTCTAAATATGAACTTTCGGTTAAATGGAATGACTATAGATGTGTAGATGTGTAGCACAAGAGTTATATCCATATTGAGTTTGTAATCTTGCATACCAGTGTAGATGTATTCATTGCTAGAGACTCAAAGCACTTTTGTACGTCTCTCTGGATAAGGGTGTCTGATAAATGACGCAAATGTAAATGTAAATGCAAATGATTTGTTATTGGCAGCTATCGGCAGCATGGGAGAGTTGAGGATCTACCTGTGGCACTCAGCAACTCAGACCTGAAGACTGAAGAGAGCACAGATTATTATTTTTTATTTTTTTTTAACCTTATCCAGTCCCTGCATCACCATTACTGAAATACATTATACACTGACCAGGCATAACATTATGACATAATAACAATGACCGGTGAGTGAATAACACTGATTATCTCTTCATTATGGCACTTATTATTGGGTGGGATATATTAGGCAGCAAGTGAATATTTTGTCCACAAAGTTGATGTGTAAGAAGCAGGGAAATGGGCAAGATTAAGGATTTGAGCGAGACTGACAAGGGGTAAAAAGTGATGCCAAACGACTGGTTCAGAGCTTTCTCAAAACTGCAGTTCTTGTGGGGTGTTCCCGGTCTGCATGACCCTGTTGCCGGTGATGAACCGGCAACAGGGTCATGGGCAGCCAAGCCTCATTGATGCATGTGGGAAGCAAAAGCTGGCCCACATGGTCCGATCAAACAGACTAGCTGAAAAAGTGTTGAAAAAGTTAATGCTGTTAATGCTGATGGGTCAGGGCTGTTTTGGGAGCAAAAGGGGGACCAACACAATATTAGATAGGTGGCCATAATGTTATGCTTGATTGGTGGCCATAAAGCCTGGTATAAAGCAACAGAACAATGTGTCTTAGCATACTGTAAGAAACACGGGTACTCCCTAAGGTCCATAAACATTTTATTAGAAACACAAAATATAAAAATTTAAGTGTGTTAAAAAAGAAATTAAGTAATATATAGAACGAATGGGGAAGGAAACATGGTTGCCTCAACTCAGATGTTGCTGCTGATACACACTAATATAAAATTGTCTAGAGGAGCACACAGGCAGAGACAGTGTTCAAAATTTCTATCTCCATAGGACATACTTCTGACACCTACATAACCCTGCACTTGACTGACAGACGCAGAACATAAAATACCTTGGAATTGTCAGTGAGTGTGATTACTTTTCTCAGCATTCCAATGCGTCTAGTCAAGTGTAATGTTTTGTAGGAAATTTTCCCCAAGCAGACTCACAGTATTAGGAAATTACTATTAGACGTCACATCAGGTTAACACACAAAAATTAAATAGCAAAATGTATAACTTAGTGTTGTGCATAGCTTTTATTAGTGTTTGACTATCAGATTACTTCCTATGTGCTTAGACTTTCATAAAAAGATTAAAATGAACACACATTCCTAGAAGAACCAGTTCTTAACACTGTTAATACAATGGTGTGGGTGTACTGATGAATGTTACCTGCTGAGTCAGTGTATCCCAAGGTCCTTGAAGTAGCCTTTGTCTGTAGTTTGGGTGAATATTGCTCCAAACTTCATCAAGGGACAAGGGCTGTCCATCTGTTAAAAAAGGAGGGGAAAAGAAAATACAAGCTTTCAAACATCTAAAAACAAAATTCCCCAAAAGATATACAAATCTGCATGTAGAAATATGTCATACCTAATGTAGATGCTCTGAAGTAGAGAATAGGCACCTGATGACCAATGGAGTATAAAATATGGTATTCGTAGTGCACTAAAATTTGACTTTGTACTATATAATCCCCAACTGCCTCATCATCACACTAGACAGAATGAGAGAAATAGAAAAAAATGTTTAAATATTTAAATTGCAAGTATGGATGGCAATTTCCATTTGGAGGTTTTAATACATGAATTCTATATTAATTAAATATGTACATTTAAAATATTTCTCCCGGGCATTGTGCAGCTATGATCAGCCTTGCCCCCTTAATAAGGCCACTGCATATAAAATAGTATGAATTTCAAATGAATAAGTGAAAAAATAGTTCATTTAATAACATAAAAACAATAAAACAAAAAATATATGTTTTAACATTTTCTACTAGAATTCAATTCAATTCAATTCATTTTTATTTTTATAGCGCTTTTAACAATGAACATTGTCGCAAAGCAGCTTTACACAGATAATGTGGTGATTAAATGTAAATATGTTCTTTGTAGGTAAGTTTGTCCCTGATGAGCAACTGTGGCAAGGAAAAACTCCCCGAGATGATGAGAATGATTGTAGAGAATTTTACTTTTTTTAGGCAAGTGACAGTTCTAAAGAAATAATTCTTTATAATTTTTAACCTGTCTGGGTAGCTTTTTTGATGGCTTTGTCACAGCACTTACTATATGCTGGTGAACATAAGTTGTCTGTGAGTGATTAGACTGCTATTTGATGTTTTTTTCAATGCTTGTAATCTTTTTATTTATATTAAGTATCATCAATTTTTTTATTGTAATTACTGGAAGTATACTGGTACCTCAACTTAAAAAATATTACTATTATTATTATTATTATTATTATTATTATTATTATTATTATTATTTACTGTCAATCAGGAAATATTCTGAATGCTCTGTTGACTATGTGAATTCCAGGTCAGGTTTAAGATGAAAATGTTTTTACATTTATATAATGTATTAATGTACTATAATATCAGAAAGCTACAATAACACAGAAATGCACTGCAGATGTGTACCTCATCTACTCCAGTCACAGCATTCATCCCATCATCAGCTTTGTGATTAAGCAAAGAACCTAATTTCGCAGGTATTATAGCAGTCTTTTTCATGTAACCTTCTTCACTACCCTAAACCAGAGAAAGGGATTTTAGCTGTTCATTCAAATTGGACAGTATCTTACATTTGGAATGTATTGTAATATTTTACGTACACTTTTTCAGAAATTACCAAAATAAAATATTTTATCACACCTTTACATCTGCCCAACTCCATCCATCTCTAATCACACCCGAGTGCTGTAGGAAAAGCTTGCAGCAAAGATGGAAACTCTTCTCATCTAAGCAGTAGCTAGAAATGTGTGACACTTCTCCACTTGACATCTGAAAGAAAAATGATTTGCCAGAATTTAATCATATACAAAACTGCACTACACCCTCATATTGCACAAATGACCATTCAGACAATAAGTTATAGCAGCTTTTTGGATTGTTAGGTTAGGTGTTGCAAGTGGGTTGTGGAGGTAGAGGAGAAATAAATATTCTGGAAGTGATTTGGATGAAGTAATGGAGAGTGTACCTAGTAATGAAAGATTAGTGATTGGGGCAGACTTCATTGGACATGTTGGTGAAGGGAACAGGGGATGAAAGGAGGTTATGGGTAGGTATGGCCTTAAGAAGAGGAATGTGAAAGGGCAGATGGTAGTATATTTTGCTAAAAGGAGAGAAATGGCAGTGGTAAATACTTATTTTAAGAAGAAGGAAGATCATAGGGTGACATAAAAGTGGAGCAAGGTTCACACAAGTGGACTATATTCTCTGTAGGAGAAGCAACCTAAAAGAGATCAGAATCTGTAGGGTGTTGACAGGAGCTAGTATAGCTAAACGCCATTGGAAGATGATCTGTAGAATGGCTTTGGAGGTGAAGAAGAAGAGGCGGACAGGGAGGACTGGGGAAAAAAATTAAATGGTGGAAACTGAAGTAGGAAGACTGTAGTAGAGTATCGGTAAGTTTTGGATTCTATTAAAATTTGCAGGAATCTGCAGCGGGACCGAATGTTCAGGAACGTCAGGAACACATTATCTGCTGTGCAATACAAAAGAAACCTTCATCCTCATCATATTGAACAGCATACAGTACAATACACTATCAACTACCTACTGCTACAGAATATTTTTTATTAATTACAGTGCAGAATGCTGTTAATTTATTATTATTGCTAATTAAATGAGTTTGATATTTATTTTGTGTGTGAATTTGGTCAAATACTGTACACTATTACGTTTATAAAGTGACAATATCTAGATGAATTCACTAAGGTACCATAGGGGCTGCGTCCAAAATCGCAGTATTTTCGAGTGTTCCCCCCGGGGTCTTACGTTCCACCGGGACCACTATAATGGTCTATACCCCTCATATAATATTTGCGTTTAAATGTACAGGTAGTCGCCGACTTACGACAGTACTGTGAAATGATGCGGGAAGCTGGTACGCACTGTCGTACGCCGCGGGTAGCGATTTTGGTCGTAATGGTAAGTCCTAAGTCGACAACTACCTGTATTGTGATTCCTAGTTTTAACACTAAGTGGCGCTACTGTCTTGAACAAGGCAGCATCTCCACGAAGCAAGCAATCAAAGAAAAAATTTGCTTAGGGTCATCAGAAATGGCGGAACCAAAGAGACATTCCATCCTAAGAACCAATCTGAGGCTGTTCCCGAGAGAATGACTTGCCAACCTTCTAAAATCTACTAATGGAGAATTTAACATGTTCAATTATCAAACGTCAATTAACTGCATTTTATTAATTCTACCAATATTAGTGCATTACAATCGAGGCAGTATACCTCACGTCTAGTGGGTGGCCCAGTCCTTCATAAATGTTTCTGTATGTGGCTCTCAGGAAAAAAGTTTGGGCAATCTTGCTGTAGTGTAATGATTGGGCAACTATGCAGAAGTGATAAAGGAAATTGCTAGAAAGGTACTTAGCATGACATCTGGAAAGAGAAAGAAAGACAAAGAGACTTGGTAGTGGAATGAGAAAGTGCAGGAAAGCATAAGGAGAAAGAAGTCAGCGAAACAGATTCGGGAATTTTAGAGAGAGGAGTACAAGGCGATGCTGCAGCAGGTGAAGAATGATGAGCAAATTCATATGATGAGCTGTATGAGAAGTTGGATGCTAAGAAAGGAAAAAAGGATTTATAATGATTGCCCAGACAAATAATGGAGATGGAAATCTGTTGATTAGTGGGTAGAGTGTGTTAAGAAGTTGAGGGGAGTATTTTGAGCAGCTAAAGAAAGGAGGAAAATGAGAGAGAGAATGTTGGAAGATGTGGAGATGGTGAAGCAGGAAGTGGATAGGATTAGTAAGGATGAAGTGAGAGCAGCTATTAAGATGATGAAGAGTGGAAAGTCCGTTGGACCAGATGACATACCGGTAGAAGCATGGAGATGTTTAGGAGAGATGGAGTTTCTGACCAGATTGTTTAACACATTTTTGGAAGCTGAGAGGGTGACTGATAAATCGAGAAGGAGTGTGCTGGAACCGGTTTTTGAGAATAAGGGAGATGTGGAGGAAGAGAACTACATATGCAAATTTGCTTTGAGAATGTTGATGGAGAAGTATAGAGAAGGTCAGAAGGAGTTGCACTGTGTGTTTGTGTATTTAGAGAAAGCGTACAACAGGGTGCCGAGAGAGGAGTTGTGGTATTGTATGTAAGGGTGGTGCAGGACATGTATGAGGACAGTCTAACAGCAGTAAAGTGTGCAGTAGGAATGACAGACTGGTTCAAGGTGGAGGTTGGACTGCATCAAGAATCGGCTCTGAGCCCTTTCCTGTTTGCAGTAGTGATGAACAGGTTGACGGATGAGGTCAGACAGGAGTCTCTGTGGATTGTGATATTTGCAGATGATATTGTAATTTGTGGTGAGAGTAAGGAGCAGGTGGAGAAGAGCCTGGAGAGGTGAAGGTACGCGTTGGAGAGAAGGGAATGAAAGTCAGTAGGAGTGAGACAGAGTACATGTGTGTGAATGAGAGGGAGGGCAGTGGAGTGGTGCGGTTGCAGGGAGAAGAGGTGGTTAAAGTGGATAGGTCTAGGTACCTGGGGTCAACAGTGCAAAGTAATGGAGAGTGTGTTAGAGAAGTGAAGAAAAAAGTGCAGGCAGGGTGGAGTGGGTGGAGAAAAGTGGCAGGAGTGATTTGTGATAAAAGGGTATATGGAAGAGTGAAAAGAAAAATGTATAGGACTGTGGTGGGTTTTTTTTTTAATTATAATTATTTATTTACAAAATCATACCACTTACACAAGATAATATGTTTGTGCAAAAATAAACATTTTCTATATACACCTTCTCCACTTTTCCCCACATTTGTTTTTGGAGGCTAATGAAATAGAGCAGTTTCAGTTCATTTCCATGCAAGTGTGCAATAGTAGTGTCAAAACAAATGTGATTGAATTAAAAATGAAACGTTAAGATAAAAAAGAAAAGCCAAAACACACTTTTGTTCACTCAACCTCACCAAAGTGTTCCCACACGTGACCAAATTGTGTTTATGGTTAGGTGGATGAAATTGTTCATTTAAAATTATAGCAGATTGTTTACTTTTGCAGAGCATAGGGATTTGATGGTTAACCGTAGGATCAATACTCACGTTGAACTATCTATTTAAAAAAATCTGTAATTATAAAACAAAACAAAAAAAACAAAAAAGTATATATATATATATATATATATATCCTATATCAATATTCTGACATCCAGTCATATATCTAAGGATCACTGTGTCATGTTTCTTGCGTTGCGGATGAACCATGGCAAAGATTTTGTTTATCATACAGAGCAGTGTGGTATCGAAAACTTTTATTTTGAAACGTACTCAAGTGTACAATTACTTTAGTGATACAAATACTTCAAGCTTCGCACATTATAATAAAATAAGTTAGCATTTGTATCTTTTGAGCACATTTTTAGGTTTTTTTTTTGTTTGTTTTATTTAACTAACCCAGACTTTATGTATGAATGTGTGACAAATACGAAATACTTACCACTAACCTGTTTAATCAGAACTCGCGAAAAATAACTTTTGTTGGAAAAAATTAAAAAATGCGATACCATTAAGATAAAAATAAAAAAATAAAAAAAAAGGTACATAGATAACAATAACCAGTGACACCTTACAATGGAGAATTCGGTCAATGTACAAGTGATTTCTGCCAATATTTTGCAGGTTTGTGCGCATGAACGGAAGTGCCTATAGCCTATGACAATGCTGAACCCTGACCCTACTAGAGCAACTTTACAATATTTTTTTTTTAAAGCGAAACACACCACTTTTTTTATATTATTGTTATTATTGTCTGTAATACATTTAAATATTTCTCGTTAGTCCTTAAATATTGAAGATCCAAAAAGCCTTACTAATTGTTGGATCTCCTTCTAATATATAATTTATGAATATAATTTATGAATGTATTCTGTTAATTTTTACTGCACTGTTTATTTTTTATTGTCTGTTGTTTCAAAGTTTAGCCTTCCATGATCAAATTGTTGAACCCTGGAGTGTGCGAGCGGAAAAGAGGATTACTCGAAAGGCTAGCAGAATTTCAGCAGAGCTTAAAGCTCTTATTATTCACCACAATTTTAAGCATCTTTTTACAAACAAATCTACGGAAGCGCATTGCATTAAAAAAAATAAAATAATTCACAGCCAGGATCTCATAATTATGAGATACTAAGTCATAATTATGAGATCCTTATCTCATATTTATGACTTAGTATGTCATAAGTATGATTTACTAAGTATCTCATAATTATGAGTTGTGGCAGTGGAGCGTTTTAGCGCATAACACCGGATCTGACGTTACTGCATTTTTTGCTCGGAAGCGCCTCATTGCGCAACAATGAAGACGTAGAAACTTCAGTGACCAGTGTTCCCGCCTCTCTCCCCTCCGTGGATCTTCCCACTTCATCCAGGCCTGCCTCTGAATAGTGTTTTCTTCTACTGGAGGTCACGTTGTGCAGCCTGGGACGGTTTCTCATCAACGCCTTGGGTGGTTCCATGAAATTTTGGAGTAAGAACGGTCGCTTTGAGGATGGATTGGACCGTAGTTAATGTCAACAGTCTCCTACACTAACTCAGGACTAGTTTGCTTCTGATCATCATCACTGTACCCTGCAACATTGTATATCTGCTACAAATGGACATTCGGTGCAACCCAGATGAGGATGGGTTCCCTCTCGACTCGAGATGGCGATAGGAAGAAACCTTGAGAGGAACCAGACTCAAGAGTCTGGTTAGGAAGAAACCGCGATAGGAAGAAACCTTGAGAGGAACCAGACTCGAGAGTCTCGAGTCTGGTTCCTCTCAAGGTTTCTTCCTATCGCCATCTCAGGGAGTTTTTCCTTGCCACAGTCGCCACTGGCTTGCTCATCAGGGACAAACTTACTTATATATAACATTCACTTTTAATCACCACATTATCTGTGTATAGCTGCTTTGAGACAATGTTTATTGTTAAAAGCACTATACAAATAAAAATGAATTGAATTATAACTCGGCGGGGGGTCACTAGCTCACTATATTACCATGATCCCTCCAGATCTGCTCCTGTACCTAAGAAAACTCTATTGACTTCTTGATTAAATAAATGTTTTCAGCCTAGAGTAATATTGCTCATCTGAGGTTGTATTTAACTAATTTTAAGACCAGATTATTTTTATTATGTCCTGATGCATAAAAACATAGAATTCAAAGAGGGTGTATTTGCCTTTTTACACGATTGTAAGTGATGCACATATACCTAGTCATCCTCATGATGTAATGGAAAATATGATTTATCAGACCAGACCAGCTTGTTACATAGTAAAGTTAAAATACTCATGTACCCATTGTGGGAGTTTTCAGCAGTGAACAAAGAGTCATTGTGAACATTATCTGCAACCACATAGCCTCATGCACATCAACCTGTGCTGCACTGTGTTCTGAGACCTTTGTATAGCTAGCATTAACACGCATTCCTTCTCACATACACACATGATCGATATCTCTCTCTCTTCTGGGCAAAGAATCTTTTTATTTATCCACATTTATTATCATTAAATGTTGGACAGCCGTACAAAGCATTTCACTGCATGTCAAAGGTTTTAAACCTTTTTTTCCTCCAAGGTACATCTAAATAATAAATACATTAATAAATTTTTTTTGTTTTGTTTTGCCTAAACAGGGAATGCCCCCCATTTTAATTATTTACCTGTATTTCTACTGAAGTTAAGGATACAGTAAATGTTTACATAATTCGATTCAGGCAATTTTGCAATCATTTGCACTGTGGACGGACGGACACGCAGACCCCAGTGGAGGGGCGCCAGTCCGCGAGTGTGTCCCGCCGTTACACAGTAAAAACAGAAGTGTTAATTTAACTCTTAAAGAGTTGAATTTGACTCTGTTTCAGATAACATTTGGTCCCACTCGAAATTAGTATAAAATTTACTCTTTGGTCAGTGTCAAGTTTTTAGAGTTAATTCTACTCAATATTGTGTAAAAAATAATGAAATGTGAAAAATTATTTAACACTGTAGGTTAATCACACTGTTAAGAGTAATATAATTACACAATATAGAGTTAATTTATCTACAATTTTACTTAAAAAAAAATGACACTTTAAGTGTAATATTTATATTTAATTTCTCTACAGTGTTTTGAAAAATATATAAATCATAAGATGCAGTGTTACTGAATTTTAAAACTATCAACTACTATCCAAATAAAAACAAGCACAATAACACTAGATCACAGAACTCACAATTTATTGTAAATATAAAGCATTTCAATGTCATTGAATTTACATTGCAAACACATTTCCTTGTCTCTGACGGAAACATGGATACATCATAAAAATGTTTACCAGAGAAAGCAATATGGCACGACAAGGAGAGTTGTGTCGTTCCCTCCATATGACATTTGTATGTCAAAAGGCCTAGGGTAATGCAGGTCGTCAACATGAAAAAAAAAACAAAATCCTGCCGCGCTCTGACCTCATATGCATGGAAATGTTCCTGAAAAGTTACTGTACTTAAAGGCAACGTGAGTAGCAACAGTTTTTCACACATTATCAGAACTGACTCATTCTGATAAAACACGGGCACTTCAGATTCAACCTTGCCACAGATAACCAAGTTTGGGCGATAAACAAAACCATTATGTTTAGCCCAATTAATCTTCATAACCTGAATGCTACTGGGCACATGCATTGCCATATCAATTTCAGAACCTCCTTTTACCATATTTAAAAGACACCATTTTTTCTGGACCAATGTCTAACCGACCAAAAGTTGTTGAACTTCGCCAACTATGCCTGTACATAGCCCATGAATTACCTTAAAGTACTTAACAAGGTTGTTTGGATTTCATGGTCACTTTTGCAAAGAAAACACTTCATAGCTTTCTCTCAACTAACGCACCATTCTTGCCCGCAACTCTGGGAGTCTCCTTTGTTTCCCCCATGTCGATGTTATAGATGGTTGTTTGGACAAAAGTGAAAAAGCTGCTCAGGGAAGAACTGTATGACGTACCAAAGACGTAATGGGCTTTAAAGAGTTCATCAAAAGCTCCAAGTAAACCTGTTGCCTTGCATGGAAGTGCACACTTGTCAACCACAATGAAGTAGTGAATGGTGCTCTGTGTGGATCCCTGGGCGAGAAGATAGGGCTGACTGCTTTGGGTGATGTTGTCTAGATGCTGCTGCACACCAGTTCCATCTACAACAAAACACAGTCAACAGAATTGTTTTGGTGAATAACTTCTGACAATAGATCAGATCACCTCCAACTGTGCACAAGATTGAGGTGATGGAAGATATATTTAAAACAACTATTAAAGAATTTGTTCACTTTGAAAAATGTTTTTGCTGATAATTTACCCACTCCCATGTCATCCAAGATTCATGACTTTCTTTCTTCAGTCAAAAATAAATTTAGGTTTTTGAGGAAAAAATTTCAGGATTTTTCTCCATATAATAAATTTTCATGGTGACCAACGGTTTGAGGGTTTAAATGAAGGGTCAAATGTCTGTCTCAATGTAACTTCAAAGACTTGACAATCCCCGCAGAGAAATAAGGGTATTATATAGAGAAACGATTGGCTGTTTTCAAAATAATGTAATATACTTTTTAACCACAATTGGATCTTTCTGACGTCATGATGTAATGCATGGCTCATCTTGAGATTCTACAACACGTGCAATTGTGGTATTTTTATTTTTAAACCAATGATCGTTTTTTTGCTAGATAAGAACCTTATTTCTCTGCTGGGATCACATTGAGACTTTGAAGCTACACTGAGACAGACTTTCAACCCTCATTTGAACCCCCAAACTGTTGGTCACCATTGAAGTCCATTATATGGAGAAAAATCCTGAAATGTTTTCCTCAAAAACCTTAATTTATTTTCGACTGAAGAAAGAAAGACATGGACCTCTTGGATGACATGGGGGTTAGTAAATAATCAGCAAAAAAAATAATTTATGTGAACTAACCCTTTAAGCATACCTTTTGAAATCTGATGAGCTGATCTACAGCTTGAAATGCAGAAAGCTTTCCCGGCCTCTTTCTACCTTGTGCAGATGGTGGTAGCAGATGTAGCAGCAGCAAAATTGCAGACATGTCACTGTCCCAGCCTACAAATAAGTAAATAAAAACCTGGTTTACATTATGCCATAGCATAGCATTCAACATGACAACCTGCACCATTACGAAAATGTACACTGCACACCTACATAACCCACAATAACAAGTAAAACAGTTCCATTCATACCATTCTTAACTTCAGCAGCTGACTCAGCATTGTGCATCAAATCCAAGAGTTCCGTGGTGGGTACAAGTCCATGGCTTTCCTTTATTACTTTTGCTTTAAAAGTGGTTGGCCACTTCTCCAAAAATTTTTGGCCGTGGCCTCACCAAACAGAAATCTGAAATCTTGTTCTATCTGCAATGTAACACACAAAAGTAATGAGTGATACATAATGCTACATTGGATATTTTGGTGATGCTGTGATTTAAGATGTCATACCAGTCCTGGTGTGTCCAGGAATCGTGGGAAGACCAAGAAGACATCTGATGATTTGGCTTCATCGTTGACCATTGCTTGCCGATATATGAAGGTCATTTTGATTTTGTCACGGACAGTCTTTTCAGCAGCAGAGTGTCTCAAAAGAGCAATAGCTGCTTCCACATCCTCATCAGATGGCTCTCTGTCAAAGGTGGAGGGCTGACGAACACGACCTGGCCCACCAACTTAAGACAAAATAAAATTTTAAAAACTTTCTGTACAATTCACAAGTCACCAATATAATCACATCACTGATCAATAAACATACCTTTTGGAGATTTGCTTACTGAGGCACCTCCTTCCTCTGCTGTTTTTCTTTGTATGGTCTTCAATCGCCATGCAAGGTATCCTGAACCACTCTCTGGATCGTAGTAATGTTCCTAAGTGATTATAAATACATTTTAAAGGAGTACTATTAACATTTCAAAGAGTGAATATGTGCATAATGTTGCAATAACCCATTCACTTACATATCCATGTTGTGAGTATGGGTCAAATGACATTGCGCAACACAATTTATTGTAAAATAAAAACAATGTTTATTTACAGCCCAGCTATATGCTTAATGCTTACCCATGTGTTTCTGTCATCTCAGCAGCAAGTATGTTAATCATCTGTCTTCTGGTGGTATCTTTCAGGGATTTGGTTTTTCCATACTCTTGCATAATTTGTTTACCACCAGGCTTTGATGTTAAGATTTTTTCAATCAACTATAGGTGGGAATGTGCTTTCTGTTATTGTAAAACCATATGTGATAATGATGGAAAAAAATTGTTATCTAAAGAACATTGCCCATGGTGAAACAACATTCAGATTGGATTTAACAATTTAAGCAACTTGGATTTAGCAATTTCCACCACTTACCGCTTTTGCCTCGTAGTTTATGTGGCGTGGCCTTTTAGGCTGGCTTCCTTCGGCAGCGGCTTCTTCTTCAACAGGGTCACACAGCGTGTAATTCAGGATGACGGTGTCATCAGATGTATCAGAGCATGATGATAACTGAGAGGTACCTGTTCATTATGAAATTGGAACAAAATATAGAAACATATTACAGGAAAAAGTTACCGGTATTTTAAGACAATAAATGTTCTCATTCTGGCCTTTAAACTAAACAAACTAATTTGTGAAATGTCAAAAATGAATACCAAGTCCTCCATTGCCCGGCATGATTCTCAGAGTTCCAGGTGACTCCTTCACTATTTCTTCAAAAACCTCCATGTCAAACTTCTGTGTCTGACTGGTCATACACCTTGTCTGGCTGCGTGCTTTCTGGTATGCTGAATTTTAGACATGCTGTTTAAACAAATTGAATAAAAAACCATGCATTCCCTTCTCACAAGAATCAAGTTCATATATTTAAGTTTGCCTCATGTATTCACTAAATAATGTTGAAGAGTATCTGCAGCCAATGTTATGTTAATGAAAAAAAAAAAAGATTATTGACTTAACTAGATATCATAACATAAATGGTTAAAGCTGTATTATTTTGTCATTGCGTGATGTATAGGCTATAATCTTTAACCTAATGTACCCACCTTCTTTCAAGAAAGCATTGAACGTATTTCTGCTCTTTCTCGAATTGAACACGCAACAGCATTTTGCCCCTGTTAACAAAGAAAATATATATTCAAAATCATAATTTAGGGCTGGTTCAACTAAGAGTTACCTATCCATTTCTCAGATGTTACACTGCAATTACAAATGGCGGCTGAAGAAGACAAAGTTGTGCTGGTTGAATATAACGTTTATTTTCTATTGCAAATTAAATTTGAGAGGCACGGTCTTAAATTAGCTACCAAATAACTGTGCCAAAGTTAGCTAGCGCATTGGCTATTTTAGTTCGAACAGTAATCCGTTAAAATTGTTAAGCCATGTGAAACAAACACGTCATGCAATCAGTGATCTATTTTATCGTTATATAAGACCAACATTAACTATCAGATGCATGCTAACGTTACCAGTATATATAAAAAACCTAGATGAACGCTGTCTGGGAAGCTAAAAAATACATTAGCTAAGAATAGCTATTAACTGTATTAAATCTTTTTTTTGTTATAGTGACGGAGTTAACGTTATTTTACGCATAAAACATTCTGACCAACTTCATTCGTGAAAATATTGCAACAAATAAAAGGAACAGTTTGGCAGAGTACCGGTTGATATAACGTGTAATATGACCTCAACTAATATCAGCACACTTTAAAATTATGTAAAGTTAAAAAATACCGTTTTGGTGTGGACAACAAAGGATATTACTTACCTAGCAATATCAGTGACCTAGCGTTGCTCATTCACAATCTTCCTCCACCGAAATTCGTGCTAACCGTTTGAAAAGCACAGCAGAGTGGCGGGAATTCATCACTGTTGTAGAGTTAAAATTGTCACTGCGTTTCTGCAGATTTTTAGACTCACTTTGAACTCCATTGATAGAGCAACTTTACTCCCCAAAGTGTTGAAAATACTCTATCTGGGTTAAAATAACTTTACTCTGAAATATTAACACCCCGTTTTTTTACTGTGTAGTACGAGCAAAGCAGCGGGGCAAAAGTGAATTAAAAATAAAAGAAGCTCTGTCGCGGAACCATTGAGAGATTTTACAGATTTGTTAACACATGCACTTATTTAATTAAATCGCAACATTTGCCGTAATTTGATTGCACAAGTTGACATCGCGATTGCGATACAATTAATCGTGAAGCACTATTTATATTTGATATAAATATTGTAAAATAAACTTTACTAAACTGTGTTAATACAGTCAGGAAAAAACTGTAAAGCATCACCAGCTTATAATATTGTAACCAGTAATAACCAGTGCTTTTTTTTTATACCTGGAATCCTTCTTGAATTTCTTTAGTTTGTTTATGATTTGCTGAGTCATCTGATTGAAACTGGGATGAGGCATTTATTAAAAATCTTGTTTAAAATTTCCTCAAATTTCATAAACCAATTACCTGTAAGTCGATAACAGAAAAGGAGGATTATTTATGAAAGCAAAATTCTATATGCAAAACTTTATTCCTACAAGTCTTGATTTTCTGTTTTACATGTTATTCGATTTAAAAAGAATACGTTTTTAAGAATAAGAATAATAGTAAAATATTTTTGACCGGTTGCATATTCAAAACTTAAGTAACACAAATTGTACACATTGACTGCAGCTAATGGAAATGTTGAGTATCGTGTAAATGTGGTTGCTAACTAGTAAAAAAGAAGCTGAGAAACTGCTGTATTAGTAATCAGCTCAAATAAACCCATAGTATAGTTAAATCTGTCAAAGCACTTGTTTAAATCTTGGAGCCCAGTCTTATTTTTAGCCAACAGGGGACAACCAAATAAAATGACCAAATCACCAAATAAAATGTTTATTTATTAGAGAAAGATTCAATTAATTAAAGTATTATGAATCAGTAAATACAGAAAAAAATTATAAAGAGCATCATAGATATAAGATGACAGAAATCGCAAAAAAGGTAAATAAATTTACTTGCTTTCTGTAATTGTAAATGGTAATAACATTTTTTTGCTTAGCCACTTTATATACCAAAAATACACCATATACATACATGTTAAATTAATGATAAAAACAAAAATGACAACAGATCTCAGTGGCAGGGATGTTGGTGCTACTGTGGGTATTTTATTAACTGCTTACCTGCAGAGTCGTAGTGCCCCACCACAAGCACACAAAAATCAGTCTGCTACAGCCAGGCTGACTGATTGGATAATTGTATAATTATGCAAATGTACATAATACCTGAAATATCTCCTTCTTATATCTTTGATTATTTTTTAAAAGAGAGCCATATATTTCAGATTTGCTTGACTCTGCTCAGTACACAACAACCTTGGCCTTTTTGACCGTCACTTTCGTCACAGGAACATTGATGTCCTCATGATCAGCACTGATCTGGTTGGACAGGCGTCCAAGTGTGATGGAATTTGCTGCAAGATTTAAAATACATAACTTTTTAAACAAATTTTAAATACAATTATGACAATATGCTGCTAAAATTAATGACCTCCTATTACATTCAAGCATTTAACAACAGCAGGGGACCAACACGATATCACTGGCCATGGTTTTGGTTGATCACAAATAACATCAGGACAGATTTCCACATACTTTTGGCCATATTGTATAAAACTTTCTTTCGGCTTCTCTCATTAGGGGTCGCCACAGCGACCGCTAGGGGTCACCGCTGCAGCCCGTGTTCGATCCCCAGTCAGGGAACCAACCCCAGCCATTAGGGAGGCACAAGCCAGTGCACTTATAGTGCCGGTCCCAAGCCCGGGTAAATGGGGAGGGTTGCGTTAGGAAGTGCATCCAGCGTAAAACGTGCCAAATCGAATATGTGGATCACAAATAAGAAATTTCATACCGGATAGGTCAAGGCCCGGGTTACCAACAGGGTATCGGTGGAAATTGGGCTACTGGTGGCCAAAGGAAGAGAAGGAAAGGAGGAAGACGTCTACAGAGGCAGCAGGGAAAGGAGAAGTGTAGGAGAGTGGAGGTTCGGGTTGGTACTTTAAATGTTGGTACTATGAAGGGTAAAGGGAGAGAGGTGGCTGATATGATGGAGAGAAGAAAGGTAGATATGTTGTGTGTTCAGGAGACCAAGTTGAAAGGGAGTAAGGCCAGGAACACTGGAGGTGGGTTTAAACTGTTCTATCATGGAGTGGATGAAAAGAGAAATGGTGTAGGGGTGATTCTGACAGCAGAGTGTAGTGAAGGTGAAGAGAGTTTCTGATAGGGTGATGAACGTGAAGCTGGAAGTTGAAGGGATGATGATAAATGTCATCAGTGCCTATGCTCCACAAGTGGGAGTGAAGGGAACAGAGGCGATGAGAAGGTGATGGGTAGGTATGGTTTTAAGGAGAGGAATGTGGAAAGGCAGATGGAGGTAGATTTTGATAAAAGGATGGAAATGTATTTTAAGAGGAAAGAAGATGATCATATCTATATCTATCTATATCTATCTATGCAGAAGATGCAACCTGAAGGAGATTGGAGACTGTAAGGTGTTGGCAGGGGACTGTGCTAGACAGCATTGGATTGCGGTCTGTAGGATGGTTTTGGAGGTGAAGAAGAAGAGGAGGAGAGTGAGGACTGAGAGATGAATAAGATGGTGGAAACGGAAGGAGGAAGACTGTAGTGTGAGGTTCAGGGAAGAGGTCAGACAGGGGCTTGGTGGTGGTGAAGAGGTGCTGGATGATTGGGTAACTACTGCAGGACTGATGGAGAGACAGCTAGAATAGTACTTGGTGTGACATCTGGAAATAGAAAGTGCAGGAGAGCATAAGGGGAAAGAGGTTGGCAAAACAGAAGTGGGATCGACAGAGTGATGTGAAAAGTAGGCAGGAGTATAAGGAGATGCGGCAGCAGGTAAAAAGGGATGTGGCGAAAGCCAAGGAAAAGGAATATGAGAAGCTGTATAAGAGGTTGGACACTAAGGAAGGAGAAAAGGATTTGTACCGATTGGCCAGGCAGAGAGATCGAGCTGGGAAGGATGTGCTGCAGATTAGAGCAATCAAGGATGGAGATGGAAATGTGTTGACTCGTGAGGAGAGTGTGTTGAGAAGGTGAAGGGCGTATTTTGAGCAGCTGATGAATGAGGAAAATGAGAGAGAGAGAGAGAAGATTAAATGGTGGAAATTGGTGAACAAGAAAGCGGATGGGATTAGTAAGGAGGAAGTGAGAGCAGCGATTAAGAGGATCAAGAGTGGAAAGTCAGTTGGATCAGATGACATACCGGTAGAAACGTGGAGATGTTTGGGAGAGATGGCAGTGGAGTTTTTAACAAGATTGTTACACAAGATTTTGGAAGGTGAAAAGAAGCCTGAGGAATGGAGAAGGAGTGTGCTGGTACCGATCTTTAAGAATAAAACAGAATACAGGGGAATTAAGTTGATCAGTCACACCATGAAGTTATGGGAAAGAGTAGTGGAAGCCAGGCTGAGAGAAGAGGTGACCATCTGTGAGCAGCAGTATGGTTTTATGCCGAGGAAGAGCACCACAGATTCCTTATTTGCTTTGAGAATGTTGATGGAGAAGTATAGAGAAGAACAGAACGGATTGCATAGCGTATTTGTAGATTTAGAGAAAGCGTATGACAGAGTGCTAAGAGAGGAGTTGTGGTATTGTATAAGAAAGTCAGGTGTGTTAGAGAAGTATGTGAGGGTGGTGCAGAACATGTATGAGGACAGTGTGACAGCAGTGATGTGTGCAGTAGGATGGACAGACTGGTTCAAGGTGAAGGTTGGACTGCATCAAGGATCGGCCCTGAGCCCTTTCCTGTTTGCAGTGGTGATGGACAGGTTGACGGACGAGGTCAGACAGGAGTCTCCCTGGACTATGATGTTTGCAGATATTGTGATTTGTGGTGAGAGTAGTAAACAGGTTGAGAAGAGCCTGGAGAGGTGGAGGTATGTGCTGGAGAGAAGGGGAATGAAAGTCAGTAGGAGTAAGACAGAGTACATGTGTGTACATGAGAGGGAGGGCAGTGGAGTGGTGGGGTTGCAGGGAGAAGAGGTGGAGAAGGTGGAGGAGTTCAGGTACCTGGGGTCAACAGTGCAAAGTAATGAAGAGTGTGTTAGGGAAGTGAACAAAAACATGCAGGCAGGGTGGAGTGGGTGGAGAAGCGTGACAGGAGTGATTTGTGATAGTAGGGTATCTGCAAGAATAAAAGGGAAAGTTTATAGGACTGTGGTGAGACCTGCAATGTTTGGTTTAGAGAGAGTGGCATTGACTAAAAGACAGGAGGCAGGGCTGGAGATAGCAGAGCTGAAGTTGTTAAGGTTTTCGTTGGGGGTGACGAGGATGGACAAGATTAGAAATGAGTTTATTAGAGGGACAGCCCATGTAGGACATTTTGGTGACAAGGTAAGGGAGGCGAGATTGAGATCGTTTGGACATGTGCAGAGAAGGGGCATGAGTTATAGTGGTAGAAGAATGCTGAGGATAGAGCCACCAGGAAGGAGAAAAAGAGGAAGGCCAAGGAAGACATGCAGGTAGTTGGTGTGAAAGAGGCAGATGTAGAGGACAGAGTGGTATGGAGACGGACGATCCGCTGTGGCGACCCCTAATGGGAGCAGCCGAAAGAAGAAGAGCTATATTTATATTTATATACACACACATATATCGTATTTTCCGGACTATAAGCCGCTACTTTTTTCCCACCCTTTAAACCCCGCGGCTTGAACAACGTAGCAGCTAATTTATGGATTTTTCCTGGGTTTTTCCCGGTTTCACAAGCTTCATGCCAAAAAACCTGAACCCCATAACATTAGACCAATTAAATTGTCGAACGGGTTCAGGTGAACCAATGAAATTCTTTATATTAAATCAGATGCGCTCCCACTGAATCAGTCTGCAGCACATCATAAATATGGATGAGGTTCCTCTGACGTTTGACCTGCTGCTCACTCGGACTGTCAACAGGAAATGCGAATCATTCATCACCCTGAAAACAACCGCACTTCACCTGTGTTCTGAGCTGCATGGCATTTGAAGAAAAGCTTCACCGATGGTGATTTTTAAACGCACAACGATGCCAAAATAAAAACTCGAGAGAAATTGTTGTGAAAGGAAGGAAGAGGACAGTAAACAATGACTTTCTTGGTAGGCTACTGTTTAGATACAAGCCGTGTTACAGGCACTGTCTTTCATTCCTGTGTAAAATTTTAGTTTTACACTATATACATATATATATATATATATATATAT
>MU551584.1:116632-170734 GCA_024362625.1 Silurus asotus
CACACACACATACATACATACACACACACACACACACAAACAAATACACACACACAAACAAAAACACACACACAAACAAATACACACACACACATCCTCCACTTGTTACCTGTATTAATGGCACCTGTTTGAACTTGTTATCAGTATAAAAAACACCTGTGGGAGCAATTATTAGAAAATGGAAGACATACAAGACTACTGATAATCTCCCTCGATCTGGGGCTCCACGCAAGATCTCACCCCGTGGGGTCAAAATGATCACAAGAACGGTGAGCAAAAATCCCAGAACCACACGGGGGACCTAGTGAATGACCTGCAGAGAGTTGGGACCAAAGTAACAAAGGCTACCATCAGTAACACACTACGCCCCCAGGGACTCAAATCCAGCAGTGCCAGACGTGTCCCCCTGCTTAAGCCAGTACAAGTTTGCTAGAGAGCATTTGGATGATCCAGAAGAGGAATGGGAGAATGTCATATGGTCAGATGTAACCAAAATAGAAACATTTGGTAAAAACACAACTTGTCATGTTTGGAGGAGAAGGAATGCTGAGTTGCATTAAAAAGAACACTATAGCTACTGTGAAGCATGGGGGTGGAAACCATGCTTTGGGGCTGTTTTTTCTGCAAAGGGACCAGAACAACTGATCCGTGTAAAGGAAAGAATGAATGGGGCTATGTATCATGAGATTTTGAGTGAAAACCTCCTTCTATCAGCAAGGGAATTGAAGATGAAACAAGGCTGGGTCTTTCAGCATGACAAATGATCCCAAACACACAGCCCGGGCAAAGAAGGAGTGGCTTCGTAAGAACCATTTTAAGGTCCTAGAGTGGCCTAGCCAGTCTCCAGATCTCAACCCCATAGAAAATCTTTGGAGGGAGTTGAAAATCCGTGTTGCCCAACGGCCCCAAAACATCACTGCTCTAGAGTATATCTGCATGGAGGAATGGGCCAAACTACCAGCAACAGTGTGTAAAAACCTTGTGTAGACTTACAGAAAATGTTTGATCTCGGTCATTGCAAACAAAGGGTATATAACAAAGTATTGAGATGAACATTTGTAGGTGACCAAATACTTATTTTCCACCATAATTTGCAAATATATTCTTAAAAAATTCAGACAATGTGATTTTCTTTTTCTCATTTTGTCTCTTATAGCTGAAGGGTACCTATGATAAAAAAATATATATATATTACAGACCTCTCTCATCTTTTTAAGTGGGAGAACTTGCACAATTTGTGGCTGACTAAATACTTTGTCACTGTATATGTAAAATATTTTTTGTTTAATATGTTTCAGGAATCGTAATAATTTGCAGAGCTGGTCAGATTACATTCACGCGTCAGATGTATATTTTTATGACCAAATACAGGTAGCATAACTAATTAAATAAAAAAAGGGTGATTGTAGAGAGAGTAAGTCTCTATATTGGATTTAAGTACAACATTAATTAACATTAAGAATGCAATGATCTGTAAATCTCAAACATAATTTATTCATAATAGAACATGAAAACCATTTAATGTTTAAACTGTGGAAATGTACCATTATAAGGAAAAAATAGTGTAATTTTAAATGTAATATTCAAAAAAGTTGGGACAAGGGCAACAAAAGGCTAGACAATGCTACAAAAAAAGTGATAAATGCTCACATTGTAGATTAAATGACAACAGTTTAGTAACATGATTGGGTATAAAACAGTATTTTAAAAAGGCAGAATCTTTCAGAAGTGAAGATTTGTGGCTACAAATTGTTGAACAATTTCAGAACATTCCTCAAAATCAAATTGTAAACACTGGAATCCTCATCATCTTTAGATTTTTATAATATCATCAAAAGATTTTGACAATCTGTAGAATTCTGTGTGTGTAAAGGACAAGAGCGAAAATCAATACTGTTCCCTTTAGGCAGGACTGCATAATACATTCTGTAATGGATTTCACTGCATGGGCATTAGTGCCTATAGAATGCAAATCTGGTAAGGCACCATCAAGGATGAAAGAAATATACAGGTGCTAGAGCAATAAATGCTTCCAGGAAGGCAATGTCTTTTTCCAGGATGCAAATTTATTGCAATATTTCAGCAAAGCATTGCTAAACTGAATACTGCATCTATTTCAACATTAAGTCAAATTCCTTGTGTGTGTAAGCATACTTGGTATAAAGCTATTTCTGATTCTGAACAGCATGGCTACCTGCCTACAGCCCAGACCATTTGAAAATATTTCATGCATCACAAAACAAAAAAATACAAAAAGGAAGGCCCAGGATTTATGGCTGGAAAAGTCAGGTGTCAATATTTGTGTCAATATAGTGTATTTGTAGTCTGAACCTATCTGAACCAGTTTTTGTAGATTAATCAAATCAGGGGCCAACTATTTCTCACTGCAATCAGAATCTATTATGTAATTCATTTTCAGTAGCTTAACAGTAGGAAAAACTCCAAAAACGATATGATGAAAACCTTGAGAGGAGCCAGACTTAAAATTGAAGCCATCCATAGTGGATAGTGCAATTATATATATAATTAACTTCAATAACTGTACTATATGGTCAAATAGAGCAAATTCATTGTGGTTTTACAACTACATACAAGGGCTCACTTGGAAGTGGCCTGATTGTCGCCTTCTGATCGTCTCATAATCCACACTATCAAGAAGAGATCAACTCCAACTGAATGAGCAATACATATCTTGAAGTACCCCACACATTATAAACATCAATATAAGTATAGTTTGTCTCTTTTCTGGTAAATCTGAGGAAAGACTAACTTACTTGAGGTCTGATGGTCTGGACAGTCCTTTTGGAAGTGTTCTACTGAACCACAAATTCGGCAACAGCCACCTGTGCAATACAAATCAAAAAAGCGAACGTATAATGGATAGCAAAATTTAGAGGGTTTTTTTAATATAAATAATGAAATGAAGCTAAATCATGTCAGATCAGTAATGTGCTACAGAAACCAAATGACTGTAAAACAACTACAGGAACATTAAGGGAACCACTGAAGAAATATCTGTTTAAAAATGGTCACTTTGGTGTGCGAGTGATATGCGCATATGGATTCAGACTTTCTGCCATAAACTACACGTGTTGTCATTCTTGCTACTTGTCTTTGCAACTTAGCAGACATGATTGGAAAAATCTACATGAATCCGTTAGTAATGACCACAAGTGTAAATGCGGCTTGCTGTATATATTCATATAATCCGGTTTCCTTATTTGGATGGCAAATACAGACTGCTGCCACCTGCTAGTATGGGCGAGTTTTGTTTTCTTATGCATGTGCAGAACCTACACGCTGTCAGCTGTAGTATGTCTGTTGTGTTCGCCCATGCACCTGCCTACTAATCGGCCTAATTTGCTGCATAATCGGCTGATGTCAATTAAGTTAAAAAAAATAAATAAAAAAATCGGTGCGATCAATCGGCCGACCTCTAGTCAGCTGTGAGGTGTGTACCCTTCCAAACCATGCCCAAAAGATAAACCTTTCCACTGGTAAAATACAGGTTTAATTACCTGCAGCATAAAGTCCCTTTGGATTATCTGGGCAAGATCTGGATAGATGACCAGTCTTTCCACAAATGAAGCATTTGGCATATGGATAATCACCTGCAAAAACCAAAACATTTTTTATTCAGTACATGTGGTGCACCAGATTGCCCCAACAACCACTCCACCACCCCGAATGCATTATAACATTTAAAATCTATCAGTGCCTTTAACTTAACTTTATACAAATGCTAAACAATATGATATAGGGTGAAACCTAAAAAAAAGAATCTGCTCTTACAAGAGCATTATGTGAACAGAGTGTTTAGATAAACGATTCATGGACAAACGATTCAAAAATTAATAAAACAATGTCGTATGTTCCACGCTGTATAATTTGTATCACATTTTTTGGAATTAGCCATTACGGTTTGCTGCCAATTAGATTAAAGCCTTTAAAATATCCGCTTATTTAAACTTAAAACTAAAAGTACATACTCTTGAAAATTAATTTAAAACACTGTTTAAATCTACTTTACATTCTTACCCATAGCAGGGTCTACTTTTGCTCTACACCTTTGGATCTCATGTTCTGTAGAACCACAACGAAAGCAGATCCCTCTACCCATGTCCTCATCATCAGCTTTTGGGCAATCAGCCAATCCATGGCCAGGCTTCCTACAGTTAAAGCACACCTGAACATAACAAAAGGGTTGAAAAAAAAAACATTTTTATGAATCTACCAAAATTCACAAATGCACAAATCTACACACCATGTTCTTCTTTGTTGTGTCCTGTCTCTTTAACCTTCGATTTTCACTTCTTTTGTTTTTTCTGAGAGCTATAGCCATAGCTTCACTTATGCCATGCTTCTCCGTAGCCATTCCTAGTCGTCCTTTAGGTAATCGCAGCCGCTTGTTTTTCATATAGTCCAAGAATCCATTTACATCATCAAGTTGTTTATTTTTGTTAGCTCTCTTTCCATTGGGGTGACAATGCGATGCATCATCCTGCAAAAAGCTGCCTGAAGAGTTCCCTCTACCTGCTACACCCGCTCTTAATTGGCTCCATGATGCAGCATCCGCAGATTTGTGTTTTTGAACATTTTTGGCTCTTGCCCAGCGTGTCATAATGTCACTGTCTGTGAAGAGAAATACATGATAGATTCAATACTTTTAACTTTTTGATCTGTATCAATTTATAACTAAACTATATCAGATTAATTAGGTCAAAACCTAAAGAATAAAAATAAAATATAATTTAAAAAATATAAATAAAATAAAAAAATTATAAAATAAAAGACAATATAGTGCAAGACATATATGGACATATGTATCAAAATCAAAATATTTTATTGCTCTCACAGGAAAATTGTTAGATTGTAGTTGCTCACAAAACAATTAAAGAAAAAAAGTAAAATAAGATAAGAAATGTAAAACAAAATGTACTGTTGCTCGGTGTTTGTGTATGCAGAAAAGCCGAAGTGGTGAGCCCAGGGTGCTGATGTCTTTCTGAATGCTGCCTTAAGTATCAAGTCATCAAGGCATTTTTGCGTACCCCTGTGCTCAAGAGTGTTGCTGTTTTAGCTGTTGTTGCTTGAGATTGCGCTCGAGCATATAAACCATTCCACCATGTAGTAACATCCGTAATAAGCTTAGGCGACGTGATCTCAAGCATCTTTTGCTATGCCGCAGCAAAGCTGCCGAGGGTGGCACTGCGGTGAAAGAAAGCCACAACTTTTCTCACTTGACCAAGCAATTGACTAACATTGGGAAATTCAATACTGCTCGGGAAGCAAGATTCAAGTATGAGCAAAACACTTTATGAGGTTTCTCTTGCTGCCACCTCGATGTTGCGTGCATTGTCAGTAACTATAGCAATGCTATTATGAGCCTTTTTAAGCTCCCACTCACGTATAGCCGCTTTTAAAACTTCGGCTGTTTGCAACATTATGTGCCAAAAAAGCGACCAAGTCTGAAGCACAAAACCTTTTATTTCTCATTCTGTGTTGATTACATGTGCAGTTACCAATGTAGCTCTGTACAGCCCGCAAAGTCCATCAGTCAGTTGTTATTGCTACATTCTTAGCCTTTTTTACACAATCTACAACATTTGCTTTAGCTTCATTATACAGTGCTGGAATTACCTTATGACTGAAGTGTGGGACTTGTACGGGCATATACCTGGGCTTCAGTACTTTAACCAATTTGCGAAAGCCAATATTGTTGACCACAGAAAATGGTCATATATATATATATATATATATATATATAGGCAGTTACTTGATAACAGTGGTGAGTTCAGTTAGGGTGTACTCACTTTTGTTGGCAGCTATTTTGACAATAATGGCTGTATGTTGAATTAATTTCAGAGGACAGTAAATCTGTAGTGTTATACAAGCTGCACATTGATTACTTTAAAAGATATCCAGTTTTCATTTCTATAGTCTTGTCCCTTGAAAATATGTATTGTCTCTTGTTATGGTTTAATAAAAATCGGTTTTCTCTTTAATGTCTGCCGACGCTACCCTCTGGGCTTCCATAGTTTCGAACGAACTCAGCCGTCCCCCCGCGTTTGCCATAGAGATACACAAACAACATGGCAGCGAGCAAGCAAAGGTAGCAGTACCACCAATTTACTGCAGCACCTCAAACAGAGGCATGCTGTCGAGTGGGAGAGATGTAGCAACCGCATCCTGAAAATACACGGTTAAGCAGCCGCACTTTGTTTAGTGTTGCGTGTCTAATCGTACACTTCCGGTATGGGTGGTGGGAGCGGTCAAAATACCTGTAAAGACGCTTTTAGAACGGCGTTTTC
The DNA here is from genome assembly GCA_024362625.1 of Silurus asotus. Taxonomy (NCBI): domain Eukaryota; kingdom Metazoa; phylum Chordata; class Actinopteri; order Siluriformes; family Siluridae; genus Silurus; species Silurus asotus. Next base: position 122,941 of record MU551584.1, read on the forward strand.
CGTTAAGAAACAGAACAATCCGAGTATTTGAATCACCACAATCAAACACTCATAAAACATTTTTTGAGGTTTGCTCAAGCTTTCAAATAATTCTTATTTAGAATCTCCCTGTCTACTATATTCTTATTTCAAATTTCAACTCATTTTACTGTGGAGTTTTTAAGAAAAGTAAAGGCAAAATAACTCCAAGCATTTTTAACCATGTTCCACATTCAAACACTCATAAAACATTTTTCTTAATAGGTTTGCTCAATCTTTCAAATACTTCTTATTAACAGTGTCCCTGTCTATTACTTGAAATGTATTGTTAAATTTCAAGTCATTTTACTGTGGAGTTTTGGAGAAAAGGCAAAATCACTCAAAACCTCAGGTGCATTTTCAATCATGTTCCACATTTAAACACTCATAAAACATGTTTCTTTGTAGGTTTGCTCATTTTATGTAACATTCTATTGTCACAATTTACAATGGCTTGTAACATTTTCATTGCACTTTAACCCATTTAATAAAGTTAAAACTTTTTTATTTTTTTTTATTTTCTTTGTCATATGCAGGTTGATTTTAAGCAGGGGGGAAAAAATCTATTTAAATCGCAAATCGGATATTTTGTGGAAAAAATCTGGGATTTTATTTTTAGGCCATATCACCCAGCTCTAGTCTCTTGAGAAGATGTACTAAAATGGTTGCTGAAATGTAAGGGTTGTACTCACCTTTGTGAGATACACTAATAAACACACACATACACAATGAAAATACAGCACATTTTTAAATATTACTGTTTTGTTTTTTTTACTTTCCTTAATTTTGGTATGTAGTAGTATGAAGTGCGTACTAAATGTGGAGTTACCTGAGTAGCAAAGGTTATTTGTCTGTTCCAATCCCACATAGCTGCTGTAGTACACATTAAGGAAAATGTTCATGTTGGTTATGACAAAAAGGTGTCAGAACAAACAGTACAGCACAGTTTGCTGTGCATGGGGTTGCATAGCTGTGGAACAGTCCTTGCTGACTTTAATCCACCATCAAAAGCTCCTACAATGGGCAAGTAAACTTACATTTGGAATTACCAAGCATAGCTTGCTTGGAGAAGATAAAAGAATATATGAGAAAATAAAAGAATCTTGGCAACGTTCTGCCTAAAAACCTAGGTCCTGGCATTTATATATGCCTTGACATACACAACAGTGACCTGCCCACTATGTTGTACTTTAAGACAAAGGTGTTTAGTGGTAAGTGTGATCGGGGTATTTGCCAATTTATTTAAAGAGGAATAATTATTGCTACTGAATCAGGCCAAATGCAGAAAGTGTGCATGATTACATAGTCTATTACACCATATTGTTTGGGAATCAATTAAAAAATATATATTTTTTATAAGGAAATGTTTGGGACATTAAATATTTGACAATTTTAAACTGAACAAGTGCCGTGACATCAGTTGTGTGTGCGATATAATACATACATATACCCTAGATTTAAATGTATATATTATAACTGTAGCTAACACAAGCTGGTGGATGCTGCACATTGGTGGAGGTTGAGAATACCCCCTCTCATATGTAAAGCGCTTTGAGTGCTGCAGAAAAGCGCTATATAAATGTAACGAATTATTATTATTATTATTATTATTATTATTATTATTATTATTATTAATGCGGTACCCACTAAAGTTAGTATACGGAAAAAATATGAGCAACATAAAAATGTTTATAATAAGAAGAGAGGCCACGTACTTTTAAATGCACTTACCAAATTGAAAGTTCACGTGTTCGCTGTGTAACTGCTATTTTGTTCCGTACCCCAGCTTTCGACTGCAGTAAACTAATTTCACTTCCGGGTGAAGTTCCCTGCAAGCTAAATTAAAGTCTCCTAGTATAAATAGGAAATTAAATTGTTAATAATGAAACCGGTTATAAAGCTTTAACGTCGTTAAGTGTTCATTATTTTCAAAATATTAGTTGGTACGAAACATTTTTCCCTGCTCCCAAACACGTAAATACAGAAGTGTGTAAATCATCCGGAAGTGTTCTTTCAGGCAGATTGATGGCACTGCGTTTTAATAACAAAGTTTGTCATAGTAATATATAATAAAACTTATAATTAATACTAATAATGCAATTGTAAAAAGTTATTTGTAACAAAAATGAATAAAAACAGGCATGCGATCCGTTTCTGTTATAGCTTTTTTATTATTATAACTATAAATTACTATTATTCTAACCGCTAACAGGAACTACTTCAAGCTCTATAAACTTTGCCTTTCATTCTTGCAGATATCCTACTATCACAAATCACTCCTGTGACTCTTCTACATCCACCCACCCACCCCGCCTGCCTGCCTGCCTGCCTGAACTCTTTTCTTTACTTCCCTAACACACTCTCCATTACTTTGCACTGTTGACCCCAAGTACCTGAACTCCACCACTTTCTCCAGCTCTTCTCCCTGCAACCGCACCATTCCACTGCCATTTCTCTCATTTACGCACATGTACTCTGTCTTACTCCTACTGACTTTCATTCCCCTTCTCTCCAGCGTGTACCTTCACCTTCCAGGCTCTTCTCAACCTGCTCACTACTCTCACTGCAAATCAAAATATCATCCGCAAACATCATAGTCTAGGGAGACTACTGTCTGAACTCGTCCGTCAACCTGTCCATCACCACTGCAAACAGGAAAGGGCTCAGGGCTGATCCTTGATGCAATCCAACCTTCACCTTGAACCAGCCTGTCGTTCCTACTGCACACTTCACTGCTGTCACACTGTCCTCATACATGTCCTGCACCACCCTCACATACTTCTCTGAAACACCTGACTTCCTCATGCAATACCACAACTCCTCTCTTGGCACTCTGTCGTACGCTTTCTCTAAATCCACAAATACACAATGCAATTACTTCTGTCCTTTTCTATACTTCTCTATCAACATTCTCAAAGCAAATAATGCATCTGTGGTGCTCTTCCTTGGCATGAAACCATATTGTTGCTCACAGATGGTCAATTCTTCTCTCAGCCTGGCTTCCACTATTTTGAATAAAATATTGAAATTTGAAACTTCCACATAATTGCATTCTGTTTTTATTTACAATTTGTACTGTGTCCCAACTTTTTTGGAATCGGGTTTGTATATATAAGTATATATGTCTAATTATTGATTATTCATTTAGTTCACTGCTGTTATACAAAATCTGTTCTATAATTTTGTATCTGCCTATACAAACTTTCTATATTGCATTGACAATGGAAACAATCGATGAGTGGGGAAGAGAAACGGTATTTCGATTCCTCTGTATGTCTGCACATATGGTGACATTAACCATATTACCTAAATAAAAAACCTTAAACACCATTCGCTGTTTTGCACTCCTGCTAAGGAGTCTGTCATTATCACTTTCCACAGCATGGTCGCTCCGAGGGGGTCCCATGAGCGCTCCTCCAGCAGCACAGAACTGCTTGTGCAGCGAGCTGAGTTGAAGAGATAAAATCCACTTAATAAACGCCCTCATTCTCAGAAGGCCTAGAGGCAGGACAGTCAAAGTGCATGAGGCAGTTCAAAAAAGAAGGATGCGCTTCTGCGACACACGTGCACGCATTGTAAGAGAATGAAACTCCAGCCCCGAGAATATGAATATGAAGTTGCTTTTGCTGTGCGAACTACAAATGGGCACCACTGTTTGCGGGGACTCCGTTTTTGCACAAGGGAATATGGAGCATGCAACTAGCATAATTTACAGTGACCTTTGGCAACTTGACATTAATATGTCCTGTGACCCTACAAGGTTGCCAATTAATGCAAATTGTGAAGGGAGTGTAGACAATAAAGCTTTCTTGAATCATGCACTAAGAAGCCGCTTACTAGACATCATTGCACAGTGACTGGCAACTGGAAAAAAAAGAGTTTTAATGCTAAAATGCAATGTAATGAGCAGCTAAAACACAGCCTGGTTCTTCTGATTCCCATTTTGGCATTGATTACCACCAACATCAGCAAGCTGTTTACATTTGTACAAGGGACAAATGTTTAAATGTATATTTAAACATTTGAATGTAAGTACCCAAACCAGGATGCACAGTGAGCAGCTAAAAAGTCACAACTAAAGTGATTCATGAAGTAGAAACTGCTTTTGTAGACATTGTTGCTGGCAAAGTCATTTTGAGGTGAATGTTGGTGTTTTTGAATGCAATGAGGTAATAAATATACATCACAAAAACTACTAAGTATTTTTAACATTTTTAATTGCCAATGTAATTTCACAGATATAGGGAGAAAAACACACAAAGAAACTGACTTTTATAAGTTTTATTGCAGCATCAGATTAAATTATTTTCTTCCAAACTTATTGCTGTCTTTTTCTTATTACTGTAATTATACCGACATCTAATTTACCTAGCCATAAGGGAGGCACAAGTCAGTGCACTCTTAGTGCCGGTCCCAAGCCCAGATAAATGCGGAGGGTTGCGTTATGAATGGCATCCAACATGTTCCAAATCGAATATGCGGATCACAAATAAGAAATTTCATACCGGATAGGTCGAGGCCCGGGTTACCAACAACCACCACAGGTATCATTGGCCAACAGGGTACCGGTGGAGATTGGGCTACTATTGGCCGAAGGAGGAGAAGGATAGGAGGAAGACGTCTACAGAGACAGCAGGGAAAGGAGAAGTGTAGGAGAGTGGCGGTTCCGGTTGGTACTTTAAATGTTGGTACTATGACTGGTAAAGGGAGAGAGGTGGCTGATATGATGGAGAGAAGAAAGGTAGATATGTTGTGTGTTCAGGAGACCAAGTGGAAAGGGAGTAAGGCCAGGAACATTGGAGGTGGGTTTAAACTGTTCTACCATGATGTGGATGGAAAGAGAAATGGTGTAGGGGTGATTCTGAAGGTGAAGAGAGTTTTTAATAGGGTGATGAAAGTAAAGCTGGAAGTTAAAGGGATGATGATAAATGTCATCAGTGCTTATGCTCCACAAGTCGGCTGTGAGATGGAGGAGAAGGAAAGATTCTGGAGTGAATTAGATGAAGTGGTAGATGGTGTACCTAGGAAAGACCGATTGGAGATTGGGGCAGACTTTAATGAGCATGTAGGTGAAGGGAACAGAGGAGGTGATGAGTAGGTATGGCCTTAAGGAGAGGAATGTGGAAGGGCAGATGATGGTGAATTTTGCTAAAAGGATGGAAATGGCAGTGGTGAACACTTATTTTAAGAAGAAGGAGGAGGATAGGGTGAAGTATAAGAGTGGAGGAAGGTGCACACAGGTGGACTATGTTCTATGTATGAGATGCAACCTGAAGGAGATTGGAGACTGTAAGGTGTTTGCAGGGTATAGTGTAGCTAGACAGCATCGGATGGTGGTCTGTAGGATGGTTTTAGAGGCGAATAAGAACAGGAGAAGAGTGAGGAATGAAAGAATCATAAGATGGTGGAAGCTGAAGGAGGAAGAGTATAGTGCTCGGTTCGGTAAAGAGGTCAGACAGGTGCTCGGTGGTGGTGAAGAGGTGTTGGATGATTAGGCAACTACTTCAGGAGTGATGAGGATGGCAGCTAGAAAAATACTTGGTGTAACATATGGAAATAGAAAGGAAGACAAAGCGACGTGGTGGTGGAATGAGGAAGTGCAGGAAAGCACAAGAAGAAAGAGGTTGGCAAAACAGATGTGGGATCGACAGAGTGATGAGAAAAATAGGCAGGAGTACAAGGAGATGCGGCAGCAGGTAAAGAGGGATGTGGCAATAGCGAAGGAAAAGACATATGAGGAGCTGTATGAGAGGTTGGACACTAGGGGAGGAGAAAAGGATTTGTACCGATTGGCCAGATAGAGGGACCAAGCTGGGAAGGATGTACTGCAAGTTAGAGCAATAAAGGATGGAGATGGAAATGTGTTGACTCGTGAGGAAAGTGTGTTGAGAAGGTTAAAAGCGTATTTTGAGCAGCTGATGAATGAGGAAAATGAGAGAGAGAGAGAAGATTGGATGGTGGAAATTGGTGAACAAGAAAGCGGATGGGATTAGTAAGGAGGAAGTGAGAGCAGCAATTAAGAGGATGAAGAGTGGAAAGTCAGTTGGATCAGATGACATACCGGTAGAAACGTGGAGATGTTTGAGAGAGATGGCAGTGGAGTTTTTAACAAGATTGTTAAACAAGATTTTGGAAGGTGAGAAGATGCCTGAGGAATGGAGAAGGAGTGTGCTGGTACCAATCTTTAAGAATAAAACAGAAAATCAGAGAGAGAGAAGGTTGGATGATGTGGAGTTAGTGATGTAAGATGTGGATAGGATTAGTAAGGAGGAAGTGAGAGCAGCGATTAAGAGGATGAAGAGTGGAAAGTTAGTTGGACCAGATGACATACCGGTAGAAGCGTGGAGATGTTTACAAGAGATGGCAGTGGTGTTTTTAACCAGATTGTTTAACAAGATTCTGGAAGGTGAGAGGATGCCTGAGGAATGGAGAAGGAGTTTGCTGGTACCGATCTTTAAGCATAAAGGAAATGTGCAGACCTGCAGTAACTACAGGGGAATTAAGTTGATTAGTCACACCATGAAGTTATGGGAAAGAGTAGTGGAAGCCAGGCTGTAAGAAGAGGTGACCATCTCTGAGCAACAGATAGACCACAGATGCTCTATTTGCTTTGAGAATGTTGATGGAGAAGTATAGAGAAGGACAGAAGGAATTGCATTGTGTATTTGTGGATTTAGAGAAAGCGTATGACAGGGTGCTGAGAGAGGAGTTGTGGTATTGTATGATGAAGTCTGGTGTGTCAGAGAACTATGTGAGGGTGGTGCACGACATGTATGAGGACAGTTTGACAGCAGTGGAGTTGTGCAGTAGGAAAGACAGACTGGTTCAGGGTGAAGGTTGGACTGCATCAAGGATCGGCCCTGATCCAATTCCTGTTTGCAGTGGTGATGGACAGGTTGACGGACGAGGTCAGACAGGAGTTCAGGTACCTGGGGTCAACAGTGCAAAGTAATGGAGAGTGTGTTAGAGAAGTGAAGAAAAGAGTGCAGGCAGGGTGGAGTGGGTGGAGAAGAGTGACAGGAGTGATTTGTGATAGTAGGGTATCTGCAAGAATGAAAGGGAAAGTTTATAGGACTGTGGTGAGACCTGCGATGTTAGAGACATTGGCATTGAGTAAAAGACAGGAGGCGGAGCTGGAAGTAGCAGAGCTGAAAATGTTAATGTTTTGGTTGGGAATAACGAGGATGGACAGGATTCGAAATTATTTTTTTATTATTATTAGTTTATCAGAGCCCATGCAGGATGTTTTGGTGACAAGGTGAGTGAGGCGAGATTGAGATGGTTTGGATATGTGCAGAGGAGGGACATGAGTTATATTCGTAGAAGAATGCTGAGGATGGAGCCAGCAGGAGGAAAGAAAAGAGTAATCTGCACTGTTCGTTTTTTGCAGCACATGTTCCCCCCTGAACTGCTAAGCTGATGGTGTCTGAGGGGTGGCTACAGTGGACTGAAGCCAGTCTGTAGCATAAGCAAGAGCCTACCACCTTGTTGCTATTGGCCCCACCAGAGGCTTGTGCCTCAACTTTTGTATACCGAGTATGTGGAAAAATGGCAATAAAGCTTTAGTTGAGTTGTAGGTTGTCTGCACCTACAGTTATAGAAGAAAAAACAATCGGTGACCACGAAACAATATTTTTCAAAACGGTGGACTTGTCTGCATATAATCCATATGTAATTTTTACAGCCATTGATCCCTCCTGGAACCACCAAAAGCACTATAGGAGAAGGTAGGGGTTTTTTTTTTAGAGGAGATGGGCAATTTGATGTTGTCTGCAGCAATTGTAAAGAGATACTTTCCCTTTTAGAGAGCACTTCCCCTTTGCACCAGTTGCTGATGGCTGAAGATCCCTACCAGAATAACATCTTCACAGTTAGAAGAGGTTAGAAGGCAGGGCTTGAAAACTCGTTGTGAGCCGTTGGCGGTGGGCTGCGGAGGTTTTGCAGGGCATTCACTCTGCAAAATACTTACACTACTAGGCATCACTCTGAAGGCAAAGAGGAAGGCAATTAGAACAGCAACTGAAGCCGCAGAGAAAGACACTAGATGGCTTTTGATTAGTGGGGTAGAACCGTGGTCAATTGCTACTGGGACACAGGCTGATTAACCCTGTGTTAGATTTTCATCATGCCCAAATGACACTTAATTCTTGGAGAGGTTTTCCATACGACCTGCGATGCCCGTAGTGCCTTTCTGATATCAGGGAAGAATCACACAGTACACAGCAAATGTTATTCTTTGTTTTTTTGCAGGCAGCAGACGCGTATATATATATATATATATATAATATATATATATATATATATACACACACACACACACATCGGAGAGAAAGCTGACCTAAAGTTGTTTCCTGTTTAGACAAGACTAGCCGGAGATGTGTGAGACCAGATAAAGACTCTCTGTATACCTTACATACTAACATTGTAAATAGACAATGAATAGACAAAGGAATGTGTGTGAACCAGTGTGAAAACCGTTTCACCACTAACACCCCGGCTGGCTCACCTGGACAAGGGTGTCTGATGTTAAAAGACCCGAAACACCCAATGACCCCAGGATACGTTCACATGCCAGGATTAAAAAGATTTTAAAGTCGATGAGCCCACATATCCCACTGGGTTCGGATTGGGGCAAGCTTGTTGTTTTTTTAGCAAGCTAGTCTGTTCAGCTTGTCATAAAAATGGAACGCTTTGTTTAACTGGTGAAAGGAGAGGGACATAGTGGCCCTAGGGATGAGCGAGTACAGCATTATCTCTATCTGTATCTGTTAACCATATGAATTATCCGAACTGTATCCAACCCGAAAGTAGGCAGGGCTTGTCTGGAAATGGGCGGGGCTTTAACCAGTATGTTATTTTAAGCATGCAATTGATATGGGTTGATCAGAAATTGTTATATTTATTGCTGATTAGAAAAATATTTACAGGACAGCATCAGGATCGAGCTTCAGATAAATGGTTTTGATCACGATACAGATACAGAGAGCGGTTCTGTGTGTGACTGTGAGTGAGCAGAGCGGGACACAGCAACACAGTACATCTGTATGTGTGTAGGGGAGGGGCGCTGTGACTAGCCTATCACATAACGCTGACACAATCAGCTACCCCATGATGATTTTTATTCAATCCGAGCACAGATATTGACTCGTATTACACGTATAATACTCGTACTCGGCAGAAGTGCTTTATCCGTACCGGATACTCGTTTCAGTCGAGTATCTGGCTCATCTCTACTGTATACCCCATACAACATTTCGGTGCGCCACCCAAGTTTGGTCTTGTTGACTATTAATCAATCATCTACATAAAAAAAAGCTCAAATGCAGAGTTCACATCCTGGACCTTTGCAATTGCATAGTATGTTGGCCCTGAAGTCAAGCTTTGGGCAGGCTACATAAAAAAAAGCTGTCTCTGCATTAGTCAAAAACCACACCTGGCCAGTTCTCCCAATCCAACCTGATCCAGAATCCTCAGAATCCTCCTCATGTTCAGTTGACGAAGTTGAGAATGTGAATGCTGCAACAAAAGCTTGATCTGACTCTCCTTAGTCAGTACTGTCTGAAGGAGATGAATCCACAATTTCATCCAAAACCTCATTTTGCTTGCTGCTCTTTTCATTGTCAAATGACCAGCAGGATGTCATGCAAGTGTCTAAATCTACTTACCTTGTTTTTGTTTAGTCTGTAAATCTCACCACCAAAAGGCAGCAGATGCACAAATCCACTTACTTTGTTTTTGTTTACTCCATGTAGTCCGTTTGTTTCTACAAACAAATACTATAATACCACATAGAAAACTCCATAGGAAAGCTAGAAACTAAGCTTTATATCCACAGCGCTATTTCATAGTCTTGTGGCGTAATATGGTAGTCAACAGTAAAATCTTTTTCTCATCAGGGGCACGACTAACTTAAAAAAATGCATGCATATATAAAAAAATAACAACAATAATTTTGTTATAATTTAATTTAATGAGGAAAAACTGTGTGTTTGTGGATTTAGAGAAAGTGTACAACAGGGTGCCGAGAGAGGAGTTATGGAATTGTTTGAGAAAGTCAGGTGTGTCAGAGAAGTATGTGAGGGTGGTGCAGGACATATATGAGGACAGTGACAGCGGTGAAGTGTGCAGTAGGAACGACAGACTGGTTTAAGGTGGAGGTTGGACTGCATCAAGGATTGGCTATGAGCCCTTTCCTGTTTGCAATTGTGAGGGACAGGTTAGCTGACGAGGTCAGACAGGAGTCTATGACTATGATGTTTGCAAATGATATTGTTATTTGTGGTGAGAGTAGCGAGCAGATTGAGAAGAGCCTCTAGAGGTGGAGGTATGTGCTGGAGAGAAGGGGAATAAAAGTCAGTAGGAGTGAGACAGAGTACATGTGTGTAAATGAGAGAGAGGGCAGTGGAGTGGTGCTATTGCAGGGAGAAGAGGTGGAGAAGGTGGAGCAGTTTAGGTACCTGGGGTCAACAGTGCAAAGTACTGGAGTAAGTGTTACAGAAGTGTTAGAGAAGTAAGGAAAAGAGTGCAGACAGGGTGGAGTGGGTGGAGAAGAGTGGCAGAAGTGATTTGTGATAGAAGGGTACCTGCAAGAGTGAAAGTGAAGTTTATAGGACTGTGGTGAGACCTGTGATGTTGTTTGGTTTAGAGACAGTGGCATTAAGTAAAAGACAGGAGGTGGAGCTGCAGGTAGCAGAGCTGAAGATGAGATTTTCATTGGGAGTGACAAGGATAGACAGGATTAAAAACGAGTTTATTAGAGGGACAGCACATGTGGGACATTTGGAGACAAGGTGAGGGAGGCCCAATTGAGAAGAAAACTTGGGGGATATCGGTCGGAGAATGCTGACGATGGAGCCACCAGGAAGGAGGAAAAGAGTAAGACCAAAGAGGAGGTTTATGGATATGTTGAGAAAAGGCATGCAGATAGTTGGTTGAAAGAGGCAGATGTAAAGGACAGAGTATATTGGAGACGGATGATCCACTGTGCGACCCCTAATGGAAGCAGCCAAAAGAAGAAGAAAAAAAAAGAAGGGGGAAAAAACTAACTGCAACAAGCAATAAGTGTGGAAGAAAATTATTTAATCAGATGCTGCAAAAAACTAGCAATGCAGTTTTGTTACTAATCTTTGACACATCCAAGACTGTGAACTTTTTTTTTTTTTTTTTTACCATTTTTCAATCACTTTTTTTTAAGGGCAACAAATCTGCTTTTTTTTTACCATTTATCAATCACTTTTTTTTAAGGGCAACAGATCTGCCACCAATTTTCCATACTGAGAATTGCTAATGTAGCAACATTTTTGACATTTACATATGCGGCATTTAGCAGACGCCCATGTCAAGAGCGACATACAAAAGTGCTTTGAGTCTCTAGCAATGAATAAATCTACACTGGTACACTAGACTACAAACTTAAGATAAATCAGACTACAACTCTTGATTTTTACAAAGAAAACTTAAAATGTGTTAATTTAAGTGTTTTAGAAAGTGGTAGGTCTTCAGCCATTGCTTAAAGATTGCCAGGGACATCTAGGGGAAGTTCATTCCGCCACCTCGGTGCCACCTCGGTGCCAGAAAAGAAAAGAGCCTTAAAGTGCACTTACCTCTCAATCAGAAAGAAGGTGGTACCATTTGAGCAGTGCTGGAGGATCACAGACAGCATGGTGCAGTGAGAGGTGTGATGAGGTCTCTGAGGTAAGATGGGGCTGGTCCATTTTTGGCCTTGTAGACAAGCATCAGTGTTTTGAATCTGATACATGCAGCTACTGAAAGCCAGTGCAGCGCAGCAGTGCGGTGGTGTTGGAGATCTTGGGCAGATTGAACACAAGTCATGCAGCTGCATTTTGGAACATTTGCAGTGGACGAATAGCATTCAGGGGAAGACCTGCCAGCAGAGAGTTGCAGTAGTCCAGTCTCAAAATAACAACAGACTGAACTAGCACCTGGGCAGCCTGTGTAGACAGAAATGGTCGAATCCTTCGAAAGTTGTAGAGAAGAAATCAACAAGAACGAGCCACATTAGTAACATGTGAGAAGAAGCACAGTTGATTGTCCACAGTTACCCCAAGGTTGTCAGCAGTGGCTAAAGGGGAGAGCGGAGAGTCATGAAGAGTCATTCAGAGATCTTGACCTGGAGATAAATCACCTGGATGACCAGCAGTTCTGTTTTGCCAGAGTTAAGTTTTAATTGAAGAGCACTCATCCATGAAGATTTAAATCATGTTTCCAAAATATACGTCAAATAAGTTTATCCACAGAGAATCATTCCATTAGCTGAAACACATGGAATGTTTTGGGCGAAAGAAAGACATTTAGTGGAAAAAAAAAATGCCAGACCACTGGACAAGTGTTAAAAGAGAAATAGAAAACAAAAAAGAAAGCCCTCTTCACACTCCTCACCTGTAGGTGTCAGTAACGGTAGAACGGTTAGAACGGCCATAAAACTGGAAGAAGAAAAAGTAAGACTAACAATAGAAGAAGAGGCGCCTGAAACCGAGCGAGGAATATAGCAAGGGTTATTTCAAATGGCGTCCAGCACCTCTGACAATCACTTCGAATTGTATCCTTTGAGTAATTATGTTTTGTAACACTACCTTTTTTCTTAGAAGAATTATGTATGAGGTTTTTAAAAAGGAATTAATAATTTATTATATTAACATTTTTCAATATATTATCATTGCTGTTAATTTTACTTGAGGAATACTATAATGCAGAAACAGAAAACCAAATGTCAAAATCTAAAAAGAAATTTGATATAAATTAAATAAATCGATAACAAAAAAATGAATGAATGATAATTAGAAAAAGGCAGTATGTGGTGATGAATAATAATATAAAATATTATAATATATAAATGTTATTATATATATATATATATAACTGAGCACAACATTAAATATAAAAAAAATTGTTTATCTGAATAAAATAATGCAATGGTGCAGTAGGCATATTTGGAAATGGAACCAGGTAACCACAACAGCTGCACCCATAAACATCTGAAAACATTTTGGGTGGCTGGGAATTATAATGTCCTTCTAAACTAGAGTTAATTGAATAGATTTACACACCTCTGTTAAAATTGTGGGGTATCGGTTATGTAGAAGTCATGCCAGTGAGCATGTCCTCTTTGTTCACTTTTACTGCCACATAGCAACCAATTTCTATTTATTAATTAATTAGAAACAAACAATAAATCAGTCATCCACATAGATTGATAACATTGGATACAAATTAGCGTTGCAAAGCTTCTGCCAATATTTTACACATGTGCATAGAAAGTCAAACCTATATTAAATGTAACTCAAAAGTGTTTCTTTAAAATTCAAAACTGAAATATCAACCTATATTATTGCACCCTCTTAGAAAGTTGTTGAGGAGAACTGAGAAGCAAGAATCCAGTCTTAATATTTTTGTGACAGAAAATGATGAGGCATCCATGTTTTAATGTTAGAAATACAGGCTGAGGGGGGACTCAACACAATTTGAGTGAATATAGGTTTGTGTGTATTCCACATAAAAGGGTTGACCGAGGGGAAAATTATAAATGCTTAAAAGTATTAGGATATGAGAACAAACAAGATTAATCTTAGACTTAAAATGCTCCATGGAGAAATAAAAAAAAAAAAAATTAAAATTAATTTTCCTTTACAGTATGTCAGATCTATTGAAGTTCCCTTTCCTTCACAGAGGGAGGTGTCTATTGCACTCCAGTCCTTGTCCCCTGATCGTGAGCCACGAGCAGGAGGCACCATAAAAACTCTGAGTGCTTCAGCCAATGCACTATCTGTGTAAGTATTAAAACAAAATAAACATTTTAGGTCAATCAAGTTTTATTTTTTTATTTTTTACTGAGACAAATCATTTAAATAAAGTACTTTAAATGTTGTAAACTGAAAGCTGTGTCTATGGGAAGTTGGGGTGCTAAGAATTCTTTTTAGAATTTCTTTAACTGCAAATGCAGCTGAAACTATAGTAATCATAATGATGATAATAATTATGAGTATCATTATTATTACTGTTAAATCTAAGTAATATTTTATGAAGATTTCTGGAATTATTTAATTAGAGAAAATTTCTAAAAGTGCAATTGGTCAGCAGGGTGTCAAAATGATGTGTGAAATTTCATGTATGACAATTTGGAGGAGGCATAGCAATAATGGCAGTTAGATTTAATTTTGTTGTATATTGCACACAATAAATTAGTTGCGTAGCCACCAAACAGAAATACTTCAGTAAAAGTCCACATAGGCAAAAAAGCTACTTGAGTACAGTAACGAATTACATTTGCATTGTCACTTTCCACCACTGCTTCAGCACAGTGAATGTTAATAAATGCCACTTGAACTTTGAGAATCATTAATGTGGGTTCTAATATGAGGTGCTTTAAATCTGTGATTTCTGAGGCTGGAAATTCTAATAAATGCAGCAGAGGATAAATGTGTTTCAAGTATAAAATGTTTCATTATTAGCATCTGCTTGGTAAAATTGGTTAATGTTACACCTGACTCTAATCCTACAAAATCCGTCTTTGTGCAAGTGTACAAAATGTACAGAAGTAGTAATTGTAGTAATTTTTTTTAAAAACATTCTTACTTCACCAAATTCTTTTCACAACTACCTTAAACTTTTACAAAAACCACACACACAAAATGCCTGTTTTTTAGTTTTATAATAAACTAATATATAAACATGTCCAACTTGATTTTGTTACAGTGGAACCTCGGGTTACGAAAGCCCAGCATATAATTCAGGTTACGAATCGCAGTTCATCAAAATTTTTTCCCCCTGGTTACTAACAAAATTTCGGAATACGAATATACGAATACGGAATACCAATAACTCTCCTTCCTCCCCCATCTAAGAATGTTGTCTCCATCATGCCAGCAGCGAGTCTTCTCGAAGGTAAAGTACCCAGTAAAGATAATGTTTTCCTCTTTTATATGTTTTTATATGGTATGATTTCAATACAATGTTAAAAGTAAATAATATTAGTGAATATTGGCTTTATTTTTATTTTTAAAGTAATATTTTTGGTTGTCCAGAACGAATTACCGAAGTTTCTGTTCATTCTTATGGGGAAATTAGTTTCGGGATACAAACTTTCCAGGTTACGAAAAAAGTACCGGAACGAATTAAATTCGTAACCCGAGGTTCCACTGTAACTAACTTTCTTTGGGCTTCTCCTATTAGGGGTCGCCACAGCGGATCATCCTCATGTTTGATTTGGCACATGTTTTTACGCTGGATGCGCTTCCTAACGCAACCCTCCCCATTTATCCGGGCTTGGGACCGGTACTAAGAGTGGTCGGGGTTGGTTCCCTGACCAGGGATCGAACCCGGGCCTTCAAATAATTATTTTTATTAATGAGATACAATAATTCATTAGGTAGCATCAAATCGTAGAATTTTTTATTTTTTTTTACTTTCCTCCTACATCTAATAAGGATATTTTTAATTGAATGTTGTTGTTGTTTTTTTTTTAATTGTGTGCTGTATCTGTATGTCTGGATTTGATGCTTCCTAATGAGCTTTTGTATCCTTCCAGGTTTTAATTATGCATTGGACAATTCCTAACCTGTTTACAGTGATTTTAGTGTGACAACTTCTAAGTTGTTTTGTTTTTTTGGGTAAATATGTTTGATCTAATGTGTCTTAATGTATTTTCAGAAAATGGAATGCTGTTGAGGCTCGCAGTCTTCGTGTGTCAGTAGGATCTTTTTTAGATCACTTGTCACTTGTAATGGAAACTATGGATGCATTTGGACAACCAGCTCTTCAGTGAAACTAATGGAGCATGTTTACTAGTTTAAATTCACTTAAATTTACACAAATCGTAGACTCATTTGAAAAAAATTATGTGGACCAGTGTTAAAAGTGTGCAGAAGAACTTGTTGTGCAGAAATAAAACCTGGGGGTTGGCTGAGAAACATTTTACAGAATACTAGATTACATTCTGTAAAATGTTTAACAAATTGAAATGACTGGCTCAGAATATTTTTCAGACCTTATCTATGGAATGTTTGGAAAGACATTTTCTCATATTCATACTTCATATAACCCTGAATTCTTTAAAATAAAATACTCTTCTAAAATAAAATATATTATTCTATTGGTTTATTGGTTATCTTGTCATCCTAAATACATCCTTCCAGTACATGTATATAGAGAAATTGTGAATAAACCTTTAAGGAAGAACCAAAAATCATTGCTGTCTGCTGACATGCATCAACTTTTGATCTTTTGAAAATGTGCTTTTTTTTTTATTACTTATTTATATCATTTTGTACAAATATTTAAATACATTTTAAAGCAAAAAATTATAGACTATAGTAAATTGGGAACTTTATACTATACATTTTGAATAATATCCTTTCTCAATAGAGCTAAAAACACTGCATGGACCAATTCCAACACGAGGCAGTGTACACATAAGATTTCCATACGAATGTATACAGTCATATACATATATATATCAGGACATAATAAAAATCACCTGGTCCTTTAGAAGATCAGGTCTAAAATTGAGATAAATACAACCTGAGACTTTTTCAAGTCAAAATCAAATCAAAAGGGAGAAACCATGTACACCTTATGAATTAAGAGCTTTTAGACCAGCTTTTAGACCAGCAATAATTAGGTGTTCCAGAATGAAATGCTGAAACCCTATTGTTGTTGTAGATATTTATATTATTATTATTCCGCCGTAAAACTGATTGTGCAGAATGAACAGTAAGGCCTAGAGAGTTGAAACTTGGCCGGATGATAGAACTCAATTTGGAGAAAGTTTGTCAAAGTATCAATCCAGTTGAATCCAGGCTGAAAAAAGTCCTTAATTTCACTTATTTAAACTTGATTTCACACATTTTTGGCCATAGCTTGTACAAGGTTTATCGATGTAGACTCAAAACTTTTAGATGCTTGGAATCGTTGTGTCAAAACTAAGAAAATGCCTGTTGATGTATTTGCTCTACAAAGTTAGCTTTTTCCATAAAAAATGATGTATAAAACATACTTTTGCAAACTAGTTTTTTTGCACCATCAGGACTAAACCAGTGTAGCAATGTGCAGTAGACAGTGTTTGTTAATAATTATAGAAAAAAAAAAAACTTTCAACTCACCATCGCAAAGGCTCGACAAAACTTTTGATGTAGGCGGGAAATTTTTTCACAAAAATGACTATAACACATGATAGAATTGAGATATCTTCATCAAATTTGGTGTCTATGTGCATAATCTTTGGTAAAAGAAAGAAAATTGCAATAGCTTGAAAAATGAAAAAATTAAAAACTGCTATAACTAAGCAAACGTTCTTCCGATTTACCTGAATCTTGGCTTGTAGAGTCCTGTGCAATCTGCCATAAGGTTTTATAAGGACAAGCATACAGTATCTCCGAAAAACATGGCCGCCATCTACCAATGACATTTGGGCATCTGTTAGACAACGCTAACAGAGGCCAATCAAAATGAAAATAAGTAGGCATGTTTGACCCATGGCCCTAAAAGTCTGTACTTCTACTTCGGATACCACTACTTCTAGGTTTTTCATCTGATCTGAACCAACTCTAATTCAGAAATGTTTGCTGGACAGTGCTTATCAATAATTATAAAAAAAAATAAATAAATAACATTTCTGCTCACTATTCAAAGTTTCACCAAAATGTTCAATTTAGGCAGGTCACTGTGACAAAAATGGCTATAACTTATAAACGGAATGAGACATATTTACCAAACTAAGTGGACGTGTCTATGAGCCTAATAAAAACAATGCATAACTTTGCCACTTGGTGGCGCTAGACAAATAAGAAAAAACGAACAGCTCCGCAACCGTTCATCCGATATTTAATAATTGGCATAGGATTTCATGAGGATATTTGCATATCTCGAAAAACATGTGCCAATTACATGTGAGCACCATGTGAGACAACATTACCAGAGGCGTATTACAACGAAGCTGGGTGTGCATGTTCCAACTGTTTTTGTCCTCATCACTCTCAGTACCTTATTTGCTTGGACCCCGCTATTCGCTGCTTGCAGGTATATTTATATTGGTTTCCGTTTGACTTTATCAGTCTCTTATATCTAGGGCTGCAACTAATGAGTATTTTGATAATCGATTAATCGGGCGATTATATTTCCCTGATACTTTCCTTTTTTTATTAGATGTTTTGCTTATTATAACCATATAAAACTCTAATTTAGGGTATTTATGTATAAAAGTGTACTTTAAAAATGCAAAAGCCACATATTTAGATTAACTATTTTTCATTTAGACATTTTAAAGCTTATAGTGGCTGCTTAATGAGGACTGCATGGGGGATTTCTCCTTTGAACAAATTAATTCATGCTGGGTTGTTTTTGTAAAAAAACAAAAAAACAACAACCTCATTTGAATATGCAAGGTAAAGCAATTTGTGTAAATCATTTGTTTATTTGTGAAGATTTGTTCATTTGTGCAGATATAAGCATCTAGAATATATATTTAATACAAATTTGCATGATAATTAAATTAAATAGGAAAACAATCCTTTGAAAACAATCCTTTGAACGTAGTAAATGCAGTAAACTACGTTTTACACCATTTGTCTGTTACTGTTGTAACAGACAAATGGTGTAAAAAAAAAAAAAAAAGAATGGAATGGAATGGAGAAATGCAGCAAACTAACAGGCTTGATAAAAAATAAAAAATTTTCTGATTTTCGCGAATTATGACACAACAAATTCAATGCAATTGTCCCGAAGTTAACGAACAAACAGTTTACACAAAGGCACTTTGTTAAACTATACCGTTTTCACATAATGAGGATTATACAGTTTTTGATTACTGTGCTGATGTTTCGCCTTCATCCGTGACACAAGTGTGTTTTCTTTTCACATGCTTGTGCATCACTGTGGTACTTCCAGGCCACACAAGCTCTGCTTTAAATATCTTCCAGGAACAGTTTTCTTTGTTGCGTTTAATATAATGCTCCCATGCTTTGGATGACTTGGGATGCACAGTTTTCCCTGCTGCTGGTTGACCCTGTACTAGAGACCTGCACTCCCATGGGACCCAACCAAAATTAGATTAGATTAGATTAGATTAGATTAGATTCAACTTTATTGTCATTACACATGTACAAGTACAAGGCAACAAAATGCAGATGGGTCTAACCAGAGTGCAATAACAGCAAGTGCAGGATATATAGTGTTACATGATTTACATAAGTTAAAATAGAATGGTATTATAGGACTATATATACTAAGATAAATATATATGTACTATGAATAAAATATACAGATGGATATATATATGTACTATGTATAAAATTTACAGATGGATATATATGTACTATGAACGATAATAAACAGATGAATATATATATGTACTATGAACATAATTTACAGATAAACAATAATATACAGATGGATATATATGTACTATGAATAATATTTACAGATGGATATATATGTACTATAAACAATAAGATACAGATGAATATATATGTACTATGAGAATGATTTACAGATGCCTATTATTATAAACAGAGGTTTACAGAAGGATGTGAACGGTGAACATAATATATTGATATTACTATAAACAGAGAAAGGGTATATATACAATGGTAATAAGTTGATTGTGAGCAGCAATACAGAGAAGAGTAGGTATGAAAATGACCATAGTTTTGTGTAACAGTCACAGTTTTGTGTTACAGTTTTGTGTAACAAGAGTAGGTGTGCAAATGAGCGTAGTTTGTGTAACAGTCCATTAGTGCAATAACAAAGTGTGTGGAGGGAAATGAGCAAGTGTCCCGGTGAGCACAAGTTTTTGTGTATACAGTCCATTAGCAAAATAATAAGGTGTGAGGTGTGGGAGGGAAATGTGGTAGTGTATCAGCGAGGGGCAGAGTTCAGTAAAGAGACAGCTCTAGGAAAAAAAGCTGTTCTTTAGTCGGCTGGTCCTGGTCCGGAGGCACCTGAACCGCCTGCCGGAGGGCAGAAGAGAGAACAGTCTGTGGGCGGGATGAGAGGAGTCCTTAAGAATGCTGCGATCTCAACACAGACAGCGTTTCTTTTGGATGTCCTCCATGGCTGGGAGTAAAGTCCCTGTGGTGCGTGCCCTGCGCTCTGCAACAGAGCAGCTCCCATACCAGACTGTAACACAGCTGGTCAGGATGCTCTCTATTGTGAAGCGGTAGAAGTTCACCAGGATATCCGAGGAGAGCTGATTTTTCCTTAGTGTCCTCAGGAAAAAGAGGCGCTGGTGAGCCTTCTTGACCAGGCTGGAGGTGTTGATAGCCCAGGACAGGTCTGCCGACATGTGCACCATGTGGCTAGGTGCTGGATCTCCTCCCTGTAGGCAGTCTCATCATTGTTGGTGATAAGACCAAGTGAGAGCAGACAAGATTTGGTGGATGAATTCGACTGCGGGTGGTAAAATACTCATGCGTGCGGGTTGTATAAGTATTTGAACACCCTGCTATTTTGCAAGTTCTCCCACTTTGAAATCATGGAGAGGTCTGAAATTGTCATTGTAGGTACATGTCCACTGTGAGAGACATAATCTAAAAAAAATAAATCCAGAAATCACAATGTATGATTTTTTAACTATTTATTTGTATGATACAGCTGCAAATAAGTATTTGAACACCTGTCTATCAGCTAGAATTCTGACCCTCAAAGACCTGTTAGTCTGCCTTAAAAATGTCCACCTCCACTACATTTATTATCACAAATTAGATGCACCTGTTTGAGGTCATTAGCTGCATAAAGACACCTGTCCACCCCATACAATCAGTAAGAATCCAACTACTAACATGGCCAAGAACAAAGAGCTGTCCAAAGACACTAGAGACAAAATTGTACACCTCCACAATGCTAGAAAGGGCTACGGGGAAATTGCCAAGCAGCTTGGTGAAAAAAAGGTCCACTGTTGGAGCAATCACTAGAAAATGGAAGAAGCTAAACATGACTGTCAATCACCCTTCGGACTGGGGCTCCATGCAAGATCTCACCTCGTGGGGTCTCAATGGTCCTAAGGAAGGTGAGGAATCAGCCCAGAACTACACCGGAGGAGCTGGTCAATGACCTGAAAAGAGCTGGGACCACCGTTTCCAAGGTTACTGTTGGTAATACACTAAGACGTCACATGGATTGAAATTATGTATGGCACGGAAGGCTCCCTTGCTTAAACCAGCACATGTCCAGGCACGTCTTAAGTTTGCCAATGACCATTTGGATGATTCAGAGGAGTCATGGGAGAAAGTCATGTGGTCAGATGAGACCAAAATATAATTTTTGGGTCATAATTCCACTAAACGTGTTTGGAGGAAGAAGAATGATGAGTCCCAAGAACACCATCCCTTCTGTGAAGCATGGGGGTGGTGTCATGCTTTGGGGGTGTTTTTCTGCACATGGGACAGGGCGACTGCACTGTATTAAGGAGAGGATGACCGGGGCCATGTATTGTGAAATTTACCCCTTCCCTCAGTTAGAGCATTGAAGATGGGTTGAGGCTGGGTCTTCCAACATGGCAATGACCCGAAGCACACATGGCCTAGCCAGTCTCAAGACCTAAACCCAATAGAGAATCTTTGGAGGAAACTCAAACTCCGTGTTTCTCAGCGACAGGCCAGAAACCTGACTGATCTAGAGAAGATCTGTGTGGAGTAGTAGGCTAAAATCCGTCTTCATACCCCCCTGTCCTCTACATCTGCCTCTTTTACACCAACTACCTGCATGTCTTCCCTCACCACATCCATGAACCTCCTCATTGGCCTTCCTCTTTTCCTCCGACTTGGTGGCTCCATCCTCAGCATTCTTCTACCAATATAATTCATGTCCCTCCTCTCGCCTCCCTCACCTTGTCACTAAAACATCCTACATGCGCTCTCCCTCAAATAAACTCATTTCTAATCTTATCCATCCTCGTCACTCCCAACAAAAACCTTAACATCTTCAGCTCAGCTACCTCCAGCTCCACCTCCTGTCTTTTACTCAATGCCACTGACTCTAATCCATACAACATTGCAGGTCTCACCACAGTCCTATAAACTTTCCCTTTCATTTTTGCAGATACCCTACTATCACAAATCACTCCTGTCACTTTTCTCCACCAACTCCACCCTGTCTGCACTCTTTTCTTTACTTCCCTAACACACTCTCCATTACTTTGCACTGTTGACCCCAGGTACCTGAACTCCTCCACCTTTTCCAGCTCTTCTCCCTGCAACCGCACCACTCCACTGCCCTCCCTCTCATTCACACACATGTATTCTGTCTTACTCCTACTGAGTTTCATTCCCCTTATCTCCAGCGCATACCTCCACCTCTCCAGGCTCTTCTCAACCTGCTCCCTACTCTCACCACAAATCACAATATCATCTGCAAACATCATAGTCTAAGGAGACTCCTGTCTGACCTCGTCCGTCAACCTGTCCATCACCACTGCAAACAGGAAAGGGCCGATTCCAACCTTCACCCTGAACCAGTCTGTTGTACCTACTGCACACTTCACTGCCGTCACACTGTCCTCATACATGTCCTGCACCACCCTCACATACTTCTCCGACACAACTGACTTCCTCATACAATACCACAACTCCTCTCTTGGCACCCTATCGTACGCCTTCTATAAATCCACAAATACATAACCTGGCTTCTACTACTCTTTCCCATAACTTCATGGTGTGACTGATCAATTTAAATCCCCTGTAGTTACTGCAAGTCTGCACATCTCCTTTATGCTTCAAGATCAGGACCAACACACTTCTTTTTCATTCCTCAGGCATCTTCTCACCTTCCAAAATCCTGTTAAACAATCTGGTCAAAAAATTCACTGCCATCTCTCCTAAACATCTCCACGCTTCTACCAGTATGTCATCTGGTCCAACTGACTTTCCACTCTTCATCCTCTTAATCGCTGCTCTCACTTCCTCCTTACTAATCCTATCCACTTCCTGCTTCACCAACTCCACATCATCCAACCTTCTCTCTCTCTGATTTTCCTCATTCATCAGCTGCTCAAAATACTCCCTCCACCTTCTCAACACACTCTCCTCACTAGTCAACACATTTCCCTCTCCATCCTTTACTGCTCTAACTTGGAGTACATCCTTCCCAGCTCGGTCCCTCTGTCTGGCCAATCGGTATAAATCCTTTTCTCCTTCCTTAGTGTCCAACCTCCCATACAGCTCCTCATACGCCCTTTCCTCATCCCTCGAAACCTGCCTTTCCACATCCCTCTTAACCTGCTGCCGCATCTCCTAGTACTCCTGCCTACTTTTTTCATCACTCTGTCTATCCCACATCTGTTTTGCCAACCTCTTTCTCCTTATGCTCCCCTGCACTTCCTCATTCCACCACCACGTCTCCTTGTCTTGCTTTCTATTTCCAGATGTCACACCAAGTACTTTTCTAGCTGCCTCCCTCATCACTCCAGCAGTAGTTGCCCAATCATCCAACACCTCCTTAACACCACTGAGCCTCTGTCTGACCTCTTCCCTGAACCTCACACTACACTCTTCCTCCTTCAGTTTCCACGATCTTATTCTTCTTTCAGTCCTCACTCTTCTCCTCTTCTTCTTTGCCTCCAAAACCATCCTACAGACCACCATCCAATACTGTCTATCTACACTGTCCCCTGCCAACACCTTACAGTCTCCAATCTCCTTCAGGTTGCAACTCCTGCATAGCACATAGTCCACCTGTGTGCACTTTCCTCCACTCTTATACGTCACTCCTTCTTCTTAAAATAAGTGTTCACCACTGCCATTTCCATCCTTTTAGCAAAATCTACCACCATCTGCCCTTCCACATTCCTCTCCTTAAAACCATACCTACCCATCACCTCCTCATCACCTCGGTTCCTTTCACCTACATGCCCATTAAAGTCTGCCCCAATCACCAATCGTTCTTTTCTAGGTACACCATCTACCACTTCATCTAATTCACTCCAGAATCTTTCCTTCTCCTCCATCTCACAGCCCACTTGTGGAGTATGGGCACTTGTCGGAACTCAGAGCCCGTCTCTGAGGCGACACATCGAGGGTGGATTTCTTTGCTTAGAGGATTCCCAATAATGCCCAGCCAATTCTAGAAAAAACACAAATATAATAGACACAAACCGCCAATGAAGGATCCTCAGTCCTGGATGAGTAAAAGCAAAACTTCTTTATTTCCATGCACGTTCCAAAGAGCTCAGTAGAAGGTGGGTACTTCACATCAAAATGAACAGCACATCAACAAGTGATAAAGCACGCCATAGTGAAGAAGTACACTGACTGTTCGTTTCACGCTTGTATTTATACCCTGTAACCACTGTGTCCTTCTCTTTTTTTCAAATTCTTTGGCCTTGGAAATTTCCCTTATGTCTTATGCCTTGGTGTTCATTCTGCCAAACAACACCATATTTGGAGTTCCTGTTTTTTCCAATTTCCCTTATATTTGGCCTTTTTTCTGATTTTATATAAAAAAAAAAGGAGTGAGTATAAAGCCCTTATTTTTCTGTGGATTAAACCATAAGTTCTTCAGTCTCTCAAGTGTGAACAACCTTTTTGCGGCTTATTTCGTCTTCCTGCATCTGCAATGGGTAAGTGTTATGCTTTATTCTTTTTATAATGCTGTTTTGCTATTCTACTTTCATTTAATTGAGTTATATCATTGTTTGTATACTGTGCTTGATTATAATACTTTTAATTAATAGTTGTATGCGCCTAGGTTATATTTTAATTGTGCATTCTGGACTGAATGTTACACAGTGTGTAGAATCTTTTTCTTGTATGAGTGTTATCTTTTGCTTATGCCCGTCGTCACCGTGATTTGACCCTGTCTAATATCTAATCTCTGTTGGTCTCTTTTGCTCAGCTCCTCCACGTTTGCCTCCCAGAACGACTCAGTTGGGCATTCTTCGCCGACAATTTCACCAGTTCCAGCTCTCCTCACTTGCCGCTAAGCTTACATCTTTCCAGCCCAAGTGTCCCTGAGGATGCCTTCCTGCCTCCTCGCATTGTGCAGGGCACTTCTACGCGTGACAAGAGCACACAGACTTCTCCTGAGCTCAACAGCCGTCACGGATGCTCCTGCTTCCCTGACACGACACCACAGTTTTCTCCCTATCCTTCACACTGGTCTCCCACTGATTATTCCCCTACGTCTCCTGTTGCTTTGCCAAGTCACCGTGCTCCTGTGCCTTCACCTGGCTTCGGGCCAAGGCGCTCTTTCATGTCTCCTGCCCATGCTTCTGTGTCTTCGCCCGGCCTTGGGCCTAGCTACTCCTACATGTCTCCTGCAGCTGCAGAACCCCACACGCCTTGCTATTTCAATAAAGATGCTTAATCTCCCTCAAGTTTGTTTCCTGTCCTTCTTTGCCTATTCCATACACTCATAACATTCAGTCAGATTCTATCCTACTCACACATGTAAATACCTTATTATTATTATTAATACTTGATGTAAACTTCTACTTCTATTGTATTTAATAAGTTCTATATTTAATTAGGTTAATTTAGTTTGATTAATATTAGTTTGATTATAACACACGCTAGATATGGTTAATTAAAATATTTTTCTCAAATATATTTCCCCCCTCTGAGACTTTATAGTCTCACATTCCGCTTATAACCGTTTCTCAATCATACATGTCATGTAATACAGCAGTAGAACAAAGTAAAAGTATTTGACTTCTTTGGCACATGTAGTTTTCTTCTGACCCAGATACTTTGCGTATCGCAGGGGGTTTTGTTGGAGCCCTGGAAGAGGTTACTAGCACTTTACCAGGCACTCGTGTGTTGATATCCACGTGAATATGTTGGTCCAAGGAAAAGGTCTATTAAGGCTTAGTATCCACGGTGATCAAAATGCCAAATTGAAAATGAAAATGCAAAATTAAAAGAAATAAAAGCAAAATCATACTAATAGCAAAATCAAAATAGCAAAATCATACTAAGATCGACATTACCACCCTCACAGTAATGGGTGTGCCAAACCACAAAATCGATGAACTAGGAGTGGGCGAAAAACCCTGTAGACAAACATGCCAGAGAAAATTCCCACTCTGCCAGCCAGTGGCGCGACAGTGGAATCACCACCAAGGTCATCCTTAGTCGTGGGTGTACATGCAGCTAAATATGAGACACATGAACGAAATGAAAATTTAAATTAAACAATGTAGTCCACATAAATGTGGTAGAGCTATGAAGCAGGCGATAACCGCTTAATCCAATGAGGTAAGGGAGCGGATATATGGCGACCAGTCCGTATTGCAAACCACACAGCGTTGTACCATTTAAGGCGAGAATGTCTACCACACATTGTGATAACTTCCGAGTCTATGGCACGCATACTGCATCTGCGAATCAGGATGGGACGACAGTGCCAATCCCGCTGTTTCACTGCTTCCGTTGTCCATAGAACATAGCCTCCTAAGGTAATGGTGTAGTATGTTACAGTAGTGCGTTGCATGACGAAGGTCGTAAGCAGAAAACTATGGGTGTTTCGGGCTCTTGTTGAGAAGGAAAGAACCCCGAATGACTTAGCCAGGGAGATTGCGCGACGTATTGTGAAGACTCGGGTGACCATCTGGAGTCCACCAGGAAGATCATAGACAGAGTTCTGAATGGAGTCTAACCACGTTCCCTCCGGAGAAAACATGTTAGCATGACGCAAAATGGCGGTCACTGGTCTACGCTGGTCCTCATCTGTTTCCCAAGCAAACTCATCCCTCTGTGGAGGAAAAGCAAACCACTCATGGGGTCCATCATGGCACCGGTCACCCAAAGGACAGTCGTCACCGTCTTGGCACCACAAGCAATGTGTGATATCCCTCATAACATGTTTCTGCGAATGCACACACCAGGAAACAGTCGCAGATTCGGCTGTAGCCACCTGGGTTCACCAGCGGCCATGTTCCTGCACACAACATGAAGAACTCACAACAACAACATGGTTCATACAACATTACAGGGAGTGCAGAATTATTAGGCAAGTTGTATTTTTGAGGATTAATTTTATTTGAGGATTTATTTTGAACAACAACCATGTTCTCAATGAACACAAAAAACTCACTAATATCAAAGCTGAATATTTTTGGAAGTAGTTTTTAGTTTTAGCTATTTTAGGGGGATATCTGTGTGTGCAGGTGACTATTACTGTGCATAATTATTAGGCAACTTAACAAAAAACAAATTTATACCCATTTCAATTATTTATTTTTACCAGTGAAACCAATATAACATCTCAACATTCACAAATATACATTTCTGACATTCAAAAACCAAACAAAAACAAATCAGTGACCAATATAGCCACCTTTCTTTGCAAGGACACTCAAAAGCCTGCCATCCATGGATTCTGTCAGTGTTTTGATCTGTTCACCATCAACATTGCGTGCAGCAGCAACCACAGCCTCCCAGACACTGTTCAGAGAGGTGTACTGTTTTCCCTCCTTGTAAATCGCACATTTGATGATGGACCACAGGTTCTCAATGGGGTTCAGATCAGGTGAACAAGGAGGCCATATCATTAGATTTTCTTCTTTTATACCCTTTCTTGCCAGCCACGCTGTGGAGTACTTGGAAGTGTGTGATGGAGCATTGTCCTGCATGAAAATCATGTTTTTCTTGAAGGATGCAGACTTCTTCCTGTACCACTGCTTGAAGAAGGTGTCTTCCAGAAACTGGCAGTAGGACTGGGAGTTCAGCTTGACTCCATCCTCAACCCGAAAAGGCCCCACAAGCTCATCTTTGATGATACCAGCCCAAACCAGTACTCCACCTCCACCTTGCTGGCGTCTGAGTCGGACTGAAGCTCTCTGCCCTTTACCAATCCAGCCACGGGCCCATCCATCTGGCCCATCAAGACTCACTCTCATTTCATCAGTCCATAAAACCTTAGAAAAATCAGTCTTGAGATATTTCTTGGCCCAGTCTTGACATTTCAGCTTGTGTGTCTTGTTCAGTGGTGGTCGACTTTCTGCCTTTCTTACCTTGGCCATGTCTCTGAGTATTGCACACCTTGTGCTTTTGGGCACTCCAGTGATGTTGCAGCTCTGAAATATGGCCAAACTGGTGGCAAGTGGCATCTTGGCAGCTGCACGCTTGACTTTTCTCAGTTCACGGGCAGTTATTTTGCGCCTTGGTTTTTCCACACGCTTCTTGCGACCCTGTTGACTATTTTGAATGAAACGCTTGATTGTTCGATGATCACGCTTCAGAAGCTTGGCTATTTTAAGACTGCTGCATCCCTCTGCAATATATCTCACTATTTTTAACTTTACTGAGCCTGTCAAGTCCTTCTTTTGACCCATTTTGCCAAAGGAAAGGAAGTTGCCTAATAATTATGCACACCTGATATAGGGTGTTGATGTCATTAGACCACACCCCTTCTCATTACAGAGATGCACATCACCTAATATGCTTAATTGGTAGTAGGCTTTCCAGCCTATACAGCGTGGAGTAAGACAACATGCATAACGAGGATGATGTGGTCAAAATACTCATTTGCCTAATAATTCTGCACTCCCTGTATTTGGACAAGCAGCGTCTTGAAGCAATTTTCATGAAAGTGGGAAATATAGAAGTAAGACTCTGTGGGCATGTCATTAGTATCAAGATCAGTAATCAGGCACAGATAGATAGATGGCTAGACAGATATATATCTATATACATAATAAAAGAATATTAGTAAAAGGATATGTTTAGTGTACGTTATTCTTGTCCTTCGTTCAAAGCAAAAAATTCTGCTTTCATGTCCACATAGACGTTATGGTCCATAGCAGCATAGATGTGCTCTGTAGTAGACTCCTGCTCCACAACAGCTGTCATTGGGAGCTGTACATATTGTCCGAACAGTGAGTGCACAGTCTTGTCAATGAGAGCATGGAGACAGGGAATTCCACAGCAAACAAAACATGCCACGGCTGCAAGAATAATGGCAAGTGTAGTTCCAATCCATATTAGTCCTGCCAACCAATTTGAAGAAAAAAAAAAAACCTAGCCAACTGGTAAGTGCGGATTCCTTCGCATTATTGGAGACCATTTCATCACGATCTCTCTCCATACCATCAAGTAGAGCGTGTAGCGGACCTGCAGAACCAGTGTGAAGAGGAATAACCATGCAACAGTCCTCTCCAATAAGATGGCATACACCTTGGTCTGGGCCAAGCATTTTGTCAATAGCGAATCTATTCTGCACAGCCATTAATGTAGTGGCGTGAAGTTGTTCTGATATCAGTTTCAAGGCTTCAATTGTGTGATTGATAAAACGTTGTTGGTTGTACCAAATATAATTTATCCAGGCCATATTACGATCTATTTGGATCCAAGGGAAATACATTGTTAATGCCTTGAAGGCGCCTTTATCTAGAGCAGCAAATTCAACCGGAACACCTACTGGTGTGCCCTTCCAACGTATATAGATCTCAGGATCCCGGCCCCATGAGGGTAACCTTGATTTATTAGTGATTGTGAGATACTTGTCCTTATAATTGTTCATGATACTAGATAACAAAGTTTTTTCAACGTCATCCTGAAGAGTGCTTCGACGTCGTCTTGACCTAACCAGGTCATTAATACGGGTCTCATTTACCGCCATAACAATGAGACGTCCTTCTAGAACTACCAGTGCACAGGGACTATGCCATAGGCTAGGTAGAACCTGCAGCACTTCATTTCCACCACAGAACCAAAATATGTCTGCTAGGGGCAGTGTGCCTCTTCTCAAGCTTGGGACATGAAATTGACTATGTGAATCACACCTTCGTGTGGAGGAATTACAAGACTGTTTTAAGTTAAGTATGTGGAACGCTGCATCAATCTGTTGGCCACATGCCGCCTCCGGCAGTGATCCTACAGTAACTACTCCTCTTGCACGAAGGCACAACGGGAAAGTTTGTCCCGGATGCACAATCACCCGCAAATCATCATTACTAAGCGTAGCCAGGGGCTGATATTCGCATGCAGCACTACGTGAGCGCATCCAGTTGGCACCATAATCAACAGCAGCTGAACCTAATAAACATATAGCTGGACAAATATTAATGGTGTCATAAAGTGCTTTGTCACATGCCTCTAACCCTACTGTCGGCATAACACGAGGTGGACGTTGAGATCCTCTTTTTCACATACAATGCATGTAGAGTGGTGCACTGCTGCACGCCCCGAATCTACCAACCATTGTCTGTACAGGTTAAGGTTTGGCTGAATGTTTGTAGTTTCAGCATATTGCTTTACTGATGTTACATTGATCCTTTCCGCACATCTGAAACAGGTTGGGGCTTTTGGATTAGAGGGATAGTTGGGGTTCTTGTATCTAAAACTACATTGAATTCTAGGTAAGTTCATCCCTTCCTGCCAGTTAGGGACATATACTAGAATACTAGAAAACCAAAATACCATAAAAGCGTAATATCAACACAACAAGGGACATAGTATATGGACATAGTATATGTTACAAACATATGTTGTGCGGTTACAGGAAAGGATGGTAGGACCTTGGTGTTATTTAAAACGCCCAATGCACACCGGAACTGTTCTGCAAGCACGTTACTGGCCATATATACAGAAACCTTTGCAGCCTGTGCTGAAGTGAGACTGGTTACAGCATGGCGATCTAGGGACCTTAGGAGTTAAGATCTCTTATATCTGTGTGTGGACATGTTACGACTTTCTAGGTATGCTGCGGGCTGGGAGTCGTTATTTAGAGAAATATCAGACAAAGGGACTGATATATCTGCTGGATGATGTTGGTTTTGGTTAAGGGAAATATATATGCAAATGACCCATACTACTAAAGCCATAACGAGTACTGCCCAGTGTCTTTTGGTGGGAGTCTGTTTGGTCTTTGGGGAATTTTACATAATGGTTCCACAGGTGGATCGATATCTAAGTCTACTAGATCTTGTAGATTGAGAGTGTCAAACTGTTCAGGTGGAGTGACAGTGTTTTCTTCACTGCCAAGTAGTCTCTGCACAGTCTCTTGTAGTTTGTCAGAGTCTAGTGTGTCATGCGGTGGTCGTGAATCAACCTGATACGAACAACCTGGCCTCGGTTCTCCTTCAACTGGTCGGGCTGTGTTGGTTCTCCTTCGACTGGCCGTGGCTGTGTGGTTTTGACACGTGTCCTGTATGCTGGTTCTCTGTCCTGTGCTGGGCCTTTGACTGCAGTAGAAGTTGCTAGTACCACCTTGAATGGGCCTTCACGTTGTGGCTCACTCCAGTGTTTCCTTTTGAACACTTTGATATACACGTAGTCACCTGGTTGCACCTGCTGCAGTGGCTCATCAACCTGTGCCCCGTGTGTGGCTTCACGAACCTGTGAATATAAAGTTCTGTGTATTTGTGTCAGATGTTTGCAATAACTGGATATGTCTGCTTCAAGTTGGTCAAGTGAGGAGCCTGTGTAAGGTCCTTGTGTAAAAGCCACTGGCATGGGTCGTCCAGTCAGCAGCTCATGCGGTGTCAGGTGTGTGTTGCGATTTGTTTGAGAGAGCATTTTCATCAATGCCAGTGGGAGAGCCTGTACCCAATTCAAATCTGTGCTAGCACAAATTTTTGCTGTTTTCTCTTTCAGCACCCCATTTGGTCTCTCAACCATTCCCTGTGACTGGGGATGGTAAACACACCCCATTCTTTGCTTGATGCACAAAGCTTCTGCAAATGCCTTGATCACATTATTTACAAAATGCGGTCCATTATCAGAGCCGAACCTTGGAATCACTTCCCTGATCAAAAACCTAGCTACGGTCTTTGCGTCATTCTTGGCAGTAGCTGTTGCCTCCACCTATCTGCAAAAACGATCTATTACTACCAAGATGTATCTTTTCCCTTCCTTCCTGTCTGCCATGTCCACAAAGTCTATCATCAAATGTCGAAATGGTCCCCTTGGTTCAGGAATATGACTGATTGGTGCTGTGAAATGTTTTCTGACATTACGTGCTGCACATAGCTCACAGGACCTCAGGAATTTGTCCACTATACTGGCCAGATATGGTGACCACCAATTCCTTCGGATTGTGTCTATGGTCTCCCTACGATTACAGTGATCTACCCCATGTGCTTCAGCAATGAGCTTTGGTAAAAGAGCTAACGGTGCCACCCACACTCCATCAACACTCCTCCATAACCCTGTGTTGGGGTCTTGTACTGCACCCCGTTTCTTCCACCTCTCTTTCTCTTCCCCACTTGCTACATCCTGATATTCCCCAAGATCTTCCTCTGTTACCTGCCCTCGTACTTTCTCATGTTCTTCATCCTGTACTATCACTTTCACACAATCTTCTTCTACTGCTGCGCTCTTAGCTGCCTCATCTGCTGCTGATTTGTGGGCTTTACACTTCACAATGGCTAATGCCTTTGGAAGCATCATCGCTTTGAGCAAATCAGAAATTGCAGGACCGTGTAAAATGGATGATCCATCAGCTCTCTGGAAACCCCTTTGTTCCCAGATGGGTCCAAATGTGTGACATACCCCATGTGCATATGCTGAATCAGTGTAAATAGTACACCTTCCTCCTGCTCCCAGCCTACATGCTGCTGTTAACTCTTTTATTTCTGCCAATTGGGCAGAACAAGGTTGTGGTACACTTACACTAGCTAGTACTCGAAACGAGTCATCTTCCTCATCGTGCATGACCACAGCATATCCTGATTTATTGCCATCATTCGCACAATAGCAAGAGCCGTCCACAAACAAAACAATTTGGGAATCTTGCAGTGGTTGGCTCTCTAGGTCATCTCTAGCTTTTAGAAATGTCTCTGCTTCTGTAGTGCACTCATGGGGAAGTCCCTCATCTGATAAGACCACTCGATCAGCTGGATTGATTGTAAGGCATCTCTCAATTGTTAGTTCTGGCGCAGACAGAATTACATCATATCCTGTTCTACGTGCATTCGTGATCACAAACTTTTGACTTGTCAGTAGAGCATATAATGCATGAGAAGTATACTGGGTCACTGGATGACCCATCGTGATTCTTGATGCTTTTTGATAGGCAAATGCTGCCGCTGCCAATCCTCTGTAACAAGGTGGCATTCCTTTTTCCACATTGTCAAGAGCTGTACTGTAGTATGCAATTGGCTTCTTTCCCATGCTCTGTTGCTGTTGTGCTAAAATGGCTGATGCAAAACCTTGCTTTTCTGACACATAGAGGTGAAATGGTTTTGTGTAGTCTGGACAGGCTAGTGCAGGAGCAGATCTTAGATCACTTTTTATAGTTTCAAAAGCCTTTTTTCCTTTCTCTGTCCAGATTAAACGTGCGCTGGATTTTGTCTGATCAGCTGCTTTCATCATGTCTCTGAGAGGTTGTGTTTTTAACGCAAAATCACAAATCCATGGTCTGCTAAAACCTGCTAAACCCAGGAATGACAACATCTGTTGCACTGTTTGAGGTTGTGGTGTTTTCTGAATTGCTTCTACATTTTTTTGCGTGTAGTGCCTTCGAGCAATCTACCCAAATATTCTACCTTTAGTTGGCAGAATTGCAATTTTTCCTTACTGACCTTGTGTCCACTATGAGCTAGGGTTTCCAGGACCTTTAACGAGTCCTTCAGGCACTGTTCTTTAGTTTGACTACAAATCAGTAGGTCGTCCACATATTGAAGCAAGCTGCTTTGATTGTCTAGATCTGCCAGATCTTGTGCTAACACCTGGTTAAAAATTGACGGACTTTCACAATACCCTTGTGGCAGACGTGTGTAGGTGTATTGTTTTCCCCCGTATGTGAATGCAAACAGAAACTGAGACTCAGGATGCAGAGGTACACTAAAAAATGCTGAGCATAAATCAATCACCGTGTACCATTTAGTCCCTTCGGGGATGTTTGTTAACAGAGTGTGTGGATCTGCTACCACCACATGATTTATTGGTCTTAAATCATGGACCAATCTCCACTTGTCTGGATTTGGTTTTCTGACTGGTAAAATGGGGGTGTTGCAAGGGCTGTTTGTTGGAATTAACACTCCTGCTTCAACTAGTCCCTCAATAGTGGGTCTTATCCCCTCTATCGCTTGTTGTGACAATTGGTATTATTTCTGGTAAGGTAATTGCACATTGGGTTTTAATTGTATTTTCGCCAACCCTGATGACTTAACTAACCCTACATCTGTCTGATGTTTAGTCCATAGCTTTTCCAGAATTTGTTTCAGTACCTGTTCTTCTTCTAGTTCAGCCTGTTCTCCCTTCTGTTGCCATTTTCCTACCTGCCCTAATTGTGTTCTCACTTGCATCTGTCTGTTGATCAAAATAGTGTGAGCTACCACACTGTCTTCAGCTGTTAGTTTTATTTTGAGATATTTCCTGTCTAATGTCATGCTCATATTTTCTTCCACTGGTATCCATTCAGTTATCTGACTTGCTTCTCTGACCATTGGCCCTAAGTCTTTTGATTTAAAATTTTGCCCGATCATTAGGGAGACATGTGGAACAGAGTTCTTGACTGAATACCACTGTGCAATGTGGTCTGGTAGTTGTACTGTTGCAGCTATCCCTTGGGGACCAAGGATCATGTTCTCTGCTTTGAAACTGTACTGGTTCCCTTCTACATGTTCTCCCCACAAAGTCTCATATTCTTCATATTGTCCCCCCTCATCGTACCTCATTGTGCAATGCCATGGTTTTCTGGTTTCTTCACAGTCTGGACGCATGTTTGTAAACCATATTTTCCAGTGGCCATATAGCTTGTGAATTTCTGAGGATGTCCCATCAAGTTCCAGCCAATAGACTTTATCCAGTGTTTGTTGTTCTATTTTTCTTTCTACCATCACACACTGTTGAGCTAGGATTTCAGGAAGTTCGACCCACACTCTTGTAGGTCCACAGAAGATTTTTGCTCCTAGAAAAAAGATTTTTGCTCCTACCTGCTGGGGTATCGGGGGAATACAACAATGGTGCTTGTATTGTGATTCCTTCTACTGTTATGTCTTGTGGCTCTGTGAAATGCAAAGTTTGAGTTTTACCCGAGAAGCCTACTGTCTTTACTGCTTTGCCTGAGAGGGGGAGCTTAGAGCCTTCTTTTCCAATGCTTGTAAATGTTGCTCCTGTGTCAATCAAAAACGATGTCTGGAGTTGGTTACTCACATCCACCATTATGGTTGGTTCTTGTGCAGGGTACAGTGAGGTGGGGCACTGTACCAGCTCCCCCTCTCGTTTCTTTGGGCATCTTCACATGTTACCTTGAGGTGGTCCCAGAGGGCCGCCTCTAAAGTTTGCCTGAGTTTGTTGATTCTGCTGATTCTGGCCCATCCATGGTCCTGCCCAATTTCCGGGGTCTTGCCAGCTTTGATTTTCTTGCTGGTTTGCTTGCTGTTGTCTTATTGGATAGGGGCAGTTTCTCATCATGTGATTGGGATCTTGGCAATTCCAGCATCTTCCTCCTCTCGATGGTTGATAATTCCTTGGTTGAAACATTCCTCCTCTTCCTCTGCTTCTTCCTTGTCCCCACCCTCTGTTTTGTGGTGGATATTGTTGATACGTTGGATAGGTTATTATTGGTTGTCCCACAGGCATTAGTTGCTGATTTCCCTGATCTGGTATGGTTTGACTAGCTGGATCCTGCTGTGCATTTGTTGGTATCATCATGACTGCTGCTTGTTTAGCTGAACTTTTCTCTTCTTTGCGTTTTTCTTGATTTTCTTGTTTGCTCCGTGCTATTTCTCAGAGCTGTGCTTTGTGCAGCAATGGTAATAAATCTTCTGCTGCTTGTTTATTTGCTTCCTTCTTTTTCCTGTGCATTTCAACAGCATGTGTGACATTTGCCTGGAAAGCTGCCCAGGGCAGGGCATTAAGTCCCACAACTGATTCAAGCTTCTCTTGTACTTCACTTGGAAGCGCCCTCTTCAACATTATCTTGAACAATGTGATGTTAGCCGTTGTCTCATCCCATGCTGACCCCATCTCTTCAGCCCATGCTTTCTGTAATTTAAGAATGAAGGCCGCAGCTCCTTCTTTTTTGTCCATTTTCAGGTTTTCCACCTTGGTTAGATCAGATTGAGTTGGATATGCGGATCGAAGTGCATTCCACACGTCGTTTCTTTTCACTCCAAATGTCCAGCGATCATACTTTTGATCCTTCCCCACGTCTCCTAGTTGTGCCTGATCCAATATTTCTATCATTTTAGCTTTTCCCAATGACTGTGTCAAGATCGCCTTAATATCTCCCATAGCCAGCATCTGGCCCATGGTTTGTTCTTCAAAGCGTGTTATCCATCTTTGTGCCCCTTCACATATGTTAGGCAGTCGGCTTATTAGTCCCGTAAGATCCATAAATGACCATGGTGTGTATACTGATTCTGTGCCTTTTATAATGACTGGCATCTGTAAAGATTTTCGGTAATTGGGACTTGTCCATTTTCCTTCTTCTATGTCTTCTTCTTCATCATCGTGATCTCTTCTCTGTACTTGTGACCTTGTCATCTTTCGTTCATGTGGAAAGTCCGCTACGGCTTCTTTTGCTTTTTTCTGCTTTTCCTTCCTTCCAGCCTTTACATTGGTTTTTGGCTGATTCATTGATAGTTGAGATTCTAGCTCATCAATATATTGTTGGCACTGGTTCATTCTTTCTGCGCTTTTCTGTTCTGCTCTCTGTATCTCTGCATCAAGTTGGGCATGTTCATGTTGGTATAGTTTCACCTTTAAGTGATGATTTTCACCTGTCACCTTCGTTATGATCTCCTTTGTCTGGTCCATTTCTTTTTGAGTGTCTTTTAGCATTTCTTCCATTTTCTCCATCCTCTTTTGGGTTTCTGCCAGTTCTTGTCTGTTTGTTGCATTTTCTTCTTTCTGAAGCGTCATTTCTTCTTTCAGAGCTTTCAACTCTGTTCGCAGTGGATCACTTTTCGGTGGCATTTTTGGTGTCATTTCCAATATTCCATGAACATGCACCTTTTCCCCTCTTTCTGGGTTCAGAACAACAAAATCTTTTTCATCTTTACAGTCTTCTGAGTTTGAATCTTCCTTCCTATCATTCTTGTTTCTGACATCTGGAAGAGATGTGGCTTTGCTTAATCTTTCTTGTACTTTAGGGGTGCTTTCACACCTTTCTTGCCTTTGTTTTTGCTTTTTCTGGTGATGTCTTTGATTCTGGTCATGCTCAGGTGGTTCTAGTTCCTCTCGCTCTCCTTTCCATTCTTCAGGTGGGATATCTAAGTCATAATCATGTTCATAATCATATCTCCCTTCATTGCCGCTTTCTTCATCATCTCCCTCTTCTCCTTCAAGATTCTGAAATAACACTCTGTTTGTTTGTCTTGCTCTTCCTTTGTTCATTTTGTAGTCTGAAGCTGGTAATTCCATCCTCCTTTCAATGCGTCCTCCTGTTCTGTCTAGTTGTATGTCGTGATACTCTCTCTTTCCTAGTACTGGGTAGAAGCTAATCACCTTTGGCTTCTTTACTTCAGCATATGGTGGTTTCTTTTGTTCCTCAAACTCCTCCAATGGTGGGGCTGAGGCCGTTTCTGACCCTTTTCCCTCCTTACTTCCTGTTCCCTTCTCTGTCTTTTCTTTTTGTACTTTTAACATCTCCCCCTCATGCTCAAACCACTCAATGATGTCTAGTTTCTGTTTTGTCTTTTCCTTCTTTTCTTTTTTTATTTCTCCCCAATTTCTTATTCTGGTCTTCATTGCATCACACTTTTCTTTATTAAATGTTCCCTCTTCTGGCCATTGCAAATCCCCAGTTGTCAGGTTTTTCCATTTTTTCATGTATTTTTTGATCTCCTTTTCAGCCCCTTTATGCCTTATAATTATCACATCTACAGGTGTGATTGGGGATTCCTCCGCACTCATGATGCACCCCTGTCTCGCTCTGTGTGCCTCTCTACGGTGACCTGGGTTTCTATCTTAAACAGACCACTTTAAATAGACGTTTTACAACCTTGTAAGACTGTGTTACAAGGTCGTGTTGGATTTTTCCGACTTTGTTCACTTAGCGAATTGATTTTATCAACTAGAATTGAGGTGGCTACACCTCTTTCCCACAAAACCTCTTTAGGTTCTACTACAACAGTTGCCGTCAGTCCTGAGCAATAATTAGATGGTTCAGGTACTTCTGCATCTAATTCTATCAATAGTTCCTTGTCTTCAGTGTTTGGGTCTGCTATGAAATCAAACAGGTGTATCACGGCTTTACCAGGTTTAGGGGCTTCCACTAGGGTGCGCAATACTGGGCTTAACAGTTGAGGTTTTCAGATGCTTTTTTATTTTTTCATACCAGTTTTCCTCTGGGAATATCTGGTGTAACACCTCTATGCCATGTAAACGTGTAATAGCCCACAATTTTACTTGTATCTGCTTCTCTGTCTACCTCCTCTCCTCTATCCTTCTATCTTTATATGTTCTTTCGTCCCAAAATGAGTTCTAAGTCCGTTCGTCTCTATCTCAATGTCTATCAAATCCATACATTTATCTTGCTATATTTTCTCTATTTATTTATTTATTTATTTATTTATTTATTTATTTATTTATTCGTTTATGTGCACAGTGTGTGTGTGTGTGTGTGTGTGTGTGTGTGTGTGTGTGAGCGTATGACGTCACTATGTGTGTGTGCGCTCTACTCCGTGCGCCTATGCGCATGCGCACCCCCCCTTCGTGCGCTCCGTGTCTATACGCGCGTGCCCGCGCCCCCTCCTTTTCTGCTCCGTCTCTCGTCCACGCGCAGCTCTCCTGTGCTTCTAATGTGTGCGGGTATATACCATGCTCTTTTATCAATAGTACAGATATGCAAATAATATGAGTATACTCACAAACTCAGCATCATCCCAATCAGCGTAAGCAGCTAGCAAGCAATAATACAAACACAGGCATACATATAAATTCACAGACAAAACATTAACATACATAGAAACACCACTATAAATCCGGTTTTCACAAAACACGCTTCTCATAAACACACACACACAACTGCAGTTACAACGTTTCTTTTTTTACCGTACATGTACACATGGCCATCACTTCATCTCAATAATCTCAATATCCTCGGGTCCCACCCCGTACTCGTAACGGTGACTCTCCGAGTCTTTTACTCTTATACTGACAACTCACGACCTTTTAAATGTACCCTTTCCACACCAAGTTACGAACCTGGTTCCCCTAGTAAAGACCTATGGTATCTTTCCTGTTTTTAGACCATATAAGAAGTGTTGTCTTCTCACATCGGGACTTGCACCCGAATCACCAAGACTTCACTTTTGGGTTTACACGATTTCGGTCTGCTTAGTCTGCAACCTAATTAGACCATATGGAAAGTCAGTGACTCTCCACCTCACAACTTTATTCACGTGGGTCCCACCCTGCGTCTCTATACGCAGTGACTCTCCACCTCACAACTTTATTCACGTGGGTCCCACCCTGAGTCTCTATACGCAGTGACTCTCCACCTCACAACTTATGTCTTTACTTTTGCTTATACTCATCCAACACTAATTTTCCACCCGATAGTTCTTTGGCCCTAGGCCAGCAGTCTATACCCTCCCCGGGGCCAACAACCTCATAGGCATACAGTTACTAATCACAGACTTTGAGTATAACAGGTGTCTGCTTACCTTTTTCTCTGAATTTTTGTTTCCAGCAGCTGTAGCCCACAGGATGCTCGGTCCCCTGTTCAGGTTTTCGACCTTTGTGCTGACCTTCAGGGCCCCACGTTGGGCGCCAACAAATATGTCGGAACTCAGAGCCCGTCTCTGAGGCGACACATCGAGGGTGGATTTCTTTGCTCAGAGGATTCCCAATAATGCCCAGCCAATTCTAGAAAAAACACAAATATAATAGACACAAACCGCCAATGAAGGATCCTCAGTCCTGGATGAGTAAAAGAAAAACTTCTTTATTTCCATGCACGTTCCAAAGAGCTCAGTAGAAGGTGGGTACTTCACATCAAAATGAACAGCACATCAACAAGTGATAGAGCACGCCATAGTGAAGAAGTACACTGACTGTTCGTTTCGCGCTTGTATTTATACCCTGTAACCACCGTGTCTTTCTATTTTTTTCAAATTCTTTGGCCTTGAGAAATTTCCCCCTATGTCTGCCTTCTTGCTGTTCCTTGTCAGTTCCCCTTATCTCTCGGATCTTGCCTATCCTTGTCAATTCTTCTTATGTCTCGGATCTTACCTTTCCCTGTCAGTTCCCCTTATCTTTGGCCTTGGTGTTCATTCTTCCAAACAACACCATGTTTGGAGTTCCTGTTTTTTCCAATTTCCCTTATATTTTGTTTTTTTTTTGATTTTATATAAAAAAAAAATTGAGTGAGTATAAAGCCCTTATTTTTCTCTGGATTCAACCATACGTTCTTCAGTCTCTCAAGTGTGAACAACCTTTTTGCGGCTTATTTCGTCTTCCTGCATCTGCAATGGGTAAGTGTTATGCTTTATTCTTTTTATAATGCTGTTTTGCTATTCTACTTTCATTTAATTGAGTTATATCATTGTTTGTATACTGTGCTTGATTATAATACTTTTAATTAATAGTTGTTTGCGCCTAGGTTATATTTTAATTGTGCATTCTGAACTGAATGTTACACAGTGTGTAGAATCTTTTTCTTGCATGAGTGTTATCTTTTGCTTATGCCCGTCGTCACCTTGATTTGACCCTGTCTAATATCTTATCTCTGTTGGTCTCTTTTGCTCAGCTCCACCACGTTTGCCTCCCAGAACAACTCAGTTGGGCATTCTTCGCCGACAATTTCGCCAGTTCCAGCTCTCCTCACTTGCCGCTGAGCTTACTCATTTTCTTGAACATCTTTCCAGCCCAAGTGTCCCTGAGGATGCCTTCCTGCCTCCTCGCATTGTGTGACAAGAGCACACAGACTTCTCCTGAGCTCAACAGCCATCACGGATGCTCCTGCTTCCCTGACACGACACCACAGTTTTCTCCCTATCCTTCACACTGGTCTCCCACTGAATATTCCCCTACGTCTCCTGTTGCTTTGCCAAGTCACCATGCTCCTGTGCCTTCACCTGGCTTCGGGCCAAGCCGCTCTTTCATGTCTCTTGCCCATGCTTCTGTGTCTTTGCCCGGCCTTGGGCCTAGCTACTCCTACATGTCTCCTGCAGCTGCAGAACCCTGCACGCCTTGCTATTTCAATAAAGATGCTTAATCTCCCTCAAGTTTGTTTCCTGTCCTTCTTTGCCTATTCCATACACTCATAACATTCAGTCAGATTCTATCCTACTCACAAATGTAAATACCTTATTATTATTAATACTTGATGTAAATAAAGGTTTGATTAACATATAGATCAAATTTTGTCAGACTACTTCTATTGTATTTAATAAGTTCTATATTTAATTAGGTTAATTTAGTTTGATTAATATTA
The DNA here is from genome assembly GCA_024362625.1 of Silurus asotus. NCBI lineage: Eukaryota > Metazoa > Chordata > Actinopteri > Siluriformes > Siluridae > Silurus > Silurus asotus. The sequence continues at coordinate 164,236 of MU551584.1, forward strand.
GTTTGATTATAACACACGCTAGATATGGTTGATTAAAATATTTTTCTCGACACACTGATGACATCATCATCCCTTCAACTTCCACCTTCACGATCATCACCCTATCAGAAACTCTTTTCACCTCCACTACACTCTTACTGTACTCTTCCTTCAGAATCACCCCTACACCATTTCTCTTTCCGTCCACACCATGATAAAACAGTTTAAACCCACCCCCAATGTTCCTGGCCTTACTCCCTTTCCACTTGGTCTCCTGAACACACAGCATATCTACCTTTCTTCTCTCCATCATATCAGCTACCTCTCTCCCTTTACCCATCATAGTACCAACATTTAAAGTGCCAACCCGAACCGCCACTCTCCTACACTGCTCCTTTCCCTGTCGTCTTTGTGGACGTCTTCCTCCTCTCCTTCTCCTCCTTCGGCCAACAGTAGCCCAATTTCCACCGGTACCCTGTCGGCTAACGATACCTGTGGCGGTCGTTGTTAACCCGGGCCTCGACCGATCCGGTATGAAATTCTTATTTGTGATCCGCATATTTGATTTGGCACATATTTTACGCTGGATGCCCTTCCTAACGCAACCCTCCCCATTTACCTGGGCTTGGGACCGGCACTAAGAGTGCACTGGCTTGTGCATCCATAATGGCTGGGTTCTTAATTAAACACCATAAGGGTTATTAAAACAGCAGAAGTAATGTTTTTTAACAAAATATCTAAAATAAATAATTATTTTTCAAGTAAAGAAGTGACACGTATTTTTATTCCATTGCTTGCAAAGATTAGATACTTGCAAGATATGATTAGTTAAAGATATTGTTACAACCCTAGGAAACCCATGTCCACATTGGTGTTCTGTATGTGTGCCTTGTGTGCAGGTCCGATCCACTCCAAAGTTTGAGGCCTGCCCTAGCCTGGCTGATCCCACCTCCTTCATGATGACATCATCCACCAGTTCCTATTTAAGGAGGAAGGAGCGAAGCAATCGAGGAGAGTTGTTGTTGTGCCATTTTGACTGGTTGTTTTGGTGTTCAGGATATAGCTTGGTTGTTGTTGATCGTGATTTTGAGCTCTGCCTGTTTACTGACCTTGAGCTTGTTTAGCCCTTGGACTATATTTCTTTTGTATTATATTGTAAAATCGTTGTTCACTGTACATATTTATGTCACTGGAATTAGGGGTGTGGCTGCCATTTACTTTGGGTAAGGGATTGTTTTGTCTTTTGTTTTTGAAGCAGGGAGTTAGGGAAGCTGGTTGTATTTTCCTTTTCTTTGTTTTAAGGAAAGGTAGCTTCCCCAAAATAGTCCTTTTTGTTTATTGTTTTGGCCTTGGCCCACCCTGAAGACAAGCCTGTAAAGTCTGTTTACATATATACAGTTGTGTTCAAAATTATTCAACCCCCAATGCTGTGAATGGTTTTAGGGATTTTAGTGTACATTTGTAATTGTATTCAGAATAAAATCCTACAAGGACTTCTTAAAGAACCATATGCAACTAAAATGACATCAATTCGTTTTGTAATACAGTAGTAAATGTTTCTTTTGTGAAATCTTCATTGACATAATTATTCAACCCCTTAAAGACTACCACTCTGAAGAACAGAGGTTCAATGAAGTGTTTTCAATCAGGTATTGAAAACACCTGTGGATATCAGGGAGCAGCAATAAAGCCTAATAAGCACCAATTAGGCAGCTTTAAAATGACTGTGTACTCAGCTCCTTCTAGACATTTACAGGTGTGGTTACAAACATGGTGAGGTCAAGAGAATGGTCCAGGAAGACAAGAGAACAGGTGATTACTCTTTACAGGAAGGGCAATGGCTATAAGAAGATTGCAAAGATGTTAAACATACCAAGAGACACCATAGGAAGCATCATTCGCAAATTCAAGGCAAAGGGCACTGTTGAAACGCTACCTGGTCGTGGCAGAAAGAAGATGCTGACTTCGACTGCTGTGCACTACCTGAAGCGCAGAGTGGAGAAAAGTCCCCGTGTGACTGCTGAGGAACTGAGAAAAGATTTGTCAGATGTGGGTACTGAAGTTTCTGCTCAGACAATACGGCGCACCCTGCGTAATGAAGGCCTCCATGCCAGAACTCCCAGGCGCACCCCCTTGCTGTCCCCAAAGAATAAGAAGAGTCGACTGCAGTATGCCAAAAGTCATGTGGACAAACCACAGAAGTTTTGGGATAGTGTTCTGTGGACTGATGAAACAAAATTAGAACTGTTTGGGCCCATGGATCAACGCTATGTTTGGAGGAGGAAGAACAAGGCCTATGAAGAAAAGAACACCTTGCCTACTGTGAAGCATGGCGGGGGGTCAATCATGCTTTGGGGCTGTTTTGCTTCTGCAGGTACTGGGAAGCTTCAGCGTGTGCAAGGTACCATGAATTCTCTTCAGTACCAGGAGATATTGGATGACAATGTGATGCAGTCCGTCACAAACCTGAGGCTTGGAAGACGTTGGACCTTTCAACAGGACAATGATCCCAAGCATACCTCCAAGTCCACTAGAGCATGGTTGCAGATTAAAGGCTGGAACATTTTGAAGTGGCCATCACAGTCACCAGACTTAAATCCGATTGAGAACCTCTGGTGGAACTAAAAGAAAGCAGTTGCAGTGCGCAAGCCTAAGAATGTGACTGAACTGGAGGCTTTTGCCCATGATGAAAGCTGTTATAACTGTAAAAGGATGTTGTACTAAGTACTAAGATTGAATGTCACTTGGGGGTTGAATAAAACTGATAATGATGTGAGCTCAGAAAAGACATTTGTGGTTATTTCATTATAAATGTTATGTTATATTTGTCTGACCTACACGTGCCTCTTTGATTTAATTGTAAGCAGAATGACTGAATGATCATAATCAATGTCAAACCGACCAAAACAATCAATTTCAGTGGGGGTTGAATAATTTTTAACACAACTGTATGTGTTAATATATTAACACCTGTGTAGCAAACCCTTTTGTGTGTGTTTGTGGTCAATTTATAAGATCCATTCTTTTGAATCCCGAGCTAAATACTCTGTCCGGCCTAACCCTAGACTGGGTCATATACTAGCAATGTAATTGAACCACTATATGCATTCATACTATATGAACCACTATATGAATTTGTAGAATTCAAGAGTTATATTTATATTAAGTTTGTAATCTGGCGTACCAGTGTAATTTTATTCATTACTAGAGACTCAAAGCACTTTTGTACGTCGCTTTGGATAAGGGCGTCTGCTAAATGCCACAAATGTAAATGTATATGGATGTAAAATTTCTTCAATAAAAAAAAAGAATAAACCATATTTAAAATGTATTGTGTTTTCTGTCTTAAAATATTTCGCACTTGATCTTGCAGATGTGCACTTTGTTGTATTCCAGTTCTAGTTTTGTTTTATGTTACTTTTTGTTCATTTATGTTGTCTTATGTAGCACCTTCATCCTAAAGAAACATTGTTTCATTCATGTTTATGTTTTATTTCATTGTGTACTGCATCAGCTATATATGGTTCAAATGACAATAAAAGCTTCTAGACTCTTGAATTATGTGTGTTTATCCCTGATGAGCAAAACTGGGGCGACTCTGGCAAGAAAAAACTCCCTTAGATGTTATGAGGAAGAAACATTGAGAGGAACCAGACTCAAAAGAGGAACCCATACTCATTTGGTTGATATCAAGAGTGTGATTATAAATCTTAAAAACAATACAAAACACCGATGAGAAAGAACTGCCATGAGGACTGGAGTGTGTGATTATGAGTAATGCCCTTTCTACAGTCTTATAAAGTCAGTTGATGTTCGGTGTGCTACTGAGCAACTCATGAAATAGCTCAACATCTGAGATCATCATAGATTCAACACCAACTCCTTTTCCTTATCAGATGTAGAGGACAGGGTATTATAGAGGCAGATGATCTGCTGTGGCGAACCCTAACAGGAGCAGCCGAAAGAAGAAGAAAAAGCTAGCACTGGACTTACTGAAAAGTCCTCACTAAACTCAGCTAAAGACTTTTAAGTACAATCACAGAAAACCTTCATGATATCACCTCAGTTCAATCAATTCAATAAATGCTAGTTTAATTAAAATCCAACTAGACTAGTTGTTGCAAGCAACTCACAACTACATACTATAAATTATAATGTTATGCAAACTAAAATAAATATGGTTGCTCTATGTGTAAAAGCATAGCAGTCAACATAGCATAACGTATATCATTATAAGGTGACATACAGTAATTAGCCTATTTCATTAATTCCATTAGCCTATACTATCCTTCCAACGAGATGAGGGATAGAGCTGCATACACACTTTTATCTTTTGCATGTTTCCCCATACTTCTTTCCTCTTTTTTCTGAATTAAGGTCCTGACTTCAAAAAAGTCAACTTAATAGGGTTGTCGAGTTAACCGAGGTCGAGATAAGTGGGTTCCACTGTATATGGTGAGAATCTGGATCTGTCAAACTGGTCTCCGGCCCACTCTTTTTGCTTTACCTGACCTACAGATGCCTTTATATGACAATAAAAAAAAAACATATTAACTGTGTCTCTGTCCCTTTCTTCCTCTCTTTAACAAGTTACACATGGTACTAATGAGATACCAATGATCCAGCCCCCTCTGCTTTTTGGACCAGCCTGATCCATGGTGATGTCCAGCTTCTGAATAGCGTAATCATCACTTTTAAGCCTGCCATTAATAGCCCCACATGGACAGCTTACTGTGTAGAAGATCACTGTATATGATACTATGAACTATTAAGGAATTAAATTAAAACAAAGTTTTATACTTTGTGCCAATAGAATGCACAGTCACAGAAGGAAATTATTAATTTCTGAACTACAAAATCACCTAAATTAAGTTTTCTTTATATCGTCTCAAGCATTTTGTTCCTGCCACCTTCGCCTCCGGTTTGTTTATTAGGGTTAAATTTCACAAGTTAAAATATAATCTATATTTAAAATTGTAGAGTTGCATCATCTATCTATGTACTTCTGAAAGGTTTCATTGTGACAGTGTCCACTGTTAAAAGCGCCATTCAAATAAAATTAAATTGAATCCGTTTATCGCAGTTTTTTAAGGGCATTTTGGAACATAACCACCACGATTAATGGGGGATTACTGTATACAATTTACTCCACAAACTGGGATCAGAAACTTTTGAAAATTCAGACAATCTGTACATTTAATTATTAATTACATTTTTTTAAACGTTATATGTCAAAGTTCGAAGATTTAATACAACCACAAAATGACTTTTATACAACCACAAAAATGACTGGTCAAAAAGTGTGAAATAATTTTTATAACCACATATAATTAATTTACAACGGTTGCAATAACTGGAATGTATCTTCTTCAGTATACTCTCAGTAATGCTAGTTCATAGATCAGTGATGCAAGTTCTCCATTCATTCTTAATGAACAAGAGAAAACATCTGACATGTTGGTCAAATATACAAACCCGATTCCAAAAAAAGTTGGGACACTGAACTAATTGTGAATGAAAACAGAATGCAATGTTTTCAACAAATTTCAAATTTTAATATTTTATTCAGAATACAACTTAGATGACACCAAATGTTTAAACTGAGAAAATGTAACATTTTAAGGTAAAAATAAGTTGATTTTAAATTTCATGGCATCAACACATCTCAAAAAAGTTGGGATAAGGCCATGTTTACCACTGTGTGGCATCCCCTCTTCTTTTTATAACAGTCTGCAAACGTCTGGGGACTGAGGAGACAAGTTGCTCAAGTTTAGGAATAGGAATGTTTTCCCATTCATTCAATTCAATTCATTCAATTCATTTTTATTTGTAAAGCGCTTTTAACAATGAACATTGTCTCAAAGCAGCTTTACACAGATAATGTGGTGATTAAATGTAAATATGTTCTTTGTAAGTATGTTTGTCCCTGATGAGCAACTGTGGCAAGGAAAAACTCCCCGAGATGGCATGAGGAAAAAACCTTGAGCGGAACCGGACTCAAGAGGGAACCCATCCTCATCTGGGTTGCACCAAATGTCCATTTAAAGCATATTTACAAAGTTGCGGGGTACAGTGATGATGATCAGAAGCAAACTGCACTCCAGAGTTAGTGTAGCAGACCGTCAAAACCAACTACAGTCCAATCCGTCCTCAAAGCACCCGTTCTACTCCGGAATTTCATGGAACCACCCAAGGTGTTGATGAGATACCGTCCCAAGCTGCACAGAAGTGTAAAGATCCACGGAGGGGAGAGGGGCAGGAACAGTGGTCACTGGAGCCTCAGAAGCATGTTTAACTCGACAGAGAGAGAGAGAGAGAGAGAGAGAGAGAGAGAGAGAGAGAGAGAGAGAGAGGGTGACGGGAAGAGAAGAGAAGGATATGGATTATTAAGTGTCCCTATTGGTTTATGAAAGTTAATGGCACTGTGCCGTTTGGACTCCGGCAAGACTCACTATGGCAGCATAACTAAAAGGGAGAACCAGAAGGTAACACAGACATGAGGGATCTCTGGGATAAGAGA
>MU551584.1:175384-237812 GCA_024362625.1 Silurus asotus
ACACTAGATTTCTTATACAGAGTTTTAATCATGTTAATATATCTTCCTGGAAACCCATAGTGTTCCATTGTTTTCCATAGATATTCTCTTGATAATAAATCAAATGCTTTTTTCTGGTCTAAACCTACTATAAAAATGTTTTTATCCGGGGCATTTATAATTAGCTCTCTAACTGTACACAAGTTATCCCACATATAACGACCTTTTATTGCGCAGGTCTGTTCTTTGTCTATTATTTTGTTTAAAGTAGAATTCATTCTGTTCACTAATACCTTAGCAAGGATTTTGTAGTCTATATTCATAAGGCTAATTTGTCTCCAGTTATCTAGTTCACATCTGTCTCCTTTCTTGTATATTAAAGTTATAATACTTTGGTACAAGGAATCTGGAAAAGTTCCCTTTTGTATTCCTTCATTATACATGTCAGTTAGTATGTCAACTATTTCTGTCATACATGTTTTGTAGAGCTCTGCAGGTATCCCGTCAGGTCCAGGACTTTTTCCATCGTTTAGTTGTAAAATAGCGTCAATGACTTCTTGAGTCTCAACTGGATCCTCTAAGGACAGTTGATCTGAATCCTTTTGAACATTACAGGATCCCAAGAAAGTGTTAATTTTATCTGTTTCAATATATATTTTTGATGTAGCATTTAAAAGTTTCCTCCGAATTAAGTCTCTTTTATCTTTTTCATTTTCAATAATATTCCCGTCGCTATCCTTAATACCTTTAATTGAGTGACTGTCTCTACATTTCTTTAGGCGTCTTATAATGCTCTGTGGGTTTCCGGTAAATGTCGAATCGACACTTCCGTCTTATCTGAGTTGAGCAGATGAAAGTTATTAAACATCCACTGTCTAATGTCCTTTACACACTTCTCAACATTGTTAAGCTGATATCGCTCATCTGGCTTTGCTGAAATATACAGCTGTGTGTCATCAGCATAGCAATAGAAGCGAATCTCATGTTTATAAATGATTTCACCAAGAGGCAGCATATATAACGAGAAAAGCAGTGGGCCTAAGACAGATCCTTGAGGAACACCAAACTTTACCTCATAGAGTGTGGAGAACTCACCATTTACATCCACAAACTGATAGATGACACATCTGCCCCATGCAGACTCACCACCGGTGTCCCACAAGGCTCGGTACTTGGTCCCCTCCTTTTCTCCCTCTACACCCAGTCCATTGGTGAAGTCATATCCTCACATGGGTTTTCTTATCACTGCTATGCAGATGACACTCAACTCATCTTTTCTTTCCCTCCATCAGATACCACAGCTTCCGCTCGGATCTCAGCATGCTTGTCAGACATATCTTTATGGATGAGGGCTCACCAACTTAAACTCAACCCCAGCAAAACAGAACTGCTGGTCATCCCAGGTGATTCATCTCCAGGTCAAGATCTGCAAATAACACTTCATGACTCTCTGCTCTCCCCTTCAGCCACTGCTCGTAAACTTGGGGTAACTATGGACAATGAACTTTTTTTCCCACATGTCACTAATGTTGCTCGTTCTTGTCGATTTCTTCTCTATAACATCCGAAGGATCAGACCATTTCTGTCCATACAGGCTGCCCAGGTGCTTGTTCAGTTTCTAGTCATTTCAAGACTGGACTACTGCAACTCTCTGCTGGCAGGTCTTCCCCTGAACGCTATTCGTCCACTGCAAATGATCCAAAATGCAGCTGCACGACTTGTGTTCAATCAGCCCAAGTTTTCCCACACCACCCCACTGCTGCGCTCCCTTCACTGGCTTCCAGTAGCTGCACGTATCAGATTCAAAACACTGATGCTTGCCTACAAGGCCAAAAATGGACCAGCACCATCTTACCTCAGTGACCTCATCAAATCTCGCACTGCACCACGCTGTCTGAGATACTCCAGCACTGCTCGACTGGTACCACCTTCTCTCAGAATGAAAGTACAATTCAAGGCTCTTCTCTGTTCTGGCACCGAGGTGGTGGAATGAACTTCCCCTAGATGTCCATACAGCAGAATCCCTGATTATCTTTAAGCGACGACTGAAGACCTACCTCTTCCTGAAATACCTAAATTAGCACTTTCCAAGTTTGTAGAATTCGAGTTTTATTTATATTGAGTTTGTATTCTTGCGTACCAGTGTAGATTTATTCATCACTAGAGATTTAAAGCACGTTTGTACGTCGTTCTGGATAAGGGCGTCTGCTAAATGCCACAAATGTAAATGTAAATGATAGCGATCAGTCAAATAAGACCTGAGCCAAGAGGGAGCTGTTCCCTTTATTCCTACAACGTTCTCAAGTCTAGCAAGCAGTATAATGTGATCAGTGGTGTCAAAAGCTGCACTAAGGTCGAGCAAAACAAGTAGGGAGACAAAACCCTGATCAGAGGCCAATAACAGGTCATTTACCACCTTAACTAGCGGCGTCTCTGTGCTATGATGAGGCCGAAATCCTGACTGATACATTTCAAAAATGTTATTCATAAGTAGGTGTGAGAATAACTGCTGTGCTACAACCTTTTCTAGAATCTTGAAGATAAAGGGGAGGTTTGATTTTGGACTGTAGTTGGACAGCTGACAGGGTGAAGGTCAGTTTTCTTAATTAGGGGAGGTTTTTTAATAAGGGGGTGGATAACTGCCAGTTTGAAAGATTTAGGTACATAACCAGTGCTAATGGAAGAGTTAATTGTTTTTAAAACAGGTTTGATTACCTCTGGAGTTATCTGTTTAAAGAAACTAGTAGGCACAGGATCGAGAATACAGGTTGATGATTTTGATGAGGAGATTAATGAAATTAAGTCATTCTCATGAATAGGAGTGAAGCTTTGTAGTTGATTTTCTGTTATAATTACACTGCTGTCTACAGGGTTACTTGTAAAATAATTTGGATTTATATTAACCGTCTGGATTTCTTGCCTGATGTTTTCAATTTTATTATAAAAAAAGTTCATGAAATCTAAAATTGTGCTTGTTAGTGCAGTGCTTTTATTCCCTGTTAATTTTGCTACCGTGCTAAATAAAAATCTAGGATTATGCTTGTTATTTTCTATGAGGGTGGAGAAATATGCTGATCTTGCAGAGATTTTCTATAATTTAGGAGGCTCTCCTTCTATGCTATTTGAAATACTGTTAATTTTGTTTGACGCCATTTACGTTCTAATTTTCGAGTGATCTGTTTTAAGGTGTGTGTATGATCATTATACCACTGTGCTAATTTTTTCTCCCTGATCATTTTGGTCTTAAGGGAAGCTACATCATCTAGAGTGTAACATAACGTTGTTTCATTCATGTCCAATACAGGCTTCTAGTTGCTTAACTTTTCTATGGGTGAAAGATCTGGCCTGCAGGCTGGCTCTTTCATTACCCAGACCCTTTTTTTACACAGCCATGATGTTGTAATAGATGCAGTATGTGGTCTGGCATTGTTATGTTGGAAAATGCAAGGTCTTCCCTGAAAGAGATGACGTCTGGACGGGAGCATATGTTGTTCTAGAACTTGGATATACCTTTCAGCATTGATGGGGCCTTTCCAGATGTGTAAGCTGCCCATGTCACACGCACTCATGCAACACCATACCATCAGAAATGCAGGCTTCTGAACTGAGCGCTGAAAACACCTTGGGTTGCCCTTATCCTCTTTAGTCTGGATGACATGGCATCCCAGTTTTCCAAAAAGAACTTCAAATTTTGATTCGTCTGACCACAGAACAGTTTTCCACTTTTGCCACAGTCAATGGCAACAGCGAATGGCTGGTGGATTGTGTTCACCAACAATGTTTTCTGGAAGTATTCCTGAGCCCATGTTGTGATATTCCATTACAATAGCATTCCTGTATGTGATGCAGTGCCGTCTACAGGCCCGAAGATCACAGGCATCCAGTATGGTTTTCCGGCCTTGACCCTTACGCACAGAGATTCAAACTCTTTGCAATTTTTCTCTGAGAAACTCCTTTCTGATATTGCTATTTTTCACAGCAGCATTGGGGAAATTGGTGATCCTCTGCCCATTTTGACTTCTGAGAGACACTGCCACTCTGAAAGGCTCTTTTTATACCAATCATGTTGCCAATTGACCTAATACGTTTCAAATTGGTCCTCCAGCTGTTCCTTATATGTACAATTAACTTTTCCGGCCTCTTATTGCTACCTGTCCCAACATTTTTGGAATGTGTAGCTCTCATGAAATCCAAAATGAGCTAATATTTGGCATGACATTTCAAAATGTCTCACGTTCAACATTTGATATATCTATATCCTATTGTGAATAAAATATAAGTTTATGAGATTTGTATATTATTGCATTCATTTTTTATTCACAATTTGTACGGTGTCCCAACTTTTTTGGAAACTTTTTTTGGACTTTTTTGGCTTCTGGGACATTCTCAAATGACCTACTATACTACACGAACAACTAGAGAAAACCTGTTCATGTGTAGTGTTTTGTCCGCATAGAAAACCATTATAAAGTAAATGCTAAATGCTATAAATAAAATTCTACATTTAAAAAAAAAGGTAGAAAAACACCTGTCCACTTTGATTAACTTGTTATAGCAGTAGATGGTCTTTATCATGAGAAATGTGAAGTTCTCTGGTCGTTGAATTAGTACATTCAACCATGATAAACATTTTTTATTTTTTACATTTTAGAATGCCCCTCCTGAATACTTATTGGAATTATAAATGCAAGTTTATTTTTATCAAAGCATAAATGTAACTTTTATCTAACTTAGGAAGGTGTGCAAAAACTAAAGGACCACTGTCTACTGTTTATAGATTCACTTTCACTGTTCATTGGGTTGTGCTCTGACATGCACTGTTAACTGTGGGACCTTATAGACAGGTGCGTGCGTTTCCAAATCATGTTCCAATCAACTGATTTTACCACAGGTGGACTCCAATCAAGTTGAAGGAACATCTCAATAATGATCAGTGGAAACAGGATGCACCTTGTTGATAAAAGGTCATTGGAAAATATCAAGATAGGTTTGAGATACAATAAAGGACAAAGTAACTTAAATAATCACTCTGTGGTTAGCATGGTAAGCATAAAAGTATTGCAATGCACAAAATGACGAACACTCCTCTGGGTGTAATACTGAGGACCGCATGGGTTTCTACTCCATTTAGGCATGAGCAGAATGTGAGGCAATCATGTGCACAGACTCATCACAACTGGACAGAAAACCTTTTTGTTTGTCTAAGTGCCACTAAATCATAAAGTTTTATGCATAGCAAGCACAATTTTGTTTCTTTTTGTGTATTCTGCTTTTGTTTGTACATGAACAATAAACATTTGAAGTTAAGGCTTAATAACAAAAAATCATAATAATCTTTAGAAATCATCATCATCACAGATATCAAGATACACATCAAAAGCCTCCCGATTGCAGTTTCCATCGTATGTGAAGACATATTTATGGAATGTCCCATCAACACAAATCGCTGAAAAAGATGAGAACAAATGTGAACATTTATTTCTTAGCTTAAATTACTAAGATAGATAAGAAGATTTATCTTTAGAAAATTGACTCACCAATGACAGAGTTGACATTTTTGGAAGTGTTTTTCCCAAAGGCACAAATGCAAGCACATTCAGCTGGCACAGTAAAACTGGCCAGAGACCACTGACTGTCTACATACTGTCCAATGACTGGCCCAACCTTTCCCACCCGAGCCAAACTGAAATGAATACAATTATCACATTTTAATATTGTGCTTGTGCGTGCGTGTTTGTGTGTGTGTGGGGGGGCGGGGTATTCAAGCCTTACGCAGAGCGCCGATTCAGTCTGGTATCTTTCAATGCAAAAATGTGAACAGTGCCTTTGTCACTAGAAGCGCACAGGAAAGACGAGTCATGGCTGAAGTTAATGCTGTAAAAAAAAAGCAAAACTGAAAATCATGCATCAGACACTAGAGAACAAAATTTTATTTTACTCTATATGAGCACTGTTTTAGGAACAGTATACTAATACGGGGTAGAGCCTCCCTTTGCTCTAAAAACAACCACAATTCTTTAATGCATTTCACAAGATGATGGAATCATTCCTTTAATATTTTGGTCTATGTCGACATGACTGATGTTCGCACTTTCATACTGCAAATCTCTTGTTTACCTCCTCCCAAATAACTCAAATCCCAAATAAGTAGACCACTCAAGAACATTGAACTTGGGAACATGTAAAGAACCCATTTTGAGAATACTTTTGCTTTGTGACATATTGCATTGGAGTGCTTAAGGAAGCCATTGGAAGAAGGTAATTGTGGCCTTGATGCACACAGTCAGCAACAATATTCAAGACACGTCTGTGGCGTTCTAGTGACGATTTATTAGTATTAACTGAACACCTGGCAGGTCCATTGATTCATGCAGATTTCACCAAATTCTGACACAATCAAGGTGTGAACAGCATAGGCATTTTTTTCCAGTCCCAAAATTGACTGATGGGAGTGCAACCTAATGTAGCCTTCTTTGTTGTTGAAGCCCATCCTCCTCAAGGTTGTGTATTATGAGATGCTTTTTTTTTTAGGTTAACACAATGGTAAAGAGAGGTTATCTGACTTATGGTCTGCTTTTTGTCAGTTAAAACTTTTCTGGTCATTGTTTGTTGACCTAGCTCATTAACAATAAAATTAATTCCATTGAACTGCTGCTTATTAGATGTTTTTTCTTTATTGTGCCATTCTGAGTAAACTCTGCTGAAAATCTCAGGAGATACACAGTTATAAAAAATACTCAAACCAAAAATCATTACACAGTTATTACACAGAATCACTGTGATCACAATTCTGATCGCTAAATGAACATTAAAAAAAGCTGCTAAACCTTATTTGCATGACTTTATGCATTGCATTGCTGCCACTTGATTGCCAAATAGATAATGATAGAAAGGTATACAAATGTTTCCTGATAAAATGCTAATAAAACAACTGATGCCTAAAAACCCAATGTGCAATTACTACATTAACTAACAACTCTGAACACTGTAAATCTGTATATAAAAATATTTACCAGTATAATGTGGCAGGATCAGTTCCTCTTCGCAACTCCACTAGTTTGTCACGTGTAATAGTGTCAAACAGACGAATCAAAGTACCCTTCTGTGATGCAGAAGCTACAACACTGCCAGGCTGGTTCAGAGCCAAGCAAGCTATTTCACTCTGGTGTGCATTAATAGTGAATGGTGCAGATGATGTACCAGGTTTCGTGTTAGAAAGGTCCTATAAAAAATACAAAGATGTATGATATAAAAATAAAATAAATTAGTCGAACTTGGTTTGAGTCAGAACAGGCTAAACTCTGGAGCGCTCTGGAGAGGTAACATAGAAAACGCTGCAGAATGAATAATGGAGGAACAGGGACAAAATAGCAAGGGGCGAGGAGAAGATTTAGGTCAAAGAAAATGGCAGAAAATTTCCAAAGTTTGGGATAATTTAAAACGAAAACATTAAAAACAGTAACCACACTCTACAGTTTTTCCTGTAAGTAATTTGAAATTAATTTTTATATTTCATTTATATACAGTGCGGTCAAAATTCCCTTTCGCAGCGGCCTTGTAGAGCAGGTAGTGGAGCACGTTTTTTAAGTTGGCGATAAATAAACAGATTTAGTGCATGAAAAAGTTCAAGCAGCTTTTCTGGAGACAAGGATATCACATAACTAAATACATGAGTGAGAATATTTATGAGTTTGATTAAACAAATATATAATTAATATTTTGATGAAATATGCTGTTAAATGCACTAAATGGGTTTCGTTTTCACCGATATTCTTGTATGCAATTTCTAAAAACCAAAACAAATTACTTGTCAATTTTAAGAGACGCGTCTTATTTTCTCTTTCATTTAATAATGCTCTTTAATAAAGAAAAAGTACAACTTGTCCGATCACGCAATTAATCAATGGAATAATCGTTAGAATACTCGATTACTAAAATAGTCAACAGCAGCAGTCCTAATTAAATTGCCTTTTTAATTCTTTGTTGACTTGCCGAAATCTGGAACCCACAGACATCACCAGACACTGCTGAGATTTTGGCAAATGTAAACATATAATATGTCTATTCACACTTCTGAATGTATCCTGTTGCTTTTGTTAAGAGGTACATTATTAAATGCAATTGAAATAAAACAAAAAACATGCAACCGGCAGGCATACTTACTCACACATTGATTTGCACAAGTCTTGTTTAGCAAAAAAAAGGTTTTTGCACACACAACTAATAACCTGTATTTACTTTACATTTTTAGTATTTTTTTTGTATTGCATGTTTTATTGCCTATGTTTGTGGATACTGCTAAAAGTTGTAAATTTCCTATTGGGATGGATAAAGTATCTATCCATTCTTCAAACAATTAGCTACTCACATTTTTCAATTTGGGCTTAATTGTGTTTATTCGGGCTTGATTAGCCTCTGAGAGACATTAAATTATGATTTCTCCTAGTAATAACTGATTGTAAGTTTGGGTGGAAAATATAAATTATTTGATTAAAATCACCATAAGCTGATTAATATTAATGGAAAATTGTAACCACCCATCACCACTTTGAACACAAAAGAAATACACATGTATGTTAATCTATGAAATATGGAAACATGGAGAAATAACAGACCAAATTGTTCCTGCTTACCACCAACTGTAAACTACCACATTTGTGTCCAGGGAATACCAGCAATTGCTTCTCCATACTGGGACACATATCGCACAGACC
Organism: Silurus asotus; assembly: GCA_024362625.1. Lineage (NCBI taxonomy): Eukaryota > Metazoa > Chordata > Actinopteri > Siluriformes > Siluridae > Silurus > Silurus asotus. The sequence goes on from MU551584.1 coordinate 184,078, forward strand.
TAAAAGAAGTTAATATTGGATGTTAGTGTCACAAAATCTAGCCAGCAGTCAGATATCAATTGAAAGGCAAACAGGACTAAAAATACCTTTTGGATTATCTCGAGTGTCAAATTCAAAGAGTTTCACAGGGTTGTCTGGGAAACTATATACATAGATCCTGTTCTTCAAGACAATGATGATTCTTCACATAAAAAAAAACAACAACAATCTAACTATATATACATATAATTGTACTTTATTATACATATTCTTCACTCAGACTGCATAGGAAAAAGAAATGACGTTCTTACTTGTCGTGCCTCATGCGCACTGCCAGAACTGGCTTTGTGAATGTAAATTCTAGGACTAATTTATCCTTGGCATCTCTGGTCTCATGAGCATCATTCCAGATTAACACTGCATTAAGAAATGTTTTAGATTAGACACATGTTTCAAAAGATTAATTAAAGATTAATTAGATGTGGAAAAGTACACAAGCATACCAGATATCTCTGAAAACTTGGGGTTAATACCCCCACCAACCAAAGCCAAGAGGTTTGAACGATGTAGCATAGAACAGTGACTGATGCTGCCAACTTGATCATGGTCTGTTATTATAAACAGCACAATTAGCCACAAACATGTTAAATAAGTCAAAAAAATAAGAAGAAGAAAAAGGGGAAAAATTAGAGCTCCTCGCCTAGGTGTCCTTTTTCCATGAGAGGTTCCACATTGTAAATTCGAACTCCAGTTTCCATTGCACAACAAAAACAGCCTAAAAATATAAGTTAGAAAAGCAGAAGCATTTGTAAATATTCGTTAAAAGTAAAAAAAATAAAAACAATATAATGAAATTGTATAAAATAGAAAGTCTTTATTAGACCTCCAGCATGCTTCCAGCCATAAGAAAAAACAATACACCTTTAACTCCACATGATGTTCGTTCACATCAGACCACCCCAGTATGGATTAGCAAAACACCCAGTCATTTGTCATTCCTTATTTATCATCAGAAACTTGATGACAACTGCATGCTTTTTGTCCAAACATACAGGGGTTAACACCTCGTTTTTAGACCATTACCATTTATCCATAGCAGCCAAAATAGCATCACTGTGTCTTTGGACTGACAGATACAGTGACCAGTTTTTTTTTTTACTTTTGGATAGAAACATTTCCTGACTCGCTCCTCCAAAACAACACAAAGTGGCTCAGTGATTTTCAGATCTGGTGACTGTGCAGGCCATAGGAGGTCAACTTCATTTTTTTCAAACCACTCTCTCACCAGTCTTGCTGTGTGTATTGGTGCATTATCATCCTGATACATGGAACCTCTTTTAGGGTACCATGTTTTAACCACTTGTCCTCCAGAACGGTTTAGTAGTACTTGGCAGTGATGTACCCATCTAACACAAATAAAGAGCCTAGGGCTGCCACGATATTGCCATTTTTTAATTAAGGTTTTTATTATTGAGGTAGAGCAAAATCCAAAACTACTGTGTAAAAAGCTGTTTGCCCCCTAAATCTAATAACTGGCAGCGCCACCCTTTAGCATCAACAACTGCAATGAGTCGGTTACAGCGCTGTGGAGGAACTTTCCACTCATCTATGCAGAATTGTTGCAACTAAGCCACATTGGAGGGTTTTCGAGCATGAACCACCCTTTTAAGGTCATGCCACAGCATCTCAATAGGATTCAGGGCAGGACTTTGACTAGGCCACTCCAGGTCTTTATTTTGTTTGTCTTCAGACATTTAGAGGTGGATTGCTGGTGTGTTTTGGATCATTGTCCTTCTGCAGAACCCAAGTTTGCTTAAACTTGAGGTCACGAACAGATGACCGGACATTCTCCTTCAGGATTTTTTGGTAAACACCAGAATTCATGGTTCCATTTATCACAGCAAGTCTTCTGGGTCCTAAAGCAGCAAAACCATCACACTACCACCACCATATTTTACTGTTGGTATGACAGGTTTCTTTTCTGAAATGCGGTGTTACTTTTACACCAGACGTAATGGGACACACACATTGTGGTGGACTGTACTGATAATAGTGACACAATTTATAAGAAGGGACAGAGCAGACTCTTTCTACTGAAGAGAATAAGGTATTTTGGAATGCAGGGAGCACTGGTCTGCTCTCTGCTCATGCAGTAGCTTGGGCAAGTTGTTCAAGAAGGCAAGCTAAGTTGTTGATGCCCCTGGACACTGTACAAGAGGTGGGAGAAAGGAGGATGGTGGTTAAGCTATCATCATTGCTGGAGAACGAATCTCACCCCCTGTATGAATCAGTTTAATCTCTAAACAGATCCTTCAGTGAAAGACTGTTACATCCTAAGGGTCTAAATAGAGCAATACCAAAGGTATTTTTTCCCTGCTGCTATTTAGACTTTATAATCAGAGCTGCTCCCAGTGAACCAGTCACCACATTTTACAGTTTTCTGTTTCTGTACAGTTTCTTTTTAAACTGTGCAATAACAGTACTTCAAAACTAAACAAATAAGCAGCAATACAAAACACTTATGCTGCTTTTTTGTAATCCCCACAGAAAGAAGTAAGGCAGGCTAATCACGTTAACATACTGGGCCGAGAGCACAAGTTAGCAAGGCCAACTATCAGCTTCGTCTGTGGAAGCGAAAGGTAATCATTAAAAATAACTCTGAAGTACAGGGTTAGATCGCCTAACACTGACTTCCTCCTAGTCAGTCCCGTAAAGAAAATGAGTCAGTAGCGTGAAAATAGATTGGCACCGAAATTCAACAATTTTGTGTGATTAACTACATCAGCCCTTAATATAAATAACACTGAAAACAAGCTCATAAAACGTAACTCACTTTGGTCTTGATTAAACTGGAGGCTGTTGACTCCCCGCTGCTGTGTCATGATTTTAAAAGGGTTTGTAACAGAGGTATAAAAAGTAGCTGCTAGTGATGTAACACTACAGCGCTTGTGTTGTGAAAAATGAAGCCGTGTTTACAACAGTGTGCTGACGCTTTGCCGTAATCACGTGATCATTGCAGTGTGACGCGTCACTCTGGACATCCGCTCAGCTGACTGTATCAAAAGCGGTTAATTTGAAAGCTCGGGGATTTCATGACAGAACGTTTCCTGACTTGGATCTTTGAATGTCGTTCGTCAAATGGAAGAAATCTTTATTAAACAAGTCATTCTGTTCATTTTAGCAGAACTCAATTAAAATGTAAAATGTTTAGTAGGCAGATTCCTGAAATTGTCTTCTTCTTCTTCTTCTTCTTCTTCTTCTTCTTCTTCTTCTCTTCTTCTTCTTCTTTCGGTCGCCACAGTCCGTCTGCATAACCCCTTGTCCTTTACATCTGCCTCTTCTAAACCAACTACCTGCATGTCTACTCTCACCACATACATAAACCTCCTCTTTGGCCTTCCTCTTTTCCTCCTTCCAGGTGGCTCCATCCTCAGCATACTCCTAATGATATATGCACTCACCATGTCCCTCCTTTACACATGTCCAAACCATCTCAATCTCGCCTCCCTCACCTTGTCTCTAAAAAGTTCTACATGCGCTGTCCCTCTAATAAACTCATTTCTAATCCTGTCCATCCTCCCAACGAAAACCTCAACATCTTCAGCATCTTCAGCAGTGGTATTGTTTTAGCCAATACCACTGTCTCTAAACCATACAACATTGCAGGTCTCACCACAGTCCTATAAACTTTCCCTTTCACTCTTGCAGATACTCTACTGCAAGATCACAAATCACTCCTGCAACTCTTCTCCACCCACTCCACCCTGCCTGAACTCTTTTCTTCACTTCTCTAACTCACTCTCTATTGCTTTGCGCTGTTGACCCCATGTACCTGAACTCTTCAACCTGACTTCCTCATACAGTATCACAACTCCTCTCTTGGCACCCTGTCGTACGCTTTCTCTACATCCACAAACACACAATGCAACTCCTTCTGACCTTTTCTATACTTCTCCATCAACATTCTCAAAGCAAATAATGCATCTGTACTGCTCTTCCTCGGCATGAAACCATACTGTTGCACACAGGTGGTCACCTCTTCTCTCAGCCTGGCTTCCACTACTCTTTCCCATAACTTTATGGTGTGACTGATCAACTTAATTCCCCTGTAGTTACTGCAGGTCTGCACATCTCCCTTATGCTTGAAGATCGGTACCAGCACACTCCTTCTCCATTCCTCAGGCATCCTCTAACCTGGTTAAAAAAATACTGCCATTTCCCCTAAATATCTCCACGCTTCTACCAGTATGTCATGTGGTCCAACCGACTTTACACTCCTCATCCTCTTAATCACTGCTCTCACTTCTTACTAATCCTATCCACTTCCGGCTTTACCATCATCCAACATTCTCTCTCTCCCATTTTCCTCATTTATCAGCTGCCTAAAATACTCCCTCCATCTTCTCAACACACTCTCCTTACTAGTCAACACATTTCTATCTCCATCCTTTATTGCTATTACTTGCAGCACATTCTTCCCAAGTCGGTCCTTTTCCTTGGCTTTCGCCACATCCCTCTTTACCCGCTGCCGCATCTCCTTGTACTCCTGCCTACTTTTCTCATCACTCTGTCAATGACAAATTCAAAGCTTTCTAGCTGTCTCTCTTGTCACTCCTGCAGTAGTTGCCCAATCATCCAGCACCTCTTCACCACCACTGAGCCCCTGTCTGATCTCTTCGCTGAACCCCACACTACAGTCTTCCTCCTTTATCTTATTCTTCTTAAAATCCTCACTCTCCTCCTCTTTTTTTCTTCACCTACAAAACCATCCCACAGACCACCATCAGATGCTGTCTAGCTACACTGTCCCCTGTCAACACCTTACAGTCTCCAATCTCCATCAGGTTGCATCCCCTACATAGAACATAGTACACCTGTGTGCACCTTCTTCCACTCTTATACTTCACCCTATCCTCCGCCTTCTTCTTGAAATAAGTATTCACCACTGCCATTTCCATCCTTTTAGCTAAATCTACCACCATCTGCCCTTCCACATTCCTCTCCTTAAGGCCATAGCTACCATCACTTTCTCATCACCTCTGTTCCCTTCATCAACATGCCCATTAAAGTCTGCCCCAATCACCAATCTTCATTTCAGGTACACCATCTAGCACTTCATTTAACTCACTCTAGAATTTTTATATTTGATTTGGCACATGTTTTTCACTGGATGCCTTTCTTAAAGCAACCCTCCCCATTTATCCGGGTTTGGGATCGGCACAAAGAGTGGACTAGCTTGTGCAACCCTGAAGGCTGGGTTAGATTTCTGAATTAGTATAGCTCAAAATTTCCAGTCAAATTTGGTGCTAAACGTTAAGGACTTTTCCTAAAACATTTGTGATTCAGATTACATTAACCCATACACCACCAAATAATGAAAGGAATGGTGTCACTAAAATTAAATCAAAGTTTTGAAATGGCACTGCCAGAGTACAACTCTAAATCCCACTGAAGATATGTGGGGGAACCTGAAGAGAGCTGTGCATACAAGATGCTCCACCAATTTGACAGATAGAATATGTTTAAAAGAGAAGACGAATGCTAATTTTTTTTTTGCCTGCCTTTAGCCCCATCTGCTCTTACTGTCTGTCCAGTGTTCCGTTTTTTTTTTGTGTCAGGTGGGGTTATGAATGCATTGTGCCTTTGCCATGCTGACTTATGATCAGTTAACACTGCTTCATATTAGAAGCTTACTGATATAATTTGTTAAATCTTGTCAGAGTTGTACAATTCTGTTAAGCTTTATCAATTCAGTTAACAACTGAAGTTTAAGCACCCAGTGATATTCATGAGAAAGTTTTAAATGTTTTAAATTATAAACTCAGTTTGAAATTCAGTTTGGCTGCTCATGCTTCATAGCTACCTACAACTAACTTTAACAGTTGTTTGAGGATCATGTTAAGAAACATGAATATAAAACCCAGAATGTTCCCCATAATGTTGTCCCTTCTTGCATTATAAATTATAGTTTTGATGCAATTGACCGCAGCATTCAATTTTATAATCTTAACTGTGTCTGCATATTTAAGTGTTTGCTCTAAAAAAACTACCTTGATGTGGAGTAAATAAATATTGTCCTATTAACAAACAAACTGCCATTTGTTAAGAAAATATAGTGAGTTTTCTTGCTAAAATTGCTACCTTTCTTGGATTCAGGTGAAATACTTGAATAGTTTAAATCAGAAAATCAGCACTGAAACAATTTCTCTGAAACATTTTTTAAAATGAACAATTATCTCTGTAATCTGGTTCAAATCTTTTCTTGAACATAGTACATTCCCAGTAGCTATAAGCCACTCATCCTCTGCCAGCAAGATATTTCCTTAGGGGCAATCCTAGGGCTTGTTCTTCTTCAGGTTAAGACATTGGACTTGAGCAACCCTTAGCCCTCCCCTGCTCAGTTGTAAGTTGCTCCGGATAAGGGCATCTCTTAAATGCTATAAATGTAAATGTAAATATAAATCTCTCACTTCAATGCTGACTATTCTTATCTGCATCTCCCACTAAAATAATGGGAGATCCTCCTGAATGTTTTTAAGAATTGTAATGTTCAGGGCCTTATCTGTTCTCATTCAGCACCCAGAACTCTTAGAAACTCTTTGAAAAAGATTAATTATTTAAACATACAGTGTCAAAAGCCACATAATAAGAAAGTGTTTTTGATGTTATTCATTTATTTGAAGGAAATGCATGATATTAAAAACTGCCTTTTGCCAGAGTACATATTATCTTCCAAGCTGTAACTTCCATTATTTTGCTATTGTCACTGCAACACTAAAATATCATTTTGTATATGATATTTGTCATGGCGGATTGCCTACATTTGTGGTACTTAAAAATAAAAGGTTTCTCTTAATAATTTCTATAATGTGTTTAGCATCTTATCTTCAACAGAGCGTTTCTTGGCAAAGAGGTGATTTGGTTCCCTGTGCAAATCGGGTTGGATCTTGAACATGGGTGCTCCCATGGGCCAGCGGAAACCCTCAAGGTTATCCATACCAGCAGGACCATGACCAAGGTCCTGAGGACAGGGCTTCTTTTGCAGCAGCTGAAATAGTGCAAGCATGTCAGGACCTAGCCTAGCTACAAGTGCAGACCGGACTACTTCTACTGTCTCCTCATCACATTCCAAAAGACTTTGCAGCAGTGCGCTGTAGTACCTACAATGAAAAATGTTGAACAGTCATACCACAGATCACAAAAAATATGGAGCATATTTTCAAGAATAAAATGATCCAGACATTTTCAGAAATTAAATTACAAAGCTATGAGACTCTGTGAGCCACACATTTACAGAAGTATGACTATTTAAATAATACATCACAAGCAACCAGAGGCATACATTTAGGCAATGTGTTTTTTAGAATTTGATGTGCATGCTGTGATCATGAAGAGTGGTGGAATGGAATGGAAGGGAATGGAATGGAATGTTTTGGTTTTTTTTTACTGTAGGAGAAAAGGTTGAGATTAACAAATGGGCAGTAGGATAATGTGAGTCAAATCTGGTAATGATAAAACATAGATGAGTAGCAACTGATGTAGGCATTTTAAACATGTAAACAATACAATCATTTGCATAAACTTAGGTTATGGTTTTAAAATTGCCTAGAAAATTTTGTGTTGGTGTGCTGAGATATATCTACACTTTCAGATTTGCCAGCCATTTAAAAACCATTTAGTGTAATCAGTTCAGGTCTGAATATTAAATAATCAATATAATTTTAGGAGGAACAGTGAAAATTTTAGACACATGGTTCAAATGTTATGAGCAGGAAGGTGCTTCCAAATTATGTCCGAATTAGAATCAATGGTGTTTCTAGAGCTTTGACAGCACTTGACCCAAATTTGTCAGTGTGCCAAAATTCACAACTTTTTACCAGAAGGTTCTTTGGGCTGCCAAAAGCACTCCAGCCAGAATGAAGAAAAACTAGCAGTGGAAAAATAAGTATGAGCAAAGGTAGAATAGCATATAGTCAAAACATAGCATATGCCTATGCACCTTTGCAAAACTAAGGAAGCCCATGAGACTGTGAAAGAACTGTTTTGTCATTTGGTAAATATAAATAACTTTTAGGGCTTCTGTCATTTAATGTTATTATTTGTTAATAGCTATTAATATAGCTATTAATATAGCTATTAATATAGCTATTAATTGTATAGGTTTGCAAAATGTTTAAAAACATAAGCATTCAAAACATTAAACTGTGTATTTTACCCATGCACACTACAGCTGTTTTGCTTGTTTACATAGTTTTTGTATAACTGCTAATCAAACACATTTTTGTAAAATATCAATCAATAATTATGAATCATGCCACTGTTTTGCTAGCATTCACTTGTAACAAATATTCTTAAGGACCAGTGTTCAGAGATTTTGCCAAGTTTGAATTAGATTTACCTGTTTGGAAAATGTCTGGGCACCTGAACCACCTCTCCAATGACATCTGCGTTTGAGCGTGCTACCTCACAGATGTCCATTTTTTTATAACACTCCTCTTGTACTTCTGTTAGCATTTTTTGAAAGGTGCTACAGCGTCGAATTGTCTGAAAAACCCTGGAAGTAATGCCACTGGCAATGCATTTGATGGTCTCCTTGAAAAACGTCTTACCCTACATGAGATTCAAATAGTTTGCCATTATATAATTTACATTTATTTACATACATTCATTTATTTATATATATATATATATATATATATATATGATATAGATATAGATATAGATATAGAAAGGAAAATAAGTATTTGAACACCCTGCTATTTTGCTGTGGCAGCGTCCAGAGAAAGTGCTGAAAGGCAAACTGATGACATTTTGGGATTCGGTGAATAAAGAAACACAGAAGGGTGTCGGATTCCAGGTGGGTAAAATTGTGTGTATATATATATATATATATATACACAATTTAAAATGTTTAAAAAATTTTTTTTTAAATATTATAACATCTGTAAACTAGAAATACTAAGAAATACTTACATGGGCTGTTAGTGGCAAAACGAGTTTTTCTTATTGCAGGTGCATACTGCTCTGTTTCAAATGCAGATAAAGATGAGACAAGGAATACAAGGAAAACAATTCTTAAAAGCATTTTTGAGCTGTGTCTTTAACTGTTCGAGATTTAGACCGCAAATGTTTGTTTGAGGCTGGACAGAAAACACAGGTTTATATAGCTTGCAAGTTTTAGATTAACGGATCATTAATCTTTAATTCCTAAACGTGCTCAATCAGAGATAAGTATCTCACAGGTAGGTCAAACCCAAACAGAAACTTTCCATAGTCTCATGCATATTCATAATTCTTAATTAAAGTTTCCTGTAGATTTTAGTGAGTCCAGTGAGACTGTTGTCCTTCCTCTTTGTACCATTTTAGCACTCAATAAATCCTGTCCTTGTAACTTTATAAAATTATAATATTATAATCTGGATATATTTTTATCAATTGAGTTCAGTAGCATTTGCAAATATTTTTTTCCCAGTGAGGATTTTTACAAAAGGTTAATAGAGCATTTCTTAATGCATGCTTAAGGGGTATAAATGTAAGACACTGGCAGGGATGCTATGTAAAGGCCTTTGATAGGGTAAGATAAGCCTTTTTTATAACTGGAATATTCTACTGATAGCTAATGTGATGTAGATAAAATACATATTACTTTTACAGTAGATTCTAAACACTATACCGCCTGCTAACACATGCAACATCTACTGTTGACCATCTGTAAGCATGTAAGAAATAAAATGTAAATTTCATAGAATACCTTTAAATCTTTTGAGTCAGTTTTTTCTTATTTCAATGCTTAAGCTATTTTCTGTCACTTTAGGCCTAGCCATTCAAAGTCCTGATCTTGTTTTAACACTAATCACAGATCAGCCTTGTTTTACAATGTCTGGCCAACTGCTTTTCATTACATTAGTCTCTAATTCTGAGCCACTAGAAAGTTGCAAGTTCCTTGTCTAGAGAGGAATAAAGGTGACCCAGATACTTTGTGTGGATTGTTAGTTAATTAACTACTAGACTGGAAAGACACTTTTATAACATAACAATTCTCACAACATGTATTACAATCACTACTGTGGAAATAAGACAGTGTTTGGAGAAGACACAGACCAGACAAGTGGTATAATTATTTCTCTCTTATTTATTTCAAAATACTTGCAATACTTTGCGATTAAGGATTTGATGCAGCACACAGATTTAAAGTTAAGCAACAGCCAGATCAATTAAATTCAGAAGGTCCACAGTCCAATATAACAGTTTGGGGTCTGCATTATGGTGAAGTGGCATTTTGGATTAAACATAAAAGATCTAACATAAAGCAATATGACTATTTTCTCTGACACTCCCTGATTCGACTGGTGTAGGTATGCATTGAAACTAATAGAACTATCTCCCTAGTATTTATTGATCTTGTGACTGCTGGTTCATCTTTAGAATGAATTCTAAAGTTAATAGTGCTATAACTACCTGCCCATACTTATTAGATGGTGCAGATGGTAAATCACCTAACCCGAATTCAACTGATCCTGCATTTTACTTCCTGTAGGCAAAACTGTAGAAAATGCGCCAAAAAACAAACAGAAAGTGAAAAGAGCTGCAATGGATACTTGGCAGAGCATCAAAGGGAGGGTAGCTCAATGGTTAAGGTGCCGGGTTAATGCTCGAAAGGTTCGGGGTTCAAGCCTTGGTATCACAAAGCTGCCATACTTGAGCCCTTAAGCAAGGCCCTTAACCCTCAGCGAATTTCACTGTGCTGTAATGTATATGTGATAAATAAAGGCTATTTTTTTATTCTACCAAGGAAGAAACTCAGGATCTAGTGATGTTCTTGATTTTAGATTTTCAGTCATCGACTCCAAAGGATATGTACTGTAAAATGGTTGAAAATGTAATTTTGGTTGCTTGTACAGTATTTGGTTTAATACAAGCAGCTGAATTCATAATAAAAAAATTCAATCAATCAATGCATTGGTGAACACTGAGTTACTATAATGAAAGTATGGTCTTTTTAAGGAGCCCAGAATAATTGAAACACTCTTACTTAAGTTGGTTCATACACTTTAAAACAAGCATATCTTTTAAAGCTTAAGGGTTAAACTGGTATACTTTTTTTGTCAATAAAATTGTTTGTCAGCTCAAATGAAATAAGCCACACGAACCGAAAGCGATGCCTTAATAAATATACTTTCACAACTGTAATATTTTCACAACTGTAGAAAATAGACAAAATGTCGCACACACACACACACACACACACACACACACACACACACACACACACACACACACACGCACACACACCCATTTCACATATGAAATGAATTGATCTTTCTACCAACAACAACAAACTATGTTGTTTTATATATGCATTCAAAAAAGTATTTAGACCCCCTTTACGTTTGTCAATTCTGTGCAATGTTGCACTTTATGTTACAATCATTTAAATCGTTTTTTTACTCATCAATCTACACTCAGTACCCTGTAAAATGAAAACAGTATTCTAGAAATGTCTGTAAAATTTTTAATGCCACCATATTTCATTACAGAATTTTCCTAAGCAGAAATTAACATAACAAATATTTAGTGAAAACTTAATAAAAATAAAGACTGTATAAAACAAATAACTTAATTTTGACTAAATGAATTTCATGCGGTATATGCATAGATAGACATAGACTGTTTATGGCATAGATATCCATAAACAGTGGCTTTTATATATGCATAAAAAAGGTCATAAAAAAAAGGACTTTTTTAATGAACTCACATCATGTGGACATGACAGCAGATTTATTGGCTTTTTCACCATTGTTACCAAAGTTTTCAAAGACCAACAAACAAGCATAGATATATAAACTATTGTTTGTTACAGATTTAAACTGCTATACCTGTACATTTACCTCTGGAAAATAAGACATTCAGGATGGATACCAATATAAACATCCCTATTACCACCACTAATGTAACCCCTGCAATGCATTGCTCATAGAATGAAAAGCACTACTGTCTACCCCTTTCCTTGCAAGTTCCACTATTCTGTGAAGGTTTTTTTTAAAATCCTGAAACATGCCTGTGGCCATTTACTTTTTTTTCCACAAGAACATTATTGAGTACAGACACTGATGTTGGACGATAAGGCCAAGCTCATTGTTGGCCTTTAAAGAGGTAAAGATCTGAATTCAGTTAGGTTTTTCCATACCAACTCAACATTTGTTTATTTCCGGGCCTTTGGGAACCTTTTGAGTGCATGTGGGGGTAATTTGATTGTGTTTTGAAAATGCCAATGTTGTGTTTTAAAGATATGCCAAAATATATTCGGTTATATTTATTTCAAAGCACAGTGGATTTGCAACTCAGGATGGAAAGTAGCTATGTTTTGTAATAAATGATATTTGCATTTATTTTCTTAAATATAGTAATTATTCAAAGAAAGATGATATTCTAATAGATTTGAATTTGATTAATTATAGCTGGCAGAACAAAGAAATTGCAGTTTTTTTATGTCAGCTGGACACAAATGGCAGAGACAACAGATGCAGCAGTTAATTATATTAATATACATCATTTAAACAATTTAAAAGATGGTAACTCTTTATACAGTAAAAGCACCTCAGGTTATACAGTGAGGAAAATAAGTATTTGATATCATACAAATAAATAGTTAAAAAATCATACATTGTGATTTCTGGATTTCTTTTTATAGATTATGTCTCTCACAGTGGATATGCACCTACGATGTCAATTTCAGACCCCTCCATGATTTCTAAGTGGGAGAACTTGGAAAATAGCAGGGTGTTCAAATACTTATTTTTCTCACTGTAGCTTTAAAGCTATCTTGTTATAAATTCAGATACATCAAGGGTAGCTAATCCCCCTGATTCATGAAAATCATGAAAAAAACAGTTAAACTTCTAATACAAGACAAACCCTTTGATGTTAGAAATTAGTTAGTTAGTGATGTTAGTCCCAAATGAGAACCCGCAAATTTTTCCGAGCCGCGAGTTTTGAATCGCAAATTATCTGGGGTTGACTGTATTTTGTTTGCAATAAACTGAAATTGATGGAATGATAAATAAAAAAATATTTTATAAACATGGTTTGAAATATAGATGTTTGAAATCTTGTAATATTTAAAATGTTTGAAAATGTTATATGATGTAATGTTATATAAATATACATTATATGGTCCAAATTGAACACATTCCCATTATATCCATATGTGTTTTTTCATATGGGTGTGATTTGCTGTTATAATGTCCTCTACTCTTTTGGGAAATCTTTCCACTTGATTTTAATAGGTTTAATGTATATTTGCACATTTAACCACAGTGAAATTTATATTTTATTTTATTATGAACAACAATATACAATTGCTGACAAAAAATCAAACACAATTCAATGTCGTTATTTTTATTATTATTGTTATTCTTTAAACAGTGTATTAATGGTTAAGCATCATTAGAATGTGGCATAAGCTGATTTTTTTTTTTCAGGTATACAGTTTGTGCATATTCTATAATATCTAAAAAATAATTGCCTCCTGGGTCAAAAAATAAAAAGGTAAATTTTGATGCATGTGATATTAGAAAAGAACAGTCAATACAAAGATAAAAAATGTAAGTACTTCAGCTCTTCAGATATCTTGGGAAAGCTCATTCTGCCACCTTGTGTGAGATCCAAACAGAGAAAAGGGACAATAACACTAGTTACTCTCCCTTACAAAGCTCTGCCCATTGCTGAAGACTTCATACTTGAGTTACCTGGAAAAATCGAGAGATTGACGGCGTCCATCCATCAGAGGGTGTACAAATACACAGCGCAGTCAGTGTGCTCGTTAAACGCGGTGACTTTGCTGTCCGCGTACCAGGCGGAGATTTTAGAGGAAATGGGACGACAGCTCGACACGGGAGTACCGAACCCGGTACTTAGGCACGAGATCTGTGTGGTGAACGACCTAATTCTCTGCTCTTCACGAGGGGCAGTTCAGGGCTGCGGCCGCGTGATGGGTTTGGCTGTGTCAGGTGAAAGAGCGTTGTGGCTCAACCTGTCAGGCTTGGGTGACACACAGAAAGCTGATGTCATGGATGCTGCCTACGACCCCGCTAAAGGTCTGTTCGGTCCTGCTCTGGAGAAGATGAGAGAAACCAGCACTCTCAGGAAACAGGAGGACGAAGCATTCAACCTCTGTTTGCCTCGTAAGCTGTCTCAGAGCAGGCCCCCTCAGCCAGTGCAAAGGGGTTTTGCCGCAGCCGCGGCTGCGAGGGGAAGACCGATAAACGCCAGGAGCTCAAGATCGACTCTCGGCGGACAGCAAGCTGGTCAATGTCCGAGATGGGATGGATCGGGACCGTGGGGAAAGCATTCATTTGCGGCCGCGGCGGCTAAAAACCGTCCGCCCCACCCCGAGGAGCGGAAAAAGAAGCGTGCGACCTGACACGCGAATGTTCTCCTATCCTCCTTTCTCCGCTGGCGAAGAATAGGAAAAGAGAACACAGCCCGGTTCTAAGTTCCGTAAGGGCTTCCTCTCTAGTTTTTCCTCAAGTTCAAGGCTTAAGGGAAAATGTTCAGTGTTACCAAGCACTCCCGACATTGGTTCTCTCGCACGTCAGTTCAGACGATTGCGCAATAAAGATTACATCATCGCATCCAAGCCACAGGCTGAGGGCGATGTGTTCAAAAATACAAAACACAATAAGTGTGGCACTTTCGCATCCAGGCGATCAGCCGAGGTCGATAGTTTGCGAAAATCCCGAGATTCCGGCGTGCACCCCCCTAGTTTTACCACTGGAGGACGCGCTCGCTCTGTCAGCGAAGCCCTGCGCGGTGACGGTTGTGATGTCATCAATGCGCGACCAGAGTTGTGTACGTGCAGGTTCCCTTTCTGCGCACCTCGTCAATTGGCGCGCATGCGCGGTTCCTTCGTGGGTTTTAAACACGGTTTCACAGGGATACAGGCTTCAATTCGCAATGAACCCACCCAGATTCAAAGGTGTGTTGATCTCGGTGGCCGAAGGGGAGTCGGCTCGCGTCCTAACAACTGAGATCGACTCTCTTTTGAGCAAAAGGGCAATCAGAGTTGTTCCGGAGGCAGAAAGCCGTCAGGGTTTTTACTCCCGGTACTTTGTGATCCCAAAGAGAGGGAGCACATCTCTCTGTCCGATATTGGATTTGCGTGTGTTAAACAAACACCTGAGAAAATATTCATTCAGAATGTTGACACACAAAGCACTCTGTCGGTCGATCCGTCCAAACGATTGGTTTGTGACGATCGATCTGTCAGACGCGTATTTTCACATAGACATTTACCCGTCACACAGAAAATATTTGAGGTTTGCGCACAGAAGCACTGCCTACGAGTTTCAAACCATTCCGTTCGGACTGTCTCTCGCTCCTAGAACTTTCAGCAAGTGTGTGGAGGCGGCTCTTTTGCCGTTGACCGGGATTCGGATTTTGTCTTATATAGACAAAATATCTGATATGCTCCTCGTCAAGAGAGCAAGCGGTCAGAGATGCGGAGAGCGTTGTCACTCATCTCTGCAGCTTGGGTTTCAAAATAAACAGGGAAAAGAGCCCCTTGTGTCCCGCGCAGTGCGCGGAATATCTGGGACTCAGTATAAATTCCCTCTCTTATCGAGTCACGCTGACAGAGAGAAGAGTCACATCTCTCATTCAGTGTCGCGCCCGTTTTTGGGCGGGGACTATGGTCCCGTTCCGAGTGTGCCTACGAATGCTGGGTTCAATGGCCTCAGTGATTTCTGTGGTGCATCTGGGACTTCTCATGATGAGAGATTTTCAGAGATGGGTTGCGCGATTGCGCTTATGTCCCCGACGTCATCTCAATCGGCCGGTCAAGATAACACATTCGTGCTTCTTAGTGCTCCGCCAATCTTCGGTCGGGGATTCCCTTGGGGGCGGTGTTGTCGCGAGTTACTATGACGACGCGTCTTTGAAGGGCTGGGGTGCAACCCTTATGGGCAGAGCTGTGAACGGCGTGTGGCCAACACAGCTGATCCCGAGACATATAAACTACTTGGAGTTGTTGGCAGTATTTCTGGCACTGAAACACTTTCTGCCTTTCATAAAGGACCGACATGTGTTGGTGAAAACAGACAATTCCACAGTGGTCGCGTACATCAACCGGCAGGGAGGTGTGTGCTCCCTCCAGCTGCATCAGTTGGTGAGGAAACTAATAATGTGGTGCGACACAAGGTTTTTGTCCATCAGAGCAACTCATGATCCAGGCATATGGAACAGTGGTGCGGATCTATTGTCCCGGGGAAACCCCCTGTACGAGGAATGGAAACTGCACACCCAGGTGGTGGAGCAGATATGGCAGAGATACGGCCGGGCCGCCGTAGATCTCTACGCCTCGCGAGAAAACGCTCAGTGTCCTCTGTTCTTTTCTCTAAGGGACGAAGATGCACCGTTGGGTGTGGATGCGTTAGCCCACCCGTGGCCAAACGTTCTTCTCTACGCGTTTCCTCCACTGAGCTTGATTTCCCCCACCCTGGCCAGGGTCAGAGAACTCAGCTTGTCACTGATTCTGATAGCTCCACGTTGGGCTTCCAGGCACTGGATCGCAGAAATAGTTCAGCTACTGTCGGATCAGCCTTGGCCACTCCCTTCTGTCCCAGGAGGGTGGGGAGATTTATCATCCGCACCCGGACAGAATTGCTCTCTGGGCCTGGCCCGTGAGAGGTGGAACTTGAGTGTGGCTGGTTTGCCCCAATCGGTTATACACACTATCCAGAGTGCCAGGGCCTCGTCTACTCGCACGCTTTATGACAATAAATGGCGAGTTTTTGAGGAGTGGTGTGGCTGCGGTCACATTGTCTTTTCCCAGTGTTCTGTGGGAGACATTTTGTGCTTTCTCCAGGATTTGCTGGATAAAAGGAAAGCTTTTTCTACTTTGAAAGTGTATCTGGCGGCTATTTCTGCGTGTCACGTCGGGTTTAATAACGAACCTGTGGGTCGGCACCCTTTGATTAGCCGGTTTATGAAAGGTGCACCCCATATGAGGCCGGTGTCTCGGCGATTAGTGCCTCAGTGGGACCTGTCCTTGGTTTTGGAAGCCCTTTCTCATCACCCCTTCGAGCCGATGGATGGCGTAGGGCTGAAATTTCTTTCTCTTAAGACAATGCTGCTTGTGGCTCTAGTGACTGCTAAGCGTGTGAGCGAGCTGCAAGCCCTGTCTGTCAGTCCGTCCTGTCTACAGTTCGCCCCTGGGCTCACGAAAGTTTCCTTTCGCCCTAACCCAGCGTTCGTGCCTAAAGTGGTGGATTCTTTTAATAGATGTCCCGTTACGGAACTTTCGGCTTTTCACCCACCTCAGGAGGAGGATGGCTTGAGTTCCTTGTGCCCGGTGCGGGCCCTCCATACGTATGTCAAGAGAACAGCGGGTTTCAGAAAATCGGACCAGCTGTTTGTGTCTTGGGCTACCCCTCACAAAGGGAAGTTGTTGTCGAGTCAGCGGCTGTTCCGCTGGATTGTGGAGGCTATATCTATAGCGTATGAATGCTGTGGTTCTCAGGCTCCCACGGGTCTGAGGGCCCACTCTACTAGAGGGATGGCGACATCATGGGCCCTGCTTAAGGGTGTTTCTGTTCAGGATATTTGTGCGGCAGCTGGCTGGGCCACGCCGCACAGCTTTGTGCGGTTTTATAGACTAGATGTATCTGAGTCATCCTTGGCACATGCAGTGCTGAGTGCCAGGCGTTCTGAGCCTATGTGATTGACCTGTGCATAGTGAAACACAAAGCGAAGTTAGAAAAAGAACGATGGGTTACAGAGTGAGGTGTTTCACCAGCACTTCCCTCCTTGCACGGGGACGGGAAGAAATCTCGCTGCAATGATGTTAGAAGGGGTCGACCTGAGGGATAAAGGTGGGGCGGAGCCTGATCTCAAAGAACCCGGGATTACGTTAAGTAACCCATTTATATTTGTATGCTGTCGTCCCCTCACTCTCACACGTTTACTCAGGTTTGTGGACGGTGGTGTGGTGGGCCGTCTCTTATCCCAGAGATCCCTCATGTCTGCATTACCTTCTGGTTCTCCCTTTTAGTTATGCTGCCATAGCGAGTCTTACCGGAGTCCCCACTGCACAGTGTCCTTAACTTTCATACAACAATAAGGATACAAAATAATCCATATCCTTCTATCCCTGTCACGCTCTCTCTCTCTCTCTCTCTAGTGTTGCACATGCTCCTGAGGTTCCAGTGACCACTCTTTCTGTCCCTCTCTTCTCCTTGGATCTGCCCACTTTTTCCTGGCCTTCCTTTGGATGGTGTTTTCTTCGATTGGAGGCCACTCTGTGCAGCAGGTGATGTTTATCATCAACACCCTGGGGATCCATGAAATTACGGAGTAAGAACAGGAACACTGAAGATTTGGATTTTAACTGTAGTTAATGTCAACAGTCTGCTACACTGATTTAGGACTACAGTTTGCATCTGATCACCATCACTGCACACCTCAACATTGTTTATCTGTAATTTTTCATTTAATAGTATGAGACTAAAATGATTAACCACAAAGAATGCTTTTAAAAACTTCCTAACCAATGGTAAAGATAGCAGGTTACAATTCTTGAGCTGTGTGTTCTACTATGCTTCCCTCATGTTCCTGTATGTGTTTGTAAAGGATGGATTGTACTCTACAATGAAAATATACAATTACAAATCAATCAATTTCATTAAAAAATACATATCCATGTCTTTTCAAATAATTTTTAAATCCATTGTGTTATTCCCCCCCACCCCTGAAGACTTTATTAGCAAAACTGGGAAGGGCCTCTTTTTCATCTTAAAACATTTATTCTTCGAGGCATACTTAATTTCTTCCAAGCATGGATTTTCACTAGTTGCTGGAAACATTCCTTTGAGATTCGGGTTCATGTTGACATGATTGCACCGTGCTAATCCTGCAGATTTCACAGATGCACATTCAAGGTGCAAATCTTTTGCCTCACACTATGCTTAAAAGTGTATTTAGATCTAGTTACTGGAAATGCTTCTGAACTTCTTGTTTTTATGTACAGAATTCAAGAAATGTTTTTAGATTTATATATATATATATATATATAGATAGATAAAGTTTGTGAGGTCTTGTGTGTATGAGTATATAAGTGTGTTTGTATAAGTATATGAGTGTGTGTGTATGCGCAGCCTATTTCTCTTGATTGTTGCTGAGATGTCTATACACTATGACTGGAGTCTACCTGTGTAAAAGTTTATTGATTGGACATGATTTGGAAAGGTACTCACCTCTCTACAGAGGGCCTCATAGCTGACAATGCAAATCAGAGTTAAAACCAAGCCATAAGGTCAAAAGAACTGCCTGCAGAGCTTAGAGACAGGATTGTTGCAAGGCACAGATCTGGGGAAGGCTACAAAAAAAATGTTGCTGGACTGAGGATTCCCAACATCACAGAGGCCTTCATAATTCTCAATTTGATGAAGTAAAGCACAACCAGGACTCTTCACAGAGCTGGTCCCCCAGCCAACCTGAACAATCAAGGAAGAAGAGCCTTAGGACTCTCACTCTGATTAAGCTCTGGAGATCCCGTATAGGATATGTGTCAAGTTTAAGGCTAGTGGGCCTTATCTGGCCCCATGTACAATTATATCTCCCCCGCAAGGTAATTTTATAAAGATCTATTATTTTATTGTTATTAATGGCTCGGCGATATGAAGCGCCAATAACACAAACTACAGATCCCATAATGCAGCACTTCAGCTGCCTTGCCAAACGCTAGGCTACCTGGGAACATTCCAGCGTCAATCAAGTCAAGCTTCTGTTGATGTATTTTACCCTATTGTACAGTTATTGTAAAGCCCCTCGCAATAACGAAGGGAAAAGTTGATTCTGAAAACAGAGCCTTTCAAAACCAATGGGATTCTGAGTGTATGTTTACTGACATTGCTGGTAAACCCGTGTGTCTTATTTGTGGAGCAAATGTGGCTGTAATTAAGGAATTTAATCTAAGATAGAACTACAAGACAAAACATCAGGATAAGCTAAAAACCTGAATGCAGAGCAGAAAATACAGAAAGAAGAAGAGTTAAAGAAGAATCTGACATTTCAGCAGACGTTTTTCACCAGAGCAAAATCACAAAGTGAAGCTGGTGTGAAAGCAGAGGAGAAATCAGAGCCACATCAGCCGGTTATTTACTAAGGGGGAGTTTCTGAAGAGCTGCATGGTGAAACTGTGCGATGTCTTATGTTTGACAGGAGATATTTTTATGGAGAGCAAAATATTTGTAAGTTATTCAAAGTTTAAGTTTATATATTTTTTTAATGGCATAAGAGCAAATAAACCTATTTGTTTTGATTTGTTATTTTAACGTTTACTTAAAATCACAATTTGTATTTATTCTTTTCAGGGTTTTTTCACAGCAACTTTGTATATAATTTTGACGATATATTTTTATCGAGAGCAAAATATTTTTAAGTTATTTAAAGTTTAAGGTGATTTTTTCTGGAATAATATTCCTGTCTTTTTAAATTCATATTTATGTTAAAAAACATTCAGTTTTAGTGTGTTCAATAAATGTTTATCCTGTTTAGCCCATGACCTAAAGTGTGCTTTGAGTTTTGGCCCCCTGTGCAATTGAGTTTGACACCCCTGCTGTATAGAGATGGGACAATGATTGAAAACAGATGTTATGTCTGGAGGAAATTAGGCATAACTCATTACCTGCCCAAATCTATCCCAAAAGTAAAGCATGATGTGGCATCATCATGCCGTGGGAGTGTTTTTCTGCAGTTGGAACTTGGCAACTGGTCAGGGTTGAGGGAAAGCTATATGGAGCAAAGTACAGAGATATCCTTTAAAAAACAAACAAACAAACAAAAAAACAAAAAAAAAAAAAATTGTTCCACTGCAATGCACACAGCCAATAAAACACAGGAATGGCTGTGAATGTCTTAGAGTGGCCCAGCAAGAGTCCTGACATAAACCTTATTATTAAACATCTCTGGAAAGACCAGAAAGTGGCTGTCCATCGACCTGACCCAGCTTTAGAGGATTTGCCATGCAGAACGGCAGTAAATAAAAAAAACAAAAAAAACACACAAAAAAAAAAAAAAAGGAAAGCTTATTGCATGATAACTACAAATACTTAAGACTGTAATTGCTGCCAAATGTGCTTCAAATAAGTACTGATTAAAAGGTGTGAATATTTGTAAACATGTGATATTTCAAGATGTTTTGTTTTTTTAAGACACAGACAAAAAAAAAAAAGGAACATTTGTTTCAGGCTGCATCATATCAAAATAAAAATAAAAAAGTGAAGGTAGACCACCTCCACTTTTTTTTAATTTTGTTATGATGCAGCCTGATACAAATGTTCCTTTTTTTTTTTTTCGTCTGTGTCTTAAAACAAAAAAACACCTTCTGAATGATGGTACAAGACAATTTTTTTAATAGATGGGTAAGGGGTGTGTGTTAATGATTGCATGTTGTGTCTTTGTACATCTCTCGCATGCAAATAGACACAGTATGCATAAGAAGAGTTGATTTTACTTGCTTCATAAAATAAATCATACTAAATAAACGTGTCTAGCATTTTATTACACAAATAACTCTTTCATAAGTCACTTGAATCGTGAACCAAGATACCATTACATTATAAGGATTGCATACATCAGTAAACACAATCTATACTTCAGTTATTTTTAGTACAGCTTCAAGTGACCTGTTACTGTGTCCACAAGACCTGCTGGTCCTGGTCCTACACCAAGAACAGTTCTTGAGCCAGGAGCGATTTGTGTTCTTCCTGCATCCTGAATAAGACTGACTGACAGGCCGACTTCCCTGGCATGGGACAAAAGTTCCAGCAAAGAGTCCTCGTCTGGTACCTTTAACACCACTTTGGGTTGCCCGTAGTATTCCCACTGTTTCAAAAGTTCGGGGTTTCTCCGCTTCACCTGCTTGTAGGCAGAAACTGCTGCGTGCGAACACTGCGCCGCCACTTTGCCTTTGCCCATTTTCAAGTCGGTGCGAACGACTAACACCATCTTGAATTCACCACTCTCTCCCATAACGCTTGTTTGATTCCCATTTTCAGCTTCTCCGCAATATCCATTACTTCCCCGGACAGGTTTTAAGAATCGTCCTCGTAAATACCAGCCAAAGCAGAGCCCGCATCCCACGCCTGCTAAGATACCAAACGCCAGGGAACCACCCTGCAAATCCACCCTGAAAAGTAGCACAATGCAAATAAATCACGCTACAGATTTTTATACAAAATAATACATCTTGGGGCTGTAAAAAAACAAAAAAAAAAAACTAACAGTTTCCAAAATTCATTCTTATCTTGGTTAGCTTAGCCAGGTAACTTGTGTTTTTTTTTTTAGTTTCTATTGAATAACTGCTAGCACAAGTCCTCATAAAACCGAACAGTAAATCTGTTATTGTTAGTTATAAGTTGCTTTGCACGGTTTTGATTAAAATAAATGTAAATGGCGACTAAAGATTTTGATGTTAAATTCTCACCATGCCATGACTCTCTAAACACGCCGACATGTGAGGGAAAAAAAAATTCTTATTGGATGCCCCCTACTGGATTCGGAGGTCCATCCTGTCAATATATATTAATACTATTCCATTAAAAGAAAATTAAAAAACAGCTTATTAATGCTTGAATATTTATTTATTATATCTATTTGTCTGATTGTACTTTACTTGTACTGAACGTTTTCATCCTGTGCATTGGTTTAACCACCTATTTTCGAATGCATATCAGTCGGAAAAGAATCGCGTTTGTTCTCCGTCCCAGTAGGTGGCGGAATATGTATCGTGAGCTACTTGGCCAACCGCCATTAATGCAAGACTTAAAAGAAGAAGATGGAGAAGAAGCGGTCTTTGTAGGTTTGCTCTTAGATAACTTGGAATTCGGTAGTTATTGTTATACTTTAAGCAAGGTCATGAACTCAGATCAGACCAGGAACACGTTGTTGAGTTATTTTGTAGTTAGTTATCATAACCAGTGATGGTTTGAGTGAGATAGCAGCCGGTAGCGCGTTAGCATCCTATCTGGAAAGTGTGCTTGTGTTCTTTTATGTTATTCTGCCTTCACTGACCAACCAATGAACATGCACTTGTAAGCGATAAAACATCACCGGTAGCTAAAGCATGACTGAAAACGTCTAGCTAGGGTTTTCCATATACACAGCGTCTTTCTTTCTTTTTTTAAAGCAGACAGCAGTAATACTGCCAGGTAATACGTTTTCGAATTGCATTTATTTTTTAAAGTATGCATCAATCAAACATAACCCACAATATCAGGACTAAATCCAAATATTAAAGCGGAAATGCTTTACTGTTTCTACACAGCAAAATGACAGACACTTCATCACTGCACTTTGTGAGCGCTTATGCTTTTGAGGCCATTCAGAAGGTGGATGTAATGCGACTGGCAGCTCTGAGCGATCCGGAGCTCAGACTCTTGCTGCCGTGCCTGGTGAGGATGGCGCTCTGTGCTCCAGCTGACCAGAGCAATGCTTGGGCCCAGGACAAGAAACAGATCCTGCGTCTGCTCTCAGGTGTGGAGGCAGTGAACTCTATCGTGGCTCTGCTTTCAGTGGACTTCCACGCTCTGGAACAAGATGCGAGGAAGGAGCAGCAGCTTAGGTACAAAATTGTCTTTTTGTAGTGTCGTGGTTTACTGATGTACAGCTGATGTATTTGTCAACATGACGCTGGTTTTTGTTTTATTATAAACCTGTTTGTCTCTAACAAAAACTGTTATAAAATGGTGATTTTGGAACCCCAATGTCCAAAAATATGTTTTCTTTTTTTTTCTTTTTCATTACAGGCAGAAAGCAGGTGGGTCAAACAGTGAAAGTATCCTAGTCTCGCAGTTACAGCATGGCTTAGCCCTGGAGTTTGAACACAGTGACCCCCTGAGGAGACTCAGACTGGTTCTTAGTGAGCTGCTGGCAATCATGAACAAGGTACCTACATACATTTGATGTTTAATTTGTACTTGTCTTAAAATGAGTGCACTATCACCAGTTTATCTTTTTTTTTGTACAGGTTGCTGACCCCAACAAGGAGTTTTTTCTCAAGTCTTCTGAACTGTTTGAAAGTCCAGTGTACCTGGAGGAGGTTGCGGATGTTCTTTGCATCCTTCAAGCAGGTGATTGCACCTGTTTTATTAAAAAAAAAGATAAGATAATTCAAGCACAAATAATGAATGATCAAATAATTTATGTTTCAGAATTTAATCTTGTACAGACAAAATGCTCCTTTGGTTAATTCAACAATGGCAAAAACGTAGATTCAGACTAAATATGAAGCCCCCAGTATTGTTTTAACAAAAATATGTATAAAAACAACAGCATAGCAGTAGAGATATCACTTATCCCAGCAAAGTATGACAGTGCATTTTTCTGTTACTTTCTTTCTTTTTTATTGTTTTTTTATTTTTTTTGCCAGCAAAGAAACATTACATAGTTTGGATTAGGAGCAGTAACCCATGTAACACTTATTCCATGTTACAAAATCTAATCCAGTACAAAGTGCATAGAATTGCAACAACAGCTTTGTCATCAGTCTTTAAACGCATTATGGATTATTAAAATACAATCATAGTCTTACTCGAGATAAACAATTTTCTTTTTGTAAAACATTTTGGGGGAAAAATATGCAGCTTAATTTTAAATCTATGTGAAAAAAATAAAATAAAAATAAGCCAACAAAATAACTAACATTGCATTATCAAGATAGATAACTTGGGGCTTACACTGGTTTTCCCTAGCTGGTTTTATTTTTGAGTTTGTATTTGCTTTTCATTCAATTTTGCAAACTGTGGCATGTTTTTTTTTTTTTTTTTTTTGTGGCAATGTGTTTTACTGGTTAACATACACCACTCCTCAAATTATAATCATACCAAAAATACCATGCAAAAAAAATTCCTATAGCTAATAATCTTTATTGTGCATTTATTAAAATGTTACTGTTTGAAAACTAAGTAAACCACTTCTTTTTTGCAGAGCTGCCTTCTTTACTGCCTGTCATAGATGTTGCTGAGGCCCTACTACACGTGCGAAATGGAGAGTGGTTTCTTTGTCTCCTTGTAGCCAATGTCCCAGACAGCTTCAACGAAGGTATTCATTTAATATCATTTTAATGGTGCCAGGTGAGCTGATTAAAGTATCTTAGAAACTGCAATTTTATTTGTATTTAAGAATTAAATAGAAATGAACACTAAATGACATGGTGTTAAATGAAACAGAGATGTATTCTTAGCCTGGTTGCAAAAAAGTCTACTGACCTACTATTACTTGATTGTAAATGACATTTTATTTTGGAATCAACTGGTATTAGCAAAAATAATGTCCATGTATTGTTATGAATTACCAATAAAGGGAGTAATAACTTGACACTTAAATATAAGTTAACACTTTCTGATGTTGCAACTCTAGAAGATCCTCATGTCTTGGCTCCCAGGCAGTGACTAATTGATTCAAAAGTGTGATCTAGCCTACAAAGTTTAGATATATAAATGTCTCATAAAAATTTGGCACTTTGACTCTAAAGGGAAACTGTCTGCATTTGCAAGTCGTGATGTTTTATGATTATCATGTCAAAGATGCTACAGTGAAAGCTGAGATGCTGCCCAACAGGTGCTGCAGTTTTATATTCCCTCTTTGATTTGTCCTTATTACTGTAGCCTCTAAAGCAGCTGTTTAAATCTCTCATGATGGGATATTTTTGTTTCCGGAAAGCTGCTTGAAATTTTCCACTCACTAAATCCATGTAAATAAAATAAATAATAAAAACAATAAATAATATAATAAAAAAAAATATATATATAAAAATTAATGCAAAATGACTTTAAAAACAGTAATCACCCTGTACAGTGTTTTCTTTTAGAATACAGATAATACTGAATGTGTGTATGTGTGTGTGTGCGTGCGCGCGCGTGTCTTTTACATTTAATATTTGATTATCTAAAGATATGATCTGCTTAAATGTTCAACTTATTTCAGCATATGTTAACAAATGTCTTCATTCCTTACATTCTTCATTCACTCCCTTGATATATGGAATTGTCTGGATTTTCTCCTTTGAGGAAAAATTCTTAAAGTTAGACATAAAACGCTGAAGAATCCATTGCGCTAATGTTAGCCGATAGCCACTTCTTGATTAGCGACTAACGCTTGCATGCACAAAATAAATCTTATTCCCGGTACGGAGTGAGTAGCCACAGCAACACTGAACTAACCCTAGTTTCTTTTTTATACTCCTTTCATTGTTGTGCATGTTTTCAAGTTAAATAATAAAAGATGCACTCAGTGTGAAGTGGAGAATAAACAAACTTGTGGTCCACCACTTTTTTAACTGTGTTCAGCAAGTAAAAAGGATTGCATTCAGTACACTTACTGTACTGGACTGAAAGCACTGTACCGTAAAGGTTTGATATGAATATGTGTAAGGATGGGGTCTAACAAATGTAAAATATTTAATTAAATTTTTTGCATTTATTTAATTTTAAACAAGTTCATTTGTGCCAATTTAAATGATTAATCAATATAATAAAAACTGTATTGCATTAATTTGAGATATTCTATAAAATATTAGTTTATATATTATTTAACCAAGCAGGCATTTTATTCATTGCATCTTGTAAATTGTTTTAAAAATGTAAACTGTTCAGATGTTGATCACAAATATTAATAATAATCAATAAATAAAAAATAAGCAATTTTTGCATTTCTTCCCCCCAACTGTACCACAATTTAACAGAACCATGACTTAAAGACTGGGGTATGTACTGAACTGTGAATTTTGAATTTTTTTACCATTGCACCCCTAAAAAAAATAAATAAATACAAATCTTATACTTATTATAATACATTGGATGGATGGATGGATGGATGGATGAAAGGAAGAAATGGAGAAAGAGAGAGGGATATACATTTTTTTGAGTTTATGACTGAATTGTGATGATAACGAATTAAAGAAAATGAGCACCAGAAATGTGTATGCCCAATCTCTTAGTGTGTCGAGGTCTTATAAAGTGTGGTGAGCGCCAAGATGAGGAGAGTGTGGGTGGGAGACACAGGACTGAGGCACTAAGGCAGCTGTGCCAGATGAACCCATCTCAAGCTTTTAACATCAGAGCCATGGTGGTAAGAATTCGCAGCAATGTTTAAAGCAGCTTGTGTTTCGGGCTCTCGTAAAAGGTTTTACAGCTTTACTGACACAATCGATTAGTATTGAATATTCTTCACTCTCATTCTCCCCAGGTGGAAGAGTGTCACCTGCCAGGTTTGGGGGTGGCTCTGACTTTAGATTATAAGCCAGGAAGTGCAGACAAAGCTGTTAGTCCTTTGGTGTCTTATGTCAGTGGTCTGCTCCTGGGCACAAACAGCAACGTGCGCACGTGGTTTGGTATGTTCATTCGCAATGGGCAACAGGTAAGAAATTGTTTATTTATAAATTTTAAAACGTGTGAGCGTGCATATAGTAGTAAAAAAAGAATGTACACCCTCTTAGAATTCTATGCTTTTATGCATCAGGTCATAATCATCTTGTCCTTTGCTGGTATTGGAATTGGATAAAGACAACCTCAAATAAACCTATAACTATATTCTTTATATAACAAAAATAAGGGCCAAAATGGAGAAGCAATGTGTGAAAAACTAAGTACACCTTAAGATTCAATACCTAGTAGAATCACCTTTAGCAGCAAAAACTTGAAGTATTAATTTTCTTTGTGACTTTGTCAGTTTTTGTGGAGGAATTTTGGCCCACTCTCTTTAGAATGCTGCTCCACTTAATTGAGGTTTTTGGGCGAGAGAGAGAGAGAGACGGAGAGACGGAGAGACGGAGAGAGAGACTGTTTGTGAATGTAAAAATAGGGAAATTCTGGCACGGCGCGAAGCCGGAAAAAAACCCCGGAAGATCCAAAACCGAACCCGAAACCAAAAACGAGGGACAGAAAAGTCTCAAAAGTGAACGGCAGAAGGGGGCGTGGCAGGTGCTTTCTCGGCTGCTTTCTATGAAGCTTCGGTCTCAACTCCTTACCGAGAGAGCCGTGCTCTTCTCCCGAGCACGCGCGTGTCGCTCCTTACCAAGCGCGCGCGCGAGCAGGGTAAGGAGCACAGCTCTCTCGATAAGGAGCGACGCGCTCGGTAAGGAGCACAGCTCTCTTGGTAAGGAGCGACGCGCGCGCGCTCGGTAAGGAGTTAAAGCCGGGAGCGCCGCGCTCCCGTTCATCGCATAACATTTAACAAAAAAATGCATATGTGCATTTACTAACAGCAGAGATTCACCAGTATACAATACAAACACCTGCAGTATCTGTAAGGTTTGATTTTTCCGGCACTTTCGCGAGTTCTTCTGCGGCTGCACAGCGTCGATCGACATAACTGACGTTAAAATTTCTAATTTTTCCCCCCTTGTGCTCGAGATATTAGGGTTCCGTGACATAAAAAATCGACATAACTGATAAAAAATTTGGCAGTTCCACTTCAAAAACGTCGACTTAATAGGGTTGTCGAGGTAACCGAGGGCGAGATAACCGGGTTCCACTGTAGTTCAGTCTTTTTCAAATACTCACATTAACTTTAACATTTTAACATGCTAATTAAAGTCTCTAGAATCTAAAATGTAACTTATTGCATTAGCAATTTCTCTGAGCATTGCACCATTTAAGCTTTGGGTGAATTTGCTGGAATGTGTACTCCTGGGAAATAATTCTTTGTATAGCTGAGTAAAGAAAATACATTGTGAATAGATGCGCTTTATTTGGGTGTATTTAGGGTGTACTCACTTTTGTTGCCTTTATATTTATTTATATATATATATATATATATAATGTTAATACTTTGTACAACCTCCTTTTGCCAACAAGACAGCACTTAATCTCCTCCTATAACATTTCACAAGATTGGAGAACACAGAGAGAGGGATTTTTGACCATTCTTCTTTGCACAATCTTTCTAGATCATCCAGTGTCCTGGGTCCTCTCTTATGCACTCTTCTCTTTAGCTCGCCCCACAGGTTTTCGATTGGGTTGAGGTCTGGGGACTGAGATGGCCATGGGAGGACCTTGAGTTTGTGACTGCTGAACCACTTTTGTGTAGATTTTGCCACATGTTTTGGATCATTATCCTGCTGAAAGACCCAATGACGACCCATCTTCAGCTTTCTGGCAGAGGCCATCAGGTTTTTATTTAAAATATCCTGGTACTTCAAAGCGTTCATAATGCCATGCACCCTAACAAGGTTCCCAGGGCCTTTGGAAGAGAAACAGGCCCACAGCATCACAGATCCTCCACCATACTTCACGGTGGGCATGAGGTGCTTTTCGGCATACTCATTCGCCAGACCCACTTAGAGTGTTTGTTGCCAAAAAGCTCAATCTTAGTCTCATCTGACCAAAGCACACGATCCCAGTTGAAGTCCCAGTACCGCTTAGCAAACTCCAGACGTTTACGTTTGTGAGTGTTAGTGAGAAAAGGCTTTTTTCCTTGCATGCCTCCCAAACAGCTTTTTTGGATGTAGAGAGCGTCTGATGGTTGTTTTGGAGACTCTGTGACCCAAAGATGCCACTCTTTGATGCAATTCTGTGACCGTGAGCTTGGGAAATTTTTTTACTTCTCTTACCATCCTCCTCACTGTGCGTTGTGGCAAGATAAACTTGGGACCTCTTCCAGCCCTGTTTGTCACTGTTCCAGTTGTTTTAAACTTCTTAATGATTCCTCTGACTGTAGATACCGGCAAGTTAAGGCAAGTGGCTATTTTCTTGTAGCCATTGCCTGACTTATGACACACATCTGCCTTACTTGAATGGTGTGTTCTCTTGTCTTTGCTTGTTGACAAATGGGTAAAAGAATTAGGCCTCTGTGTCACGTCATATTTATACCCCAGGGAAACAGGAAATCATAAATTACTAATTAAAAGTCCCTAGATACCCTGACCAACCTTAGCAATTACAGAAAAATATATAAAAAAATAAATAAATTACATTTTTCAGAGGAATTGTTAGGGGTGCCAATAATTGTGGCACACATGATTTCAAGTTATTTTTTTTCTTCTAAAAGTGTGATATATTTTTTTTTTTTACCACCAAAGTAATGTACTTAAATGAAAGGTTGTATTTTTCTCTTTTTTAGCATTTGGGTTCTATGTTGTTTTTTAAAAAAGGAGAATTTTTAGAAGTCCACGACCACATCTTAAACAGGGGTGCCAATAATTGTGGAGGGCACTGTGTATATATATATATATAATATATGTTTGTGTGTACACACGCACATTAAATAAAACAGAATACAAAGGTTTGCAAATCTCATAAACCAATTTTTTTTGTTTTGTATTGTTTTAAATATTTATATTCACACTCTTGATATCATCAATATGAAGACGGGTTCCCTTTTGAGTCTGGTTCCTCTCAAGGTTTCTTTCTAATAACACCTAAGACAGTTTTTCCTGGCATAGTCACCATGGCTGCTCATCAAGGATAAATACATGTTGCTCACCTTAACTCTTTTTTCACCTTAACTCCTTTTTGTCCAAATTTTAACTCTTTAATCATAAGTTAACTCATGCCAATCGTGTGATTAATAAGGCTTAAATATTTTACTTGATTGACACCCCTAATTATTATACATTATAAGAAAATATATCAAATGTTCTAACTGAGGAAAATAATTTTATTATAAGGGATACCATTTTAAGGAAAAAATTTTATTTGATTTCTGTAACACATCTCAAAAATGTTGGGGTGGGGCAAAAAAAAAAAGCTGGAAAAGTTACTTAAAAGAAACAGATTAGTAACCTGATTCGGTATAAAAAGCGTATCATGGAAAAGCAGAGTCTTTCAGATTTAAAGATGGGCAAAGATTCACAAATCTGCAATAAAAAATAAAACATTAGCGTAATGTTCCTCAACATCAAATTGCAAATATAAAGAATCTCATGTAGAATACATAATATCATGAAAAGATTCAGAGAATCTGGAGAAATCTCTGCTGAGGACAAGGGTGAAATCAGTATTGGATGCTTGTGCTCTTTGGGGCCTCAGGTGGGACTGCATTAAAAACAGTCATGATTCTGTAATAGAAATCACTGCAGTGATTTCTAACACCTTCAGAATCTATGTGCTCTGAAAACAGTTTGTAGCAGCATCTACTGATGCATGTAAAAGTTTTATCATGCAGAAAAGAACCCATATGCCAGCAAAATATATATGTATGTGGTGTGGGTGTGTGTATATATAACTGTATATATGTAGTGTGTGTGTGTGTGTGTGTGTGTGTGTGTGTGTGTGAACACACATACATTTACAGGTTAGTTCTCTTAACATTAAATCTCTTCCTGTCTTTATTTCCCTAATTTACCTTCAGAGAAAGAGTCAAAGTAGTTCGGTTTTGTGGCAAATGCGGAGGCAGCTGCTGTTGGAACTGGTAGCCATCTTGCCTTGCTCCCACAGTGCTTGTGTGCCCAATGACACAAGGCTCAGTCCTGAAATTGAGGGCAACACGGCATACTCAAGCTTGAGAGAGGAGCATGTTGTGAAAGCCAGTTCACTGCTCAGACTTTACTGCGCGCTAATGGGCATTGCCGGCCTAAGGTATTAACCACATACAAACATAGAATAGCTCCAAACATGCCTTCTTGGTTTGATCCCTGGGTGTTGCCTGTGAAGACTGCATTAGAACTTATAGAACTAAGATTAAAAGTGCTGTTAAAGAAAGGATCTACTGATGATGTAAATATACAAGCTCATTTGTCAGGCATGTTAGCGGCATGGCGTGGGCTTTTATGACCGCTTCTGGAATGGAGTGACTAATCTTTATTGATGATAGCAACATAGGAAAAACAAAAACTTTCTGTCCATCAGTTTACAGTGAAATGTATTCAATTAAAATGAGATGAACTTCATCATGAAGCAAGACAATGACCCAAAACACACTGCTTACACAACAAAGAAATTCACTGGGGGGACATTCTAGAGCTTTTAGAAATGCACATGCATTTCACCTCCTGCAGTAGATAGAGAAGATATAAATTATTTGTTTCAATACTTTTGAAGGGAACTGTTTATTAAATTTAAATATGCACAAAAAGAATTGATCAGGAATGGGCAAATACTTTACAGAACCATATAATTTAGCCTAGAAGCATTTAATTATTTTTTATATAAAAAATCTAAAGATAACTTTTTTATTCTTTATTTTTTACTCTTTTCAAGTCAAGTAATGACTAGATGCAGACAATGTATTATTAGTTTATCTAGTATTTTAAAATGCTGTTGGTTTTAGGATGTGAATACGTTTATCATTCAGCATTTAATAGTGTGCTTAATCCTTTCTTCCAGACCCACAGATGAGGAGGCTGAGCAGCTACTCCAGCTGATGACCAGCCGCCCCCCTGCTACACCTGCTGGGGTCCGTTTTGTCTCTCTGTCTTTTTGCAAATTACTAGCCTTCCCTACACTTGTCAGGTACTCTTCGCATTCCGTCAGTTATTTAAGTGAATTAGTTTATTTCCGTCCGTATTGGCCATGTATGATTTTTCTCCCTCTACAGTTTATTTATTTTTTTCTGACCCACTCTGTTGCAAAGTGTTTCAGCTGTAATGCAAGCACCCAGATTCATAGTAGTATTTGTATGATGGTTGAACTGGTTCTTCTTGTTTTTTTTTTTGTTTTTTTTTGTGCCATCAGACTGGCAATATCATCAGGTTACACATAATACACACACTGTAATGGCACATTGAGGCTAAATAATGTGGAAAAATATACAATGTTTTGTATACAATGTTCCGTCTCATTGTGTGACGATGAACAAACGCATGACCTCACCCCTTTTCACCAATTTGCTACTTCCTTCAGTTGTGTTGTTATAGTTTTAATATTACTTTTATAATTAAATTATAACACATTGTATTCACAGTAGAACATGGATAACATAGCATATCTTTAAACTAAGGAAATGTGCCGGTTTAAGGAGGAAAAATAAGATCATTTTGAATTTTTGGCTGCTTCAAGTTTTAGAAAAGTTGTGACAAGGCCATGTTTATCATGTGTAGCATCCCCTCTTCCATTAACAACATCGTATGTTAAGCTTGAGCTTTTTAATGTCGTCACATTCATGTCTGATATAGGACCAATCCTGGGTCAATTATCTTTTTTTCTTTTTCATTTTTCGTTTCCTGATCTGGCATATGTTTTCAATTGGTGAAATGTCTGAATTGTTTGGCACTCGCACTCTTCTACTAAAAAGCCATGCATGTGTAATAAATGCAGTTTTAGGTTTATCATTGTTTTACAAAAATATACAAAGCTTTTCCTGAATAAAAAACATTGTCTGGGTGAAAGCATATGTTGCACAATGGTCTCTTTCCAGATGTGCAAGCTGTCTATTCCATAGGCACTAATACCATCACCCACTAATACTACATACCATCAGAGATAGACACTTTAAACACAGTTCTGATGATAAGCCAGATGATAAGCCAGATGGTCCCACTACAGGATGTTGATGTCCATAGTTTTCAAAAAGAATTTAATTTTTCTGACCACAAAACAGATTTCCAATTAGCCTCAGTTAATTTTAAAATAACTTTGATCATGAACATCCATTGCTCTTGTTCACAGAGATTTCTTTAGATTTTCAGAATCTTTTGCTCATAATTTGTAATGTAGATGCTGAGATATTCAAATTATTCAAGTTTATTTTGAGGAACATTATTCTGAAATTGTTCTACAACTTGTACTTCTGTGAGACTCACCCTCTCCAAGATACTCTTTTTATACCCAATCATGTTACTGAACTGTTGCCAATTAACCTTATTAGTTGCAAA
Organism: Silurus asotus; assembly: GCA_024362625.1. NCBI lineage: Eukaryota > Metazoa > Chordata > Actinopteri > Siluriformes > Siluridae > Silurus > Silurus asotus. The sequence goes on from MU551584.1 coordinate 217,865, forward strand.
ATTTTCTTCCAGCTTTTTAGTAACACTTTTTCCAGCTTTTTCTTGGCCTGTCACAATTATTTTTTTAAACATGTTGCAGCCATTTAATTAAATTGACAATATGCCAGGCTTTGTAGTGCTTGCTATTTCAGTTTACAACCTGCATTTAAAATTCTGTGTTACCCACTACAGCTTTAATGACTTCAAGTGAGAAAAAAAGTAAAATAGCATGTTCACAGGATTTGTACATGGACATGTTGAAGCTTTGTTTGGCTGACTGTGTGTTGTTTATTCTGTGTTCTAGAAAGTTCATGTAATGGGGTTGATATACATGCTGTTTTTCTTGAGAGGTAGAATTAGTGGCCCAAATTTGCTAAATGGGATCCCTTCTTTTTCTACAAATGGCAGTAGTATGCAACTACTGTCAACTGACAAGATAACAGCATAATCCATACAAGTGATGACACAGCAAAAGACTAAATATTGTTGAAAAAATACCACTTTCCCCAGTGCTATGTGCTTCACAAGTGATTTTCGCTTGAAATGCAAACGCCTGTTAGTACTGCACTGGCTTCTTTGCAATATTTGCACAGTATAAACATGAAGTTTACTTTTCTATTGATACTGCTTTGATAGTAACTTATGAAGCTTAAATGCTTTTTATTTTATTTCAGCTAAAATGTAATTTTATTTTACATTAGCCAGATTAATTGCAAAGATAAAAATTAGCCATTCACAGTGCAGCTATGAGCCTTAATCTAGTCACGCACTCCCAAATATAATTTTGCCACCTCAGACAAAATTGCAAATGGAACTGAAATGGTTGCACTGTAGATCTCTGACCTGGCAGCTTACAACTTATTTACTACATAGAAAAGAATCCTGCAGAAACTTGTTTTTTCCACATTCATTTAATTGCAATCGTTTGGGTTCCCTGGTGGTCTAGTGGTTAGGATGCGGCGCACTTACCGGGTTTGATTCCGTGTCAGGGAACCGACCCCAGCCATTAGGGTTGCACAAGCCAGTGCACTCTTAGTGCCAAACCTGGATAAATGGGGAGGGTTGAATTAGGAAGGGCATCCAGCGTAGAAACGTGCCAAATCGAACATGCGGATCGTGAATACGGATGATCTGCTGTGGCGACCCCTAATGGGAGAAGCCGAAATAAATTTTTTAATTGCAAGCGTTTGGATGGGGTGTATAAAAAATATAATTAAACACATTGCCCAAAAAAACTAATCCTGTCTTTATTAAATGCTTTGCGTATTTGCACTCTGTTGTGTGTCTTATTTCTTAACTCACCTTTCCTTTAGTACACCAGAGCAGGAGCAGCTGATGGTAATGTGGCTCAGCTGGATGATTAAGGAGGAAGAATACTTTGAAAGGTACTGAAAATCTGCATTGAAACAACTTTTAAAGTTTTTTTACATTTTTAAATAGGAAAACACTCAAGGAAACACTTTTCTATCATCTCACATAAACTTACCCAGGAAAACAAATTTGAAGTATTGAAAAAGAAACAAAATATATAAACAAAAATACTAAATATTCAAGAAAAACAAGTAGCCCTGTTCCTCCATTTTTCAGTGTGCAGCATTAGAATTATGTATATTCCACTACATAAGGACAGGACTTTAACTCTGGACTTGCACAGCACAGTGCACTTTATACCACACCATACCGCACACGGTCACTTTAAGGACAATCACATCAATCACCTTAAATTTTTACTGTTGTAAATGTTTACTGTCATAAATGTTTACTGTCATCCTGTATAAACACATTTTTCTCATATATATCTTTTTATATTTTATATAGTTTATACCCTTTATTTATCTGCCTTATTTCTTCTTGGTTTATTTTCCTCTCCATCCTATTCCTTCATGCCGGACCACGTATAAAGCCTTTCACTGCATGATTAGCTAAAGAAAAGTTGGAATTGCAGGTAGAAAAAAGGTGAAATTAAGCAAACTTTTGGGCAGTTGCTTTTTTAAGATAATTGCTGATTTCATTCTTCATTGGCATTACATTAACCTATACTTTTAAAGAAAACGCTAAAACTTGGGCTTTTATAAAGGTGGTCACATTTGCTGATGAACAAATCAAGGGCGTTTGATTAGGAATTCCTGGCATCTTATCCTTTTGATTTCTATGGCAGCATTAAGGGTATTCTTACACATGGTTTTTCTACTTTAGCTTGATTAAAAAAAAAAAAAAAAATTTTTAAAGACACTGTGCAATATATCATGTGTTGTTCAACTGAGGTTGCATTTTCTGAATTTGCTGATAAGGTGCAGATTGTTTGTATGCTCTGATGCATAAAACTATATTATTCAAATAAGGTATACTTTCTTTTTTACATGAATGTTTTTATAGATGTATCATGAATCATGAATGTAAAAAACCTGGCTTCTCTTTCTCATACAGTGCTGCTGGGGTTTCTGCTTCATTTGGAGAGATGCTCTTGCTTGTTGCTATGTATTTCCATACCAACCAGCTCAGCGCCATTATTGAGCTGGTCTGCTCTACATTAGGAATGAAGGTGAGCCTTTAAAACCAGTGTCAATGTCTATAAACTGCCACTGTACAAACACACTTAACTGCACAACCTGCAAAAGTGTTTTACTGTAAATACACAAAATATACCCATTGCCAAATAGTATTCTAGTATCTAGTATTCTTCATTTCTAGTGTCTACCAGGTCTAGATGATGCTTTGGGGTGTCCCAGTCCAAATCTTTCAGCATATTTTATTGACATCCTCTATTAACTTGTATTGCACCCTGAGGCATTAAAATTAACTCACTGCACTGGTCTTATTGTGATTGTTGTGTGACCAGTTGTTAGTGGCTAGGTTTGTTGAGCAAGGCAAGGTAGATACCGCATGAATTAATAGCAGTGACAAATAGTAATGTCTCTAAAATATCTTCCCTAAACTTCCTTTTCCTTGATTTCATTATTGCTTTAGTTTTTTTCATGTTACCAAGAGAGTAGCATGTACGACATTTGGCAGAGCAAGAAGTAGCAGCTGTGATTAATTACCTTATTTTTAGTTCATGCCTTTCCTAGTTTTTCTGGTGCATCATTGTCTGAAATTAGTTTTTGTTCTATAAGTTTAGAGTCAGAATTCGATGTCCCACTGGTTTAGGTTTTCTCCCAATCTATATGTGAGTTTTGATGGTTCACTGCCTGTAGTGCCAATTGTTGTGTTAAATCCTCACTAAGTGCATGTAAGTAAACTTTGAATATGGCCTCTTTTTTAAATGTAAGACAATTTTTAAATTGTCAGTAATTTTGGAGGGATTGAAATAATAAATGTTTTGATCATTTAAGCACCTAACTGAATACAGATGATATGCATTGAACATTTCCAGGCTTTTTTTACCCACAAGGATCACTCGGGCACCATGAATTTGCACATCTATGTCATAACAATTATTCAGATTTTGAAGAAGACTGCAAGGTTGTTGTTTTTTCCTGCTATTTGCTGTAGCTGACGTTGGAGTTGATTGGATGGTAGTTGTAGTGAATTACTATAATGATAGTCATCAATTTAAATTTGTTGAATTGTAAAGAAGGGATCATCCACAAAGTGTTTACATTTCTTGGCTGTGTCTAATAAATGTACAGTATTTTACCATCTAAAATCCATTTATTCTAAACCACAAGTATTATATTGATGGCTACACATGCATAGTACTAATCCTATACTTGCTTAATTGCAGTTTTAGAATTTGTCTTCTTAAATGTGATTTTTTTTTTTTTTTTTATATTTGGCAAATTTAAAATGTATTCCTTGATTGTTATTTCCCAGATTGCCATTAAGCCCAGCTCTCTGAACAAAATGAAGACCATTTTTACCCATGAGATCTTCACTGAGCAGGTACAGTACAAACGAAGTTCTCAAATAGGGGTTCCTAATTTTACAGCAGCATGTTTGCTAATTATTGAGAGTATGCCTACCATCAATTTTTAGCTCATCATTAATTGATATTGTTTTCATTATCCTATTTGTTTATAACATGTATCAATAACAATTTTATGGATAATTCAATATCATGCTGTCATGAGCTGATCATATTTGCTTTTCATAACTTGTGAATTCCATAACAGTACTTGGATTATTTTGTAGGTGGTTACTGCCCATGCAGTGAGAGTGGCTGTCACCAATAACCTGAGTGCCAATATAACTGGCTTTTTACCCATCCACTGTATTCACCAGCTGCTCAAAAGCAGGGCCTTCACTAAGCACAAAGTCTCCATCAAGGTATAGACGTTTTTACTCTACACATGTAATTATATTGTTTCTGTTTAACTGTATATTTGTCTGTCTGCCTGCCTGCCAGTTTTATTCATAAAAATCTATCTATAATTAATGTCCTTCTCCTTTCCGGGAAACCGTATTAAAGTTTTGACCATTTTTATCTATTCACTTTAGTTAATTTTATTGGAGAGCTTACTTGATAGTAGAATGTATTAAAAATACATAATAGAATGTATTATAAAGCTTGGATGCAGTGCAGCTAACCTGAGTACACAGGGGTGTGTGTGTGTGTGTGTGTGTGTGTGTGTGTGTATATACAGTGGGGCAAAAAAGTATTTAGTCAGCCACCAATTGTGCAAGTGTTCCCACTTAAAAAGATGAGAGAGGCCTATTATTTTCCTCATAGGTACACTTCAACTATGAGAGACAAAATCAGAAAAACATTTTTTTTAAAGAATTTATTTGCAAATTATGGTGACCAAATCACCTACAAAAAAAAGCAAGATTTCTGGCTCTCACAAACCTGTAACTTCTTCTTTAAGAAGATCCTCTGTCCTCCACTTGTATTAATGGCACCTGTGTGAACTTATCAGTATAAAAGACACCTGTCCACAACCTCAAACAGTCAGACTCCAAACTCTACTATGTCCAAAGACCAAAGAGCTGTCAAACGAAACTAGAAACAAAATTGTAGACCTGCACCAGGCTGGGAAGACTGAATCTGCAATAGGTAAGCAGCTTGGTGTGAAGAAATCAACTGTGGGAACAATTATTAGAAAATGGAAGACATTAAAGACCACTGATAATCTTCCTCCAACTGGGGCTCTGCGCAAGATCTTACCCTGTGGGGTCAAAATGATCACAAAGAACGGTGAGAACCCCAGAACCACATGGGGGACCTAGTGAATGACCTGCAAAGAGCTGGGACTAAAGTAAAAAAAAACTACAATCAGTAACACACTACGCCGCCAGGGACTCAAATCCTGAAGCGCCAGATGTATCCCCTCTGCTTAAGCCAGTACAAGTGTCTGAAGTGCCACTACATGTCTGAAGTTTGCTAGAGAGCATTTGGATGATTCAGAAGAGGATTGGGAGAATGTCATGGTCAGATGTACCCAAAATTGAAGATTTTGGTAAAAACGCAACAAACAGTCGTGTTTGGAGGAGAAAGAACAACTTAGCTACTGTGAAGCATGGGGGTGGATACATCATGCTTTAAGGCTGTTTTTTTTTTCCAAGGGACCAGAACGATCCATGTAAAGGAATGGGGCCATGTATCGTGAGATTTTGAGTGAAAACCTTCCATCAGCAAAGGGCATTGAAGATGAAACGTGACTGGGTCTTTCAGCATGACAATGATCAATGACAATGTTTTTAAATGAAGGTTTTTATTATTGAGAGAAAACAAAATCCAAAACTACATGGCCCTGTGTGAAAAAGTTTTTGCCCACTATTAAAACTGTGGTTTAGCACACCAGAGTTACATTTCTCTAGCCACACCCAGGCCTGATTACTGCCACACCTGTTCGCAATCAAGAAATCTTTTAAATATGACCTGCCTGACAAAGTAAAGTAGACCAAAAGATTCTCAAGCTAGACATCATGCTGAGATCCAAATAAATTTAGAAACAAATAAGAGAGAAAATAATTGAGATCTATCATTCTGGAAAAGGTTTTAAAGCCATTTCTAAAGTTTCGGGACTCCAGCGAACCACAGTAAGAGCCTTCCCAGGAGTGGCTGGCCGACCAAAATTACCCCAAGGGCACAGCGACGACTCATCCGAGGTCACAGAAGACCCCACTTGGCTCAGTTAAGGTCCGTGTTAATGACTCCACCATAAGAATGAGACTGGGCAAAAATTATCTGCATGGCAAAAATAACATAAAGGCTCGTCTTAGTTTTGCCAGAAACATCTTGATGAGGGCCATGTAGTTTTGGATTTTGTTTTCCCTCAATAATAAAAACCTTTATTTAAAAACTGCATGTTGTGTTCACTTATCCTTTACTAATATTTAAATTAGTAACAAACATGCAAAAAAATAAGAAATGAGACAATTTTCGTGTGTGTGTGTGTGTGTGTGTGTGTGTGTGAGACGAACGTTGTCTCGGAGCAGCTTTACACAGATCATCTATTTCTCTACCTCTTTATCTCTCTCTCTTTCTTTCTCTCACACACAAAAGTGAGTGCACCCCTCACATTTCAGCAACAATTTTAGTATATCTTCTCAAGGGACAATACTATAGAAACGAGACTGAAGCTTGTATAGCAGTAGAGATTTACTGTTTTCTAAAATTACAGCCATTATTGTCAAGAATTCTGTATAGCCTAAATGATAACAGCTTTACATCATGTAACCATGCAAAACCACACGTCCTATTCATCATGTTCATGTTTTTGTCTGCTTGACAGGACCATACAAATGTTTGTATCTTGTATTAGAGCAGTTAAAATGTGGTGTGTCAAGTACAATTTTTTCATACTGACCACTGGATGTTCATCATGGCACCTCATGGCAAAGAACTCTGTAAATATAAGAGAATAAAAATTGTTGCTCTCCACAAAGATGGCCCAAGCTATAAGAAGATCGGTAACACCCTAAAACTGAGTACAGTGGCCAGAGTCATACAGAGGTTTTCCAAGACAGGTTCCACTTGGAACAGACCTTGCAAGGGTCGATTGAAGTTGTTGAGTCCTCATGTTGTGTGTCAGGTGTAGAAGCTGCTTTAAAAACCCATGAGTGCTGCCAGCATTGCTTTAGAGGTTGCAGAAGGTCCGCTTGTCAGTGTTTAGACTATATGCCGCACACTGCAAAAATTCGGTTTGCATGGTCGTTGTCCCAGAAGGAAGCCTTTTCTAAAGCTAGCTCACAAAAAAAGCCTGCAAACACTTTGCTGAAGACATGTCTAAGAGCATAAATTACTGGAACCAGCCCTGTGGTCTGACAAAACTAAGATAAACTCCTTTGGCTCAGATGGTGTCCAGCATGTGTGGTGATGCCCTTTTGAGGAGCACGACGTAAATATTGTCTTGCCTACAGTCAAGCATTGTGGTGCTAGCATCAAGGAAACAATATATTCATTTACATTTCTATAACATAGCAGGGGATGGGGATTATGCCGCTTAAGTTGTTGTAATTGCTTATAGATCAATTTACAGTATTTTCCGGACTATTAAGCCCTGCAGCTAAACAATGAAGCGGATCATTTATGGATTTTTTTCCTGTTTCACAAGCTTCAAGCCAAAAAACTGATCCCCGTAATATTAGACCAATAAAATTGCCGAACGGGTTCAGGTGAACAAATGAAACTCTTTATATTAAATCGTGCACCCACTCAATCGGGCCGCAACAGATCATAAATATAGATGAGGTTCCTCTGACGTTTGACTTACTGCTCACTCGCACTGTCAAAAGGAATTGCGAATCATTTGTCACGCTGAAAACAACCGGGCATGGAAAAAACACACTTTACTCTGTTCTGACCTGCACGGCATTGAGAGAAAAGCCTCACAGATGGTGGTTTTTAAACGCACGTTGATGCTAAAAGAAAAACTCTCGTAAAATTTGTGTTTTGAACTCTCACAATTGAAAACATAGTTGGGAAAGGAAGGACGAAGACCGTGAACAATGACTTTCTTGGTAGGCTACTGTTTAGATACAAGCCGTGTAACAGGCACTGTCTTTCATTAAAGCCTTTGTAAAGTTTATTAGTTTTAATGTAGTCACCTGCACATTTATGTTCAAAATAAAAACCTTCGTCAAATTCAGTGGGTGTGGATTATATTTGGGTGCGCTGATTAGTTCCGAAAATTACGGTAGATATAATTTAGTTTTGTTTATAAAGCATCTCTTCATGTTTTTTTCCTCTCCAGGACTGGATCTTTAGGCAGCTGTGTGAGACCAGCACACCTCTTCATACTCAACTGCTTCCTCTCATTGATGTCTATATTACTTCCATTCTCACACCTGCCTCTAAGGCCCACCCAGAGGCTACTAACCAACCAATCACAGAGCAGGAGATTATTAATGTTTTTGAGGGCCGAACAGGGGTGAGACATGTTTTTTTACGTTGGCATAATGCACTACAATGTAGATAAATACTTAAACAGAGTTGAGGAATTTATACAAACATTCATATATGAAACACCCATGCGCACCCCCCCCATCTCCCCCCACCCCCCCCCCCCCCCCCCCCCCTCTCGCTGTCTATCTTGCTGTCTATCTTTATTTCCCCAGGGAGCTGCAGAAAAGGGACAGCAGTATAGCATTACAACCCAGCTGCTGATTCTATATTATATTCTATCTTATGAAGAGGCTCTATTGGCCAACAGCAAAGCACTTGGTCTGTACATAAATGGTTTTCCTACTTAGTCTCTTACATCCTATGAAAGTAGTAAAGGTGTACCTAATTATTTGCACACAGCTTTTTCTTATTTTTGGCTTTATTTTTTGTAAGATGTAATGTGGTATTTGCTTTTTTTTTTTTTTTTTTTTTTTTTTTTTCCCTGTTTGGACTTTTTTTTTTTTTTTTTTTACCTGCTTGGACCAGCTCTTTTTCATGTTCAATACATAAAACCATAGATTTCAAAGATGATATACTTTTCTTTTTCACACAGCTCTATCTTAATCTAGATGACAATTAATAACCATTATTTTCATCAGTCCTGATGCAGAAAAAGCCAAAGTCCTACTCTGCTACGCTTATGGACCAGATCCCTATCAAATACCTCATCTGTCAGGCTCAGGGATTGCATCAAGAGTTGGGTGGTAAGATGAGCATTTACAGTTGTACATATAAGTTGTTCATATCAGATGTTCACAATAGGTTAAATAAATGAGTGGACTTATTCTCTACTTAAAAAAAATTCCAAATGAATTTAGGCAATAATAATCATTGTTTATACCATTTCTTTTTAGGACTGCACTCTGCTTTGTTGCGTCTCTTAGCCACCAACTACCCTCATTTGTGCATGGTAGAAGACTGGATGTGTGAGGAAGAGGTGACTGGCACTGTTCCCCTCATGCGAAAAATGTTGCTCACCAGCCCAGCATGCAAGTACTCGCATGCCCAGTTGCACAAGGGTAAGCCATGCTTTTATCTTCAGCCTGGGAAATTTGTTGGCAAAAAAAAAAAAAATTGAATTAAATGCTTTAGGTTTTGCTCTATGTGAAGACATTTTGTTGTTTTGAAAAGAGAAAACTACCGTCTTAGGTGGGGAAAATAACAGCAAGAGTTCATTTTAGATGAATTTTAAATAAAATGTTTCATATAATCCAAGCAAAAGAAATTAAAGGCAAAAGACACACACTGGCCAAAAATGTTACTGTTTAATAAGTAAGAACCAAGAGCCTAAGGCAAAATAATTATTGCAATGATTAATATGTTTTAGCTGGCAAAAAGTCTTGAGCCTAACTGATCCACTAAGCATCTTCCTGTTTCTAAAACAATTATGTCAGAAGACATACATAAGATGTAAAAGAGTTGTGCACCAAAAATGGCAGGTTATTTTCCTGCATCAGGCAAAGAAAACAAACAACAGAACTAAACATTCTCAAACTATATATTTTTTTTGTCACAGATCTATAGTTTATCCTGAATATTTCATTGTCACTTTCGGGGAATGTCCAGTGTACCAGAAAATTCAGCCGGCTATTCTTTACCGGACAGAACCACTCTTTCTTAAAATCTCTCTTCTTTTTTTTTTTTACATAAAATTGAAAAGCTATTTTTATTTGCTGAATTTAAAACATTAAACCTAAATATTAAATTTTACAATTTGTTTTTCATTTGTGCATTTTCCCATATGGGAGAGTATTATGTTCATTATATACATTCAATACAGTAATTGCAGTTTATTATTTATACAGTAAATGATTTATTCAGCCTTAATGCAACTGGGATTACAAATACCGGTAGTTATATTTTGAGTTGTAAGCACCTGGTTGTTGTTTTGCAACTGAGTTGCATTTGCAATTTGGATGGGATTAAAGTATAGCATCTTGTACTCTGTTACTGTTATGATTGATTTTTGCTGTGTCTTAGCCTTTCAGAGTATAAGACGGAGTGGACACATACTGCTGCAGATCCTTGAGTATTTGACACTGCTAAGTGCAGGGGATCTGATCCCCTATGCAGAGGCCCTGACCACTAATATGGGCTTGCTGCTAGAAGACAACATTCCTCGCAGAGTGCTGCAGACTGTTAATAAGCTCTGGCTGGTACTCAATACAGTAATGCCTCGAAGGTGATTTAAGGAGATTAGGGAATATTGTAGTGGTGATAAAATATCATACATACCTGTCCTAAATGCTATTTGCAGTGTTTTACCATCTGTATATCTTCAATCTCTCTTCAATAAGGTCTTTTATTCTCTATGAACCTAAAATGGTGAAAATGCTGAACTAAATTAAAGTGCTAAATGTATTTTGTTCTATTTATTCTATATGAATCTAATTGAAAAAAATAATATATGCACAAATTAAATGTATTTGCAGTCTAATATTTCTCCTTTCTTTTTTTGTATTTTCCTCTCAGGCTGTGGGTGATGACAGTAAATGCTTTGCAGCCATCTGTTAAGCACCTCAGGAAGCAATGCTACACTCAAAATGACCTGTTAGTGGACCCTCTTATTGTATTGCGTTGTGACCCCAGAGTGTTAAGGTATTAAAGCATTTCTTTTCAAATTACCTTTATACTGAATTAATTATTTATATACTACCAAGGTGCTTCTAAAGAAATGCACCCTTTAGTACTTTTTTCCATACATCTCTTTTTTTTTTTTTTTTTTTTTTTTTTGCCATGACCTAGACATTTTTGTCTTGCCATGACCTAGACATTTTTAAATTGAAGAAAGAATTCAAATTTTCTTTGCAGATGTCCTCCCCTGATGGATATAACCTTGCACATATTGAATGGCTATTTAAAGGCATCCAAGGCCTACCTAAATTCTCATTTGAAGGAGACTGCTGAATTTGAGAGGCAAAATCAAAGTATACCAAACCTGGGGATTGCTGGTCAGCCAGATACACCAGAGGTCACAAGGGAGGAGTTAAAAAATGCTCTACTGGCTGCACAGGTAATACTCATAGAAGCAGTGAAACAAACTGTTTTTTAAAATGTTTTTATTTATATTTAAATAAAAATTACATTAATACTAAGGAAAATGTCATATCTGAATTTATATTTTGAATTGTTTTAAAACTGCAGGACAGTGCAGCAGTGCAGATCTTATTGGAGGTGTGTCTGCCTTCCTATGAGGAGGAGAAACAAGCAAGCAGAGGAGGTATGTATAGACAACCATTTAATAAAACAATGTATATATATGCATTGGTGTACAAATGTATAAGCATTTGCTCAAAACCACAACAGTGTCTAAAATGTGATTGTTTACTACTGCTGTTAATTGCTGCTTATAGATTTGGTGTTTGTTCGCACTGTTTTAATTATATTTTTTCTTAACACATTCGTAACGTGTGTACCTGTTTTTAAACAATAAAACACTTTCACTTTGTCGACTCGGTAGGTTCCTTTTTGCCAAACAATGTTCACTCTGCTTTAGCTTTTCCTAAAAGGCAGAAGGGAATAGAAAAAGCCCTGGGGGCACCCAGTTGGCCACAAAAGCCCGAAGGCCGAACAATGGAGGCTAAAGAGGGGGCTGAGGGGGGATTACTCAGTGACATCAGGGAAGTACAGTGCCTCATTTGCTCGTTGCTGCACCAGATGTTTATTGCGGATCCCAACATCGCCAAACTAGTGCACTTTCAGGTAATGTCTCCAAGAAACATCTTGTTTTCCAAAAAAATGCATAATAACACCCATGTGTGCTTGGAACAGAAGTGTCCTAACACCTTTTGTCCATATAATGTATGTACTCATATGTGTACTCTGTGTATCATTTTCTCTCCTATAACTCCTCTGACTATCATACACAGTCATTAACATAAAAATCTTAACATTTACAAGGTTATCTTAGCTGTCTACCACAGTATATTTAAATTAAACGGATGCAAGTTTTTCAGCTTGAAATCTTTATTGAAATAGTAATGAAATTATTTTATTTACAATCTGAACCAATAATTGGTTTAGAATTTATTTCAGGTGTGGCATTTGTATTTGCGGTTAGAATCAGTTGCTATTAACACCCACTATGAAGTCCAAATCAGTCAGTTAGTGAAGCAATAAATATTTTCACAGGAAAAAGTTAGTATATTTCTAAAACAAAATAATGTTGGTGAGCTTAGAAACACCAAAGACATGAATGACCACAGAATAACTATTTCTGTAATGAAGAAAAATCCCTTCACATTTAAAATAGTTGGCCAGATAGAAAAACTCCATAAAGAAGCTGCCTACTACCTGGAGGATGATTGTTGGACGACAGCTTTTTGGCACATTTTGTCTATGGTTTAGCGGGAAGGTGGCTTATTACACTTTGTTGGTGGACTGTGATTAAAATAAAAATCAGGCCTTATTGCTGATCATTAGAAGATGATAAATGAAAGGCCTTGGTTTGTTTAAAATAAAAATAGACCTAGTTCTTAATTCCAGTTACAGCTAATTGTATTTAATTGTATATTGAAGGGTTATCCTCAGGCTCTACTTCAGCTGGCTGTAGCTGGCATTCCTTCCATGCACATCTGTTTGGACTTTATACCAGAGCTTTTGGCACAGCCTCAGCTTGAGAAACAGGTAGACTGTCACATCTATTCCTTTTTCTGTGTATTTGCTCAGCCTTTTATCGGTGTAACATAAAATGACATTTTTGCCCCTAAATAATTTGAGAAATAATGCATATTGTAGGTAGTATATAAAAAGCTAAGGCTTAACTCTGGCAAAATGAAAGGCTTTGTTTCCTGTCTCCTGATAATTATGCACACTTTTTTCCTCTCAGATCTTCGCAATTCAGCTTCTGTCCCACCTTTGCACACAGTATGCTCTGCCTAAATCCCTCACTGTGGCCCGCCTAGCTATCAGCGTGATGGGTACTCTGCTCACAAGTAAGCAGACATTTGATGTTTCCTTCCGGTTGTTTTTGTTATGATATTATTTGCTCGGAATTGCAACAGTAATGAAATGTATACCTCTTTATACCTCTTTTTTTTCTCCCCTGTACCCAGTCCTTACACGTGCCAAGCGCTTTGCTTTTTTCATGCCCACCTTACCATGTTTGGTGTCCATTTGCTTGGCTTTTCCTCCACTCTATGATGATGTAGCATCCCTGCTAGTGCAACTGGGCCAAGTGTGTGCTGCTGATGTTGCAGCTAAAACCAGGGACATCGACCCATTTATTGCCAGTAAGTTTATAAAAAATGCCTTTTTTAAAATTATTATTTTAATATTTTTCCTGTTTAAATGTAAGTAAATAAGTATTTCTGTTAATGCAGTTTTTAAAACAATATGACACAAGGAATTTATATATTTCTGTACAGTTGTTTAGTAGTAATATTAGTAATATTAATTGATGTGCAGATATAGCATTAGCCATTGCCGTAAATCCCGGGGGGAAATATAATATTATTATTATTATTATTTTTTTTTTTTATTGCACTCTATTGTAAAAAATATATGTATGCATACCTAAATAATTGTGTAAGTAGAAAAAAATGCATTTAGAAACAGTTGAGTTCCCCCTCCCCTTCCTCACAGTGGTTTGACCCACTGCTTGCTTTCCCAGTTCATCTCACCTACTCTGCACACACGAGTGTAATAATAATGATAAAAATCTTTCACTGTGGAGACACTGTGTCTTTTATAAGTACAATTTGACTGTATTATTTGTTTCCCCTTAAAAAATTGCTCATGAGAAATTTTATATTCATTGCCCCCCCCCTACAGTTAAATGAAATTTATGCCCATGGCAGTAGCAGTCTACATGATGTATAATTCCACATTTCTGATCTACGATCTCATTAATCGTTTGAACTCGAAGCCAAATCTTTTTCAAGTATTTAGCAAAAAAAAAAGAACTGACCTTGTCATTCCAATACATTTGGAGGAATCATGTCAGATTTTTCTCTACCTTCAATGTAATATAGTGACAAACAAAATTCAAGTGGTGGAATACAGATAACTTCTTCTTTCGGCTTCTCCCATTAGGGGTCGCCACAGCGGATCATCCGTATTCATGATAGGCACGTTTGATTTGGCACGTTTTTACGCTGGATGCCCTTCCTAACGCAACCCTTCCCATTTATCCGGGCCTGGGGCCAGCACTATAAATACAAATAAATAAAAAGTGTTCACACCTCATAACTAATATTTTGTCAAATGCAATGTTTAATTGTAAAACAAAATTCAGCCTTTTTGAGCAAGAATATATTTACGTTATTGTTATTTGTCCATTTGTTTTATGTGTATTGATTTGGCTACAATATATTAATCATTTTTTAAAGCTATTTTGTCATGAGTTTTAAATCTTTTACATTTTTTGTGAAACACTACTATAGTGTGTACGGTAAGGAGGATTATAATTCATGGGCTCAACACTGCTTTCCTAGTGTCATTGTACCATATAAAGGATTTCATTTGTCATCTTATTTTCATAGGGCTACAGTATTTGAGAGAGAGGCCACAGAATTCACTGGAGCCAAATGTGAGATTGTTCAACGTGGATGTGCCTAAGAGATCAGCTGAAGAACTGTGTGAAGCTGACCCAGATGTTCAGTTGTGTTACTGTATAGAGGCTACCTTCATGGACATCATTAGCACCAGCACACAGGGATTATAACAAAAAAGCATGACAGGATTAGAAAGTGAGCCTTTTGTAGTATTGCCATGACATACACATCAGGGAAGACTTTTAACTTATTCTTCTATACAGTACATTTAAATCCCATTTGTTTAGACCACTTGTAGCTTGGCAAAACAACTTCTTGCGTTTAGTGATGGTTAACTGTTTTTTAGACTACTTTACAAAGTATACACAATCGTATTGTGTGATTTGATTTCAAACAAAATTGATTTTTAATACCTTTTCCACTTGATTTTTTAAACTTGTGTGTGTGTGTGTGTGTGTGTGTGTGTGTATATATTTCACAGCTATTTTGTCTAAGATAAAATCTATCGAAACATTTATTTTGGAGTTTGTGGTTAATGTTTTTATGGTTCAGTGATTAGCGCTGTTAAAATTCCCGAGATGTATCAGGCAAGCATTAACTCTCAATGCATTACAATATAGGTAGTTGAATGATGGTATGACTATGTTCGTCTCATGCAAAAAATAAATGTCACGCCTTTATCTATATATACTATTCAACCGGAGGATTTCACATCCAGACATCAATAGGCCGTAAGGTGAAGCCGTTTTTAGGTTAATACCGTTCCCATATATAGGGCACTAAATTATTTTCATTTAAATAAAATGAGCTTTTGGTTTTGAGCGAAAAAAAATTATCCATGTATAATTCTGTGTTTATTATTGGTGTTTAAAGTCGGCAATAGTTCCTTCATCGCGTAATCATATTTTGATCATGAGTGATTCGGGCTTCACGTCACGTGTAGGAAGCACAACCAATAAGGTGGCCGCTTTTGGAAAGATGAATCCAAGATGTCTGCGCCCTTGTTGTCAACAGTAGCGAAGAAGAGGAAATTACGGTCAGACCTCATTCTAAACTCCGTAAAAATGATTATAAACAATGCTATATGCATCTCGCGTCCGTGAAGAAACGAAGGATTTTACACACGATGGGATACATACATAAATAGCGTCAAACGGTGGCTTGGTTTGTATGGTGAGAATTGGAGAATACCAGAAACATACAAACATTGTCTAGAAATTAAATTTGAAAATGTTCCCGAAGACGCTGGGTTTAATTCCACTTGCTACAAGCTACTGGCAGGCCCGTCATGGACCTAAGTTTCTTTTTAGGACATTCAGTTGTTGAGGTACTACTACTACTCGATTACACAGACTGGTATCTGTGTCATCGAGTAGTAGTAGTACCTCAACAATTAAATGTTCTAAAAAGTAAGTTAGGTCCATGACGGGCCTGCCAGTAGCTTGTACCGGTCCTGTGCTTCCTGCTTTGTGCATAATTTGTAAGAAAACGGACAAGTTTTCTTACCGACAAGTGATGTCCCGCACCAAAACTGCAAAAGGGCAAACTACCAAGCAGCCATAATGAGACATTCTCTGAAAGGTATAATGCGTGCCCCTTCACCCATTGGCAATGGATGGCACCTCGAAGGATGGGGAGTTAACAGTGACCTGAATGACTAGAAATCCTGCACTTAAAAGTGTTTTGCAGGTAGTTCACTGCAGTTGCAAGCAAGGCAAATGTGAGACTGGAAGATGAAAAATGTGATGTATAATACATCACAATTTTGCTTGGTGCCAATCCATGAAGTTAAAGCATATTTACTACAGATTTGCCATATTTTATGGTCTACGTTTACACTTGAGTGTTTAATGCACCAATACCTTTTTCAAATGTTTAGGTACATGTATAAAGGTCAATTTGAGAGAGATTTTATGTTGCTAAAATGAAAATAAATAAAGTTATAAGCGAAGCCAGCAGCATAAGATTTTCGGGTTTTTTTAATTCTCAATTATACACATTTATGGATCGTGACAAAAAACTGCAGGATTTTTTGTGGAGAACTTTTAACATAAAGTCCAAAATGGTGTTTGTTTATGCAAAAATGCATTTAAAAAGTAGTGCCCAGCCGTGGGAACGAAAACCACTTTCTAGCCACTTTTCCCTAGTTCACCTTATGGCCTATAATAGGAAAGGATCATGTCATCAGGTGAATCTGCTTATATTTTATAATCTTGACTTATATGTTTTTGCTGAGTAGTGATAATGAAGGGAATGAGAGTTTTATTGAGACATGGTTTTAGGGTTGAACTTTAGTATTCAGAGTATGTAATTAGATAGATGCATGAGCACCCTGCTGCGACCCACCAAGCTTGTCTAGCTGATCTCAGCTCTCAAATAAATGCAAATTTCCATCCGAAAGTATTGCTATTTTGTTACAGTTGTGACATGGATTTTTTTTACTTTCTAAACACAACGTCTCAACATGGCATGGCAATGTACACACATTTTTATTTCACAAACATGATGTAAAATGTCAAAGATTTTTTTTTAATTATTATTATTAAAATTGTAATGATTAAATTAGCTTTCTTCCTGCCAGCTGTTTTGGTCCAGCCACAGTATATCATCTACACTCACCAGCCACTTTATTAGGTACACCTGTCCAACTGCACGTTAATGCAAATTTCTAATCAGCCAATCACATGGCAGGAACTCAATGCATTTAGGCATGTAGACATGGTCAAGACGATCTGCTGCAGGTCAAACCGAGCGTCAGAATGGGGAAGAAACGTGTTTTAAGTGACTTTGAACGTGGCATGGTTGTTGTTACCAGACGGTCTTGTCTGAGTATTTCAGAAACTGCTGATTTACTGGGATTTTCACGCACAGCCATCTCTAGGGTTTACAGAGAATGGTCCGAAAAAGAGAAAATATCCAGTGACCGGCAGTTCTGTGGGCGCAAATGCCTTGTTGATGCCAGAGGTGAATGGCCAGAATGGTTCAAACTGATAGAAAGGCAACAGTAACTCAAATAACCACTCGTTACAACCAAGGTATGCAGAAGAGCATCTCTAAACGCACAACACGTCGAACCTTGAGGCGGCTGGGCTGCAGCAGCAGAAGACCACACCGAGTGCCACTCCTGACAGCTAAGAACAGGAATCTGAGGCTACAATTCGCACAGGCTCAGGCTTTCTATCAGTTTGAACCAGTCTGGCCATACTCCTCTGACCTCTGGCATCAACAAGGCATTTGCGCCCACAGAACTGCCTTGAGTTGCTGATAATTGAGTACCTAATAAAGTGGCCGGTGAGTGTATGTTCCCTGTGTAAGTGCACTTTGGTGTGTTTGTGTGTATGTTTTGACAGGGAAGGGTGCTGAATAGGAATAAACTTTGTTCCGTGTAGCTGGATGTGGAAATTGAGGACGTGCAGGCATGTGTGATGGTATACAAATGGTTTAGAGAAGGAGTACTGTATGTATAAAATAAATTGCAATACATTTGGCTAAGACGTGGTCTTTTAAATATTGATTTATTACATTTCCTTCACACAAGCACACAGAAACAACAGACACAGGTTCTTCATGCAGATCCCAACAACGTGTTTCTGCTGGTTTATTCCACATTGTTTTAATCATTAGCCTGGCCACCAAAGAGTTAATTAACTGCTACTGATTTTTGTCTAACACTGTATAAAAAGTGAAAAAAGTTTCCAAATCCACAATGAATTGCATTTTAATATTTGCTTTAAAATATATATATATATATTTGTTTTAAATACAAACATTGAAATATTCTTATATTAAAATATATGCACATTCTAAAACTCTTAGGGTCATTGCAAACCAGTAAGTGGATATATATATATATAAAATGTATGTGTGTGAGTGACTTGGGACAAAATCAAATCAAAATACAATGTACAAAACCGTTACTTTTCTTTTGCTGACCACCATCACCCAGTATGTTAATTATTGATAAATATTTTGTAGATTTCATCAATATATAACTCAAAAAGATAAAGAAAGCGTTTTATCAAAAAATTACTTTTGCAAATCCAACAAAATACAGTATTCTATGAAACTGGAATCCCCAGTTAATACTTTTTAAGTTAAAGTGGTATTAAATTGCAGTGGAACTTCTGTGTGCTCAACTATTAACTTCCAAAAAGTCATCAGAATTGACAATAAATCTTTAGAATAGCTGTCTTTGTTCTCTGGTATGAATCAAATAAAATTAAATCAATATATATTTCATCCAAAATCTTACATAAAAGCATTAAGTTTGAAACAAAAAATGTAATTATATGTGAAGTAGTATTTGTATACTTATCACAGCGCTCTCACCTCTACATCCAAACTGTTTTTGGGCTTATACATCAATCTTTTAATAAAGATGAGTATAAAAGTTTGTGCAAGCTAAATAATAAAATGTTGGATTCACAAACTTGACAAAACTGAAAAAGTATCTTTGCTACTGGGAGAGGCTAAACCAACAATGCTTTAGAAAACTGACTAGATGCCTCGACAAACAGAACCAAATCATACCCATCTTAAATTCCCTGAAAAGATCAACTGCTTGAACTTTATTTGCATGAGGGAAATTTCAAAAAAGCTAATTGAACTGAACATATAGAAAATTGTAATCGTATGTGTATATTTACACACTCAGAAGATCATATACATGCACATACAAACTTTTACTTAAAAAATGAGGCCCACTGTGCACAAAGCATGAGGGAAAACCTGTTTATAAGGCACATGTTTGTTGTTTGCATTAATTCTGACATGGTGCATCAGTTTTTTCACATTTATCTCCTCTCACTGGATTGTTTTGGTAAAGGAAATATTTTCTCCAGACATTAAGGCATGACATTCAGTATCTCAGTAGATTTGTAAATAAGCTGATGTTGCACCACCTTTCCATTTGTGAACCCTATCAGTAATGGTGGTCCGGCAGAGAGGGCAGGTCTTTTCTTGATTGAACCACACCACCATGCAATCCTCACAGAAGATGTGCTGTCAAAAAACAATGCGAGATGTTTTTTTTTAAATAACAAACTTCTAAATATACTATATATATATATATATATATATATATATATATATATATATATATATATATATATATATAGTGTATATAATATATATATATATATAAAAAAAA
>MU551584.1:237824-251646 GCA_024362625.1 Silurus asotus
ATTTAGGGACTTTTAATTAGTAATTCATGATTTCCTGTTTCCCTGGGGTATAAATATGACGTGACACAGAGGCCTAATTCTCTTACCCATTTGTCAACATGGCAAAGACAAGAGAACACACCATTCAAGTAAGGCAGATGTGTGTCGACCTTCATAAGTCAGGCAATGGCTACAAGAAAATAGCCACTCGCCTTAACTTGCCGGTATCTACAGTCAGAGGAATCATTAAGAAGTTTAAAACAACTGGAACAGTGACAAACAAGGCTGGAAGAGGTCCCAAGTTTATCTTGCCACAACGCACAGTGAGGAGGATGGTAAGAGAAGTAAAAAAATTTCCCAAGCTCACCGTCACAGAATTGCATCAAAGAGTGGCATCTTGGGGTCACAGAGTCTCCAAAACAACCATCAGACGCTCTCTACATGCCAACAAGCTGTTTGGGAGGCATGCAAGGAAAAAGCCTTTTCTCACTAACACTCACAAACGTAAACGTCTGGAGTTTGCTAAGCGGTACTGGGACTTCAACTGGGATCGTGTGCTTTGGTCAGATGAGACTAAGATTGAGCTTTTTGGCAACAAACACTCTAAGTGGGTCTGGCGTAAAACAAAAGATGAGTATGCCGAAAAGCACCTCATGCCCACCGTGAAGTATGGTGGAGGATCTGTGATGCTGTGGGCCTGTTTCTCTTCCAAAGGCCCTGGGAACCTTGTTAGGGTGCATGGCATTATGAACGCTTTGAAGTACCAGGATATTTTAAATAAAAACCTGATGGCCTCTGCCAGAAAGCTGAAGATGGGTCGTCATTGGGTCTTTCAGCAGGATAATGATCCAAAACATGTGGCAAAATCTACACAAAAGTGGTTCAGCAGTCACAAACTCAAGGTCCTCCTATGGCCATCTCAGTCCCCAGACCTCAACCCAATCGAAAACCTGTGGGGCGAGCTAAAGAGAAGAGTGCATAAGAGAGGACCCAGGACACTGGATGATCTAGAAAGAAGAATGGTCAAAAATCCCTCTCTCTGTGTTCTCCAATCTTGTGAAATGTTATAGGAGGAGATTAAGTGCTGTCTTGTTGGCAAAAGGAGGTTGTACAAAGTATTAACATCAGGGGTGCCAATAATTGTGGCACACATGATTTCAAGTTTTTTTTTTTTTTCCCAAATGTGTGATTTTTTTACCACCAAAGTAATGTACTTAAATGAAAGGTTGGATTTTTCTCTTTTTTTTGCATTTGGGTTCTATGTTGTTATAAAAAAAAAGGAGAATTTTTTTGAAGTCCATGACCACATCTTAAAAAGGGGTGTCAATAATTGTGGAGGGCACTGTATATATATAAACAAGTAAAGTATTCTAGAAAATACTAGTAGTAAAACTGTAAACGACTGTTACAATAAACACATCTTTCTGTGCATACAATACAATCATTCATCTTGATCAACCTATTATGTAAGCTGCTCATGGAAGGTTTAAAGTACAAAGATCACAGACTCACTTGACACAGGAGAACTCGAGGTTGCTTAAACTTGGATTGACAGATAAGACAAAGGTCTCCAGCACCACTGCACTGGGACTGAGTTGCAGGTGCTCCGTTCACCTTGTAACAGGCAAGATTTAAATTTAAAACAATAAAAATGTACATAGAAATGAATATGAATTAAAAAATACGTCTTAGTTGACAAGATTAGAGTTATAAATACTGGTGCAAAATAGTTGAATAGTATAAAATTCGGTCCATAAAAAGCCAAATCTAAAAAGAAAAATGTTAATTGCAAATTACGACAAACAATACAAATCTGTCATACCTCATAACTGAGAAACATCTGTACTGTGGTCTGCAGGGATCCCAAATGAGTGAAAATTTCCAAAAGCTAAAGGGAAATGAATATAAAAATTTGTTTTTTGGAAAGCTAGAGAGATTATTAAAAAAAAAAAAAAAAAAAAAAACAACAGGAATGTCTACACATTGTTTAAATAAATAGTAAATATTTATGTTTTAATAAATAAATAAATTGTTTTACTCAGAACAACTGTAATAACTGTAGTACAAAAATCTAAATGTAACAATTCACAATGGATGCATTTTACAGTAAAATAATAATTTTCTTTTATCACAAAATATTTTACATTTTTATAGTCATCCATACACATTGCCTAAAATGTTGTGTTTATTTAAAAATGTAACCTTCCAATCTTACCTTTAGAATTATGTAAAACAAAGCTAACAGAATATCAAGGGTAACTCCAACAGAGCTTTCAACCTTTTGGGATCTAAGCAGGTAGTAGAACCAGGGAGGCACAGGGGCAATTACTTGATAAAACTGCCCAAGTTCTTCTATGAACATATACCACTGACCCTGCAAAGGGCAGAGAGAATATACTGAATGCACAGTGCAATTCAATTTATATTATATTCTATAGCAAACCAAACTCTTACTCGTCTCTTGTACACCATGACACAGGAAGGAAGAAGAAGAACAAGGCACTTTAATCCCATAATGATAAATTTCACAATGAAACTGGTCACTCCCACAATCCATAAAACATCCCAGAAATCCATAGGCTCAACATGGGGATTCATAAGGATGAGGCTAAAAAAGGGAAACACACACAGAACAATACAAGATCTAATATTACAATTTACAAGCCTTGTATTAAAAAAAAGTCAAATATATAAATGGACAATATTACAAACCAGTAATAAAGTGAATCTGTCTTAAATGTGTAATAGAAAAGTAGGGAGGAGGCCATCAGAAAGGACAGAAGCCATAAACACTGAAGCTTCGACCGGCGATCCTTCAAATGACAAGAGAGCATTCATGTTAAAGCTAAAGCATTTTTGCAGATATGGAAAAAGCTATGCATCTGTTGTGTTGCATTCAATGACTGTTGACAAATACAGTGGATATTAAAAGTGTATGCACCCTTATGAAACCTTATGTTTTTTTTTAAATAAAGACAGAAATAAAAATTTCAGACGTGTTAGAGACAGAAATAACTCATTTGTAATTTTCCAACAAACAAAAATCCAATAACAAAATGTAATAATTAGGAACATTTTAAACAAGAAAAGAAAAAAAAAAAACAGAAAAATGCAGCAACACCCTGATTGCATAAGTCTGCAAACCCTTTATAATAACAGGGCTTTAACTGTCCTTAGATTTAACCAGTCACATTTTAAATTAGGCCTGAAGGTAAATGGCATACATCCACTATGAATTAAAGTGATTCTAATAAGAAACTGATGAAGGGCAGCTGTTGTGTTGGTATTTGCTTGAATGTTTGTGTTTTCATTCTACTAAGAGCCATGGGCCACAAACAGTTGCCAGAAAAACTGAGACTTAAGTGTAAAAAAGACTTTAGTGTTGAAAGCTACGAATCTTCTTTGAACTTTTTTTTGCAAAAGAGGAAAGGGGTAAAGTGTGAAACTTATCAAGACATATTTACAAAGACTTGATGCCATAATGAATGTAAATGGTGCTTCCACAAAGTATCAGTTAGAAGAAGTGTGCAGACATATGCAATCAAGCTAGTTTAAAAGTAGTTTTTTTAATTAAACTGTTTCTAATTACTAATTGTTTCTTTTTCCCTGGATTTTTGTTTTTTTGGAAAAGAACATTAAAGATGTAACAAGACAGGCATGTTATTTCTGTCTTTATATAAAAAAAAAAAATGCAATTTCAAAAGCGTGTGTATTTACTGTATGTTTAAAACATGCTACAGCTTACTCTTATCCTCGAACAGCTCTCAGGATACCCTACAGGATACTCTACAGTATATTGCAACTACATTTAAACTTTTTAAGGCCATTACTGCAGGGCCGAAATTACTGCAGGGTCATTTAAGGAAATTATGTGAAAACTCTTACCTGGAGAAAAACTTGTCCCTGGATATTTTTATTTACATACAGGAATGTTATAAAGAGACCAAGTCCTACAGCCATCCCTGCAACAGGGTAAAAAAAAAATAAATAAGATTCAGACTGAATCTGAAGACTACTCATGAATAATCATCGAAACAATTGTTCTGGTACTCTTGTTAATATGCTTACCCAAAGCATGCTGTAAAATCAGTTTTGAACAAATGATAATGATAAAAGGGAAACTTTTCTGCACCCAGGAAAAGAGGTAGCGCAATTCTGGGATTGAAGATGTGGGTTCCCCCGCGTCATGGTCCGAGTGTGATCGGTCAGCCTCAGCATGCGTGTGAGAGTGGCTACGGCTGTGGGAGCGAGAGTGGCTGTGAGCTGTAGGTCTAAGCCGGCGGGAAGCAGAGCCAATACTGCTTTCTTCTCCTGATAATGAGCTGCATATGGGGACTCTGCCTTCCATGTTCTCCACATTGTTGGATATTCCTGAATTCATCATGAGCTCAGGTTGTAAAGTGAGTGACAGATCAGTGCCATCCTGAGAGCTCAATTCAGTCGACATTCCAGCTGATTCCTTCGGAGTCAGTTCTCTACTGTACTCATGAGAGGCTGCCCTGAAATATTTAATTTCTTTTGTCAAGATTTTACTAGAATAAAGCTACTTAATACAAACTTGTCAGCATGTAACTCAAAAAGCACTAATTGGCCATGAATTGTTTTTGTGCATTCTTGTTTACTTTATTTTCTCATTATAAATTGTGTTTGTGATCACAAGTTGATTATATGTAATCAACATTAAATGTAGGGCTACAACACATTCTTTTGCTAATCGATTTTTAGGATCAAAAAAATTTTTTTTCAATAAGCTGTTTTGCTTATAATAACTATATTCAGGGTATTTATGTATTAGGGCTGCAACAACTATTTAATAAAATCAATAATAATCAATAATAAAATTTGTTGTTAACAAATGCCGTTATTGATTAGTTGGGCTGCACAAGTTATGGGTTAGCGGACGGCAAGATGAACACATCCGCTTGAAAATGACAGACAGTAAAGGGTCAACTGGCAGCAGGAAAAAGTGTGCGTCCAAGTCATCCAAGGCATAGGAGCATTTTATATTAAACGCAACAAAGAAAACCGTACCTGGATTATGCAAAGCGGACCTCGTGTGGCATGGAAATACCACAAGGATGCACAAGCATGTGAAAAGTAAACACACCTGTGTCAACGATTTTCCCCACTTTTTGAAACATCAGCACGGTAAACAAAAACTGAATAATCCTCATCATGAAAATGGTATAGTTTCTTACTATACTAACATTAAATCTAAAAACAGCAAACAACAGCAGCAGTAAACAATTGCATTTATAGTCACTGTTGTGGTTTTCAGCAAATTCTTATGCATTTGTACACAAATGTGTAATTCTTTCCTTGTTTTTAATCAAGCCTGTTAGCAGTGTTGTGCTCGTTACTAAAAAAAATAGTAACTAGTTACAGTTACTCATTACTTTATTCAAAAAGTAACTCCATTACTTTGTTGATTACTTACACCAAAAAGTAATGCGTTACTGTTAAAAGTAAATTTTTAGTTACTTTTTTGAAGAACCTTCTTTAATGTTCCCATTAATGCCTTTTTATGCGTTATGGTTTATACAAACACAAAACTGACTTAAACACAGTAATTTTTAAAAACTATTTTATTGAAGTCAAACCAGCACAAACTGAATATATCACAAGGATTTCTGAAAGAAATAACAAAACAAGCTAAATTATATATTCACAATCAAAAACTAAAGTGGCTTCTGCTGTTGTGTTGAGCTCTTAAAAATGTTCCTTTTACAGCTGAAGTATGAAAACTATCAACAATGTAGAACAGAACACCGGGTTAGCTTCTAGCTACTAGCTCCTCAGGCATGGAGTTTCTGCTGGTGTTTCAACAGATTGGAGTCGCTGTTTATCGCAGTAGATATGAGCTACGAACCAGAAAGACACAACTTACATTTGACTTAAAAGTTTTTGTCTTTATACTGTGAATAAATGAGCATATTTCCACTTTGAGAAACTCGTCTCGCTCTCGCTTTACGATTTTGCGTGCACAGGGGCCACGCTAAACTTCTCTTTTAGTATATGTGCTGCCGTAGCAAGCCTCGACTCGCCATTACTGCCGCACAGACCTGAATAACGGAGACACGCTCACAATGCATCTTTTTCGTGTTTACAGTGGTTCATCCACCAATCCTACAATGCGACGCTGCTGTTAGCAGGTTAGGATGTAGTCTACAATTCAGCTGAAATTAATTCATTTACGGGTAACGCACCATACGGTAACAGTAACGAAGTTACTTTATTTTTTTAACAGTGCCCAACACTGCCTGTTAGCTTGCTGTTGTTTCTCCATTCCATTCTCTTTTATAGCATTTGTCTTCAACAACAGTAATTTATCTGGTTTCAAACGTGATTTACTGCGGCTTCACTACGTTCAAATGCTTGTTTTTAATTTACGCATGTATCATTTAATTATTATTCAAACTTAATGATATAATCTAGATGACAATTGACCATTTTGTTTAAATACACAGATATTCTGTTCATTTTAAGATATGCATCTAGAATATATAATTAATTCGAATTTGTATAAAAATGTAATGATATATGCATAAATAAAATATACAAACATTAAAAACAAGTATTTGAGCGTAGTAAAGCCACAGTACATCATGTTTAAAAAAAGTTAGGTTGTAGTAGATAAATGTACGGTGGCCAAGAAGTGCAAAACACATTAACAAATCAGAAAACAAATTAACAACAACAATTCAGACAAACCTGGAAACTTAATGATCATTGGATGAGACACCTGTCAATAAAGATATACATGAAGTATGAAATCTTATCACTTTGTTTCTTGTACACGTGTAAAGATTTCCGTTTACTTTAAACTATTTTTTTATTCCGATTAGTGCACAGAAGTAAACATAAGCAGGCAAGGAGAAAATAGAATTAATTCAAAGCGACTTTGAGGAAGGACATTCATAAGCAGTGATGTTGGAGATGCTGTAGTATATCATAACATAAAAAATAAGTTGTACACTTTTTACACATGCGTTCCAACTTTCTCGTGCCGCAGACTGTTGTACTTCCTGTATATCTTGAATAACAGGTGTCTTGTCAAATGATCTGAAAGTGTTTCATGTGCAAACAATACCTACCTTTTCTGGTTTGTCGAAATTGTCGTGGTGTTTTCGGCTTTGTTAAGGTGCTTCTGTATTTAATATTTTGCTTTTGAAATTGTTAATTTGTTTTCTGATTTGTTAATTCGTTTTTTTGGATTTGTTATTGTGTACAGTATTCTAATTTGTTTTGATTGTTTTCTGGCGGCCACCGTGCAAATGCTATATAAATGCATAAGAATTCGCTGAAAACCACAACAGTGACTAAAAATTCTATCATTTACTATTGATGTTATTTGCTGCTTTTAGATGTATTGTTTGTTCGCAGCGTTTTAATTGAATCATCACAATGTCATGAACAAACAGTTTACACATTAACACTTCATTACACTGTACCATTTTCACATGATGAGGTTTATACAGTTTTTTTACTTACCATGCTGATGTTTTACCTTCATCCGTGACACAGGTGTGTTTTCTTTTCCTGCTGCCGGTGGACCCTGTACTCTCCGTCATACTATCTGTCCTGCTGAGACGTAACTTGAGCAGCCCAACTAATCAATAATGGCAATCGTTGACAACAAATTTTCAGTATTGATTATTCTTATTTCATTATTGATTATAACTATTTTATCGATTAGTTGTTGCAGCCCTAATTACATGGTTTGGTTGCTCTAGAGGCAACAGAAGCTTGAAGCCACTTTCATTTTACTGTCCAACAGCCCACTATTATCAAATATAAATACTAATATAAATATTTAAATATAAATACTAGAATCTAATCAAACGATTACCATGGTACAATAAGTAGGTTAAATATTATTTAACACATTAAAAGTTAATCTAATTTGCAGAGTACATCAGGGTTCTCTGATTACTGGATGTTTGAGAAGCAGTGCTGTAAAGTGCAGATTACTGTAAGATTGACCATTTAATGCTCAAATAAAGTTCATCTATACACTGATACAATAGTTAATTATGATGATGTTAAAGACGCCCAAAAAACCCAAAAAATTCGTTTCATTCATAAGGCGCGAGATTTTCCTTGTGGTAGAATTACATGGTGTAAAAGATATACTTTGTGATATCGACAACACGAGCGAATAACTTTCGTTATACTGAGATCATAACAAAATGAAGGTGTGCTTACAAAAAAAATGCATGGCTTCCGTATGTAAATACATCCGATGATACTGTACATATGTAAATCGTACTAGTTGGACATAAAAATGTACTACCATGTGTATATCCATTCCATAGCAAGTAAACTCATATCAGTTAACTAACCATAGCATATACTGAGTATTAGCACACAATCTGCTGCTGCTTTAAACACAAAAGCGTGTTTACCTGCCATACTGCAGCCGGAGCTTCATAACACACCACTAAATTCCATTAAGGTAGCGAAACAACGTGTTAACTGACAAGAAGAAAACTTTAAAAAAGTACACAACAAAAACCTCTAACAAATTACTATCATAATTCTCTAAATACCAGAGGATCCCATCCACTGTAGCACGTAAATTACATTTCCAACATGGCCGACAATATGACACCCTTTCAGAATAAAGGTCCCTCTGCACATACACATCCACAATAACGACTACATAAAACTGTAGTGTAAGGCAGCGGCCCCTAAACATTTTTGCACCACGGACCGGTGGGGTGTCACTGAGGATGTGCGATACTTTTCGATCCGATATTGATACCTATACTGATACTTCTAATAAATATGTATAACGCAGAATCTGCTTAATTTATTTAATTTTGCTTTAATTTAACGAGTACGGGAAATTGGCATAAGAGGAAATAGATATTTTTAAAAAAATGAAAGGGAAAAAAAGAGAGTAAAAGAGAGAGTAAAAGAGAGAGAGAGAGAGAGAGAGAGAGAGAGAGAGAGAGAGAGAGAGACACCATGCATGGCAAAAAATAAAAATTAAAAAGATTTTAAATATTTCTAATTCTGTGTGGCCCAGTACCAAATGATCCACATCCCGGTGGTTTGGGACTCTGGTCTAACAGTACAATAAACCTAAACTCTAATTATAAAGCCTTTTGACTAAACACCATCCAAACTCTACTCGTAGGTAGCATGTGCCTTCATGTACCTTGTTTCCTAAGGTTTCCAGATTATTTTTTATATTTAAATATGTTGTGATTAGTGCAGGATTCAAAGTTGTACTTGTAGTGGTACAAACTTGTACTTTCGTTTTTTCTAACATTTTAGATTGCAGTTAAAATTTGTGATTTATGTTTCTGTAAAAAATGGAAAAAAAAATTCAATGTTTGATTATGGACACTAGTAACTAGTATCATTAAATTGTACAATAAATTATATGATACATACAAAGTATTCTGCTAAAAAAAAAAAACAGAAAAACTTTCATTATGACAAAACTATTAAAACAGACAGAGTCTTTTCAATATTAAAACAAAAAACAAAACAAATACATTTATTTAATAATAAGTCACATTTCCAGTCCGAAGTTTTGATTCACCTTCTCCTTCAGTCATGTTTCTTTATTTTTATTAATTATTATTTTCAGCATTGTACAATAATACTGACAACATAAAAATTATGATTGAAATATGCATTGAATTATGTAGTAAACAAAAAGTGTTCAACAATGTGGAACGTTTTATACGTTTTAGATTGTCAAAAGTAGCTACATTTAGCTTTGATGACAGTTTGACACATACTGTACTTAGATCAAAAGGTTCAGGCTATTAGTTGGTATCTCAAATAATAAAGACTACAGCAGGGGCAGATCTTTCTCTTATAAAGCCCCACTTATAATGTTGTCCCCTCACTCTCACATGTTTACTCAGGTTTGTTGACAGTGGTGTGGTGGGCCGTCTCTTATCCCAGAGATCCCTCATGTCTGTGTTAGATTCTAGCTCTCCCTTTTAGTTATGCTGCCAGAGCGAGTCTTGCTGAAGTCCCTACCTGCACCCTGATTACACTGTACAGTGTTTTTAACCTTTATACAATAATATAAAATCCCTGTCACTCTTCTATTCTCTCTCTCTCTCTCTCGGTTGAGTTAAACATGCTCCTGAGGTACCAGTGACCACTGTTCCTGTCCCTCTCCTCTACTCAGACATGCCTGCTTGCTCTAGGTCTGCCTCTGGATCGTGTTTTCTTCGACTGGAGGCCACTCTGTGCAGCAGGGCATGTTTCACATCAACACCCTGGGAATCCATGAAATGAAGGAGTAAGACAGGAGCTTCAAGGATGGATTTGATCTGTGCTTAATGTCAACAGTCTGCTACGCTGACTTAGGACTACAGTTTGCATACCATTACCATCACTGCACACCTCAACATCGCTTAGTTGTAATAAATGGACATTTAGTGCCACCCAGATGAGGATGGGTTCCCTCTTGAGTCTGGTTCATCTCAAGGTTTCTTCCTTATGCCATCTCAGGGAATTTCTCCTTGCCACAGTCACCACCGGCTTGTTCATTAGGGACAAACTTACGCTTATAAACAACAATCTTATTCATTCTTTCATACAATATTACCTGTGTAAAGTTGCTTTAAGACAATGCCCATTGTTAAAAGTGGTAAACAAATAAAAATAAATTAAATTGAACATTACATTCTCTCATCAGATTCATTAAGTAGTGACATTGAATAGTTTCAAATATGGAATTGTGTGACTTATCGACTTGTGACATTTTTTGCCTCTTTAATGAGCTTTAGACCATCAGTTTTCTTGTGCAATGGAAAGTGAGTCAATAGGCCAATTAATGTAACTTGTAATAATTGTACAAATTAAACGGCTTTTCCCATTAGGGGTCTCCACAGTGGATCATCCGTATTCATGATCCGCATATTTGATTTGGCACGTTTTTAAGCTGGATGCCCTTCCTAATGCAACCCTCCCCATTTATCCGGGCCTGGGACAAATTGAACTAAGAACAATAAATGCTTAGTTAAATAAAAGAGAAAAGACATTAGGAAATTAAGGTCAGTTAATTCGAAAAATCTCAAGAACTTTAAATGTATCCCAAGTGCAGATGCTATGATGAATCAGATCGTCTCATGATGATAAGGAAAGACAAAGAGGTACCTCTGCTGCAGAGAATTATCAGCATCAAAAATTTCTGATTTACACAAAAGCTGCTGAGTTCAAGTGACAGACATATTTCAACTTCCACTGTTCCTTTGAGACTCCTCATGGCCAAATTGTGGCCAAAAAAAGCCATTATTTTAGAAGAACAAGCAGAATAGATTTGTTTGAGCCAAGAAGTCAAGTCAAGAGGCTTTTATTGTCATTTCTACTATACACAGTGGTACACAGTACACAGTAAAAACGAGAGAAGGTTCCTCCGAAACCCTGGTGCTACAATTAACAACATAGAGCTACAACACAATACAAGCTACATAAAGTGCATCGAGTGCAACCGAGTGCAACCTAGTGCAGACAGAAAACAGTAGAGACAGCCAGTGCAGACAGACAACACAAGACAAAACAACACAAGACACAAAACCCGAGATAGCGCCAACCAGTAAACCTACTGTATACCTTGATTATACAGTATTGTGCGAGAAGAACTGTATAAACTATATCCAGGAGTGAATATAAACAGACACAATGTAGTGCAAAAAACAGCAGCAGTCAAGAGGAGCGAAAGACAGCATGTAAACAATGTAGTATAATACAGTCAAAGGTGCAAAAGACAGCAGGTAAACCGTGTAGTTAAGTAAAGTATAAATAATAATAAATAAATGATGGTGTGTGTGTGTGTGTGTGAGTTTCCCTTTCCCTTTCCCATCACTGTCTTGATGAGGCGGCCTGAATGCTTCAGAACCATTTTCCTGATAGCAGGAGAGTGAAAACTGTGTGTGACGGGTGTGTGTGTGGTCGTCCACAATGCTGTTTGCTTTGTGAATGCAGCATGAAACACAAGAACTGGACATTAGGTCAGCGTAAAATTGTCTTTAGTTCTGATGAGCCCAAATTTGAGTTATGGTTCTATTTGTCATGTGTTTGTTGGAGGTAGAGAGCGTGAAAGTTAAAAGACGTTTCCTAAACTTATGTTTCCTACTGTAAAGCATGAAGGAAGAGGTGTGATGGTGTGTAGGTGCTTTACACTGTTGGTAACAGTAAAACTTGATGGGGCTGGGGTTGGTTACCTGACCAGGGATCGAACCCGGGCAGTACAGTGTGATCACAACCCAAGCAGGGACTCTGTGGCAAGACTGCCAAGAACAGTATACCTCTGGGTTATAAAGCTGCCAGCCATTCCACCACCAACAAACCTAAGTGTATGAGGATGAGGGGGTGGCAGCATCAAAACATTCCAGTAAACCAAAACCCTCAATAATCTTTTACCTATTTACAAAATACTTGATTACACAAATTTAGTCTCAGCCTATACACTTAGACTGTATCTGAGTCCCAAACACAAATTGGAATGCTGTTCCCTTATTGTGGGGTTTGGTAAGACAAAGCTCTGCCCACAGATGTCTTCACTAATTGAGCTACCAACAAATAGAACGCATAATTGAATGAAGCAGGCATGGCAGTTCATAATAGACCGAGATTTCCCTCAGGTACTGCTGCAAAATCATTTAATGGTTTATATGTCAATAACAGTATTTTATCAACAATGTAAGATTTGATTGGGAGCCAATGCAGTGTGAATAAGATATGGGTAATGTGGTCATATCTTCCGGGTCTACTAATAACAGTTGTTACTGTAATCTGGAGTTATAAAAGCTAGTTTACTGACTTACTAAAACATCCAGAAAGTAATTTTAATAATCCAACCTAGACGTAACAGAAGCATAAACTAGCTTTTCTGCAACATGCGATGACATTTTTTTAGAAGTACTTCTGACATGAATGAAGGCTACCCAAGTTACACGATTAAGCATATATATATATATATATATACACAGTGAGGAAAATAAGTATTTGAACACCCTGCTATTTTGCAAGTTCTCCCACTTAGAAATCATGGAGGGGTTTCCTTTTTCACCAGGTTTGCACACACTGCAGGAGGGATTTTGGCCCACTCCTTCACACAGATCTTCTCTAGATCAGTCAGGTTTCTGGCCTGTCGCTGAGAAACATGGAGTTTGAGCTCCCTCCAAAGATTCTCTATTGTGTTTAGGTCTGGAGACTGGCTAGGCCACGCCAGAACCTTGATATGCTTCTTACAGACCCACTCCTTGGTTATCCTGGCTGTGTGCTTCGGGTCATTGTCATGTTGGAAGACCCAGCCTCGACCAATCTTCAATGCTCTAACTGAGGGGAAGAAGGTTGTTCCCCCAAATCTCGCAATACATGGCCCCGGTCATCCTCTCCTTAATACAGTGCAGTCGCCCTGTCCCATGTGCAGAAAAACACCCCAAAGCATGATGCTACCACCCCCATGCTTTACAGTAGGGATGGTGTTCTTGGGATGGTACTCATCATTCTTCTTCCTCCAAACAGGTTTAGTGGAATTATGACCCAAAAGTTATATTTTGGTCTGATCTGACCACATGACTTTCTCCAATGACTCCTCTGGATCATCCAAATGGTCATTGGCAAACTTAAGACGTGCCTGGTCATGTCCAGGTTTAAGCAGGGGAACCTTCCTTGCCATGCATAATTTCAATCCATGACGTCTTAGTGTATTACCAACAGTAACCTTGGAAACGGTGGTCCCAGCTCTTTTGATGTCATTGACCAGCTCCTCCCGTGTAGTTCTGGGCTGATTTCTCACCTTCCTTAGAATCATTGAGACCACATGAGGTGAGATCTTGCATGGAGCCCCAGTCCGAGGAAGATT
>MU551584.1:254236-272571 GCA_024362625.1 Silurus asotus
ATATATTTATATAATGCGTGGCAACAAAAAAAAAAAAAAAGACCCAGGCAGAAAGAAAACCTTAGTATGCAAAACAGAACTTACCATTTACATTTACTGATAATGAACAGTCAAATAAGACAAAAACAATCAGCCATTCAATTATTATTTTTTTTTTTTTTTTTTTTTTATATTTACTTATTACCAAACCCCACCTTCTTTAATTGTAACCGGGAAATGAAAATGGCTTTTATATCCACTGTACATTAGCCTACATCCAAATGCTTGATGAAGTTCTAAAGTAAAGCATAGCATTGCTGGTAGATTTGCATTTACAATGCCTGCAATGCTGCAACAATTTATAAGCATTTAAAGAACATCAGTTAAAACACGTTACAGAGGATTTTTTTTATATTTACTTATTACCAAACCCCACCTTCTTTAATTGTAACCGGGAAATGAAAATGGCTTTTATATCCACTGTACATTAGCCTACATCCAAATGCTTGATGAAGTTCTAAAGTAAAGCATAGCATTGCTGGTAGATTTGCATTTACAATGCCTGCAATGCTGCAACAATTTATAAGCATTTAAAGAACATCAGTTAAAACACGTTACAGAGGAAATTATAGGTTTAGCTTGAACCACATTAGCAAGGTTTTTTCTGCACTGACAAAGAATGCTTGGTAGGTCTTCTCCAGAAATACAAAAGGACATGCTTTCAGTGTCTCCTCTGTTCAGCTAGGTGGTGTAATGAGGTTCCACTTGATGTCTAAACAGATAAGTAGCAGTCTTTAAAAGAGAGGATCTTCTATGGGTTCTTAAATTTTGATTTTTGAAAATCAAAAATAAGAAATAAAATTGCAACAATTTAAACTTTTCTCTTATTTTGAGACTGATTATATTCTAATAATGTATTTATTGATGGAGACTTCTTGGATGGAGAAAGAACTTTATAAATCGCTCTGGATAAGATTGTCTGCCAAAGGTAATAAATGCAAATGTAATTCTAGAGTTTAACCCTTTGAGGCATCCAGGGTATGAGGTGCAAATAACACTTTTTCAGATTAATGTGGA
Source organism: Silurus asotus (assembly GCA_024362625.1). Classification (NCBI taxonomy): domain Eukaryota; kingdom Metazoa; phylum Chordata; class Actinopteri; order Siluriformes; family Siluridae; genus Silurus; species Silurus asotus. The sequence continues at coordinate 255,293 of MU551584.1, forward strand.
AGTAAAGAAAAAATAACTGAAATCATTCGCTTCCTATAACCATCAATAGGTTTCTTACACCTCTCACCCGGAATTTTGGACCACTTTTCCTTTGCAAACTGCTCCAGATCTCTCATATTGGAAGGGTGCCTTTTCCCAACAGCAATTTTAAGATCTCTCCACAGGTTATAAATGGGATTTAGGTCTGGACTCATTGCTGGCCACTTCAGAACTCTCCAGCGCTTTTTTGCCATCCATTTCTGGGTGCTTTTTGAAGTATGTTTGGGGTCATTGTCCTGCTGGAAGACCCAAGATCTCGGACGCAAACGCAGCTTTCTGACACTGGGCCCTACACTGCGCCCCAAAATCCTTTCGTAAACCTCAGATTTCATGATGCCTTGCACACACTCAAGGCACCCAGTGCCAGAGGCAGCAAAACAACCCCAAAACATCTTTAAACCGCCACCATATTTGACTGTAGGTACTGTGTTCTTTTCTTTGTAGACCTCATTCTGTTTTTGGTAAACAGTAGAATGATGTGCTTTACCAAAAAGCTCTATCTTGGTCTTATCTGTCCACAAGACGTTTTCCCAAAAGGATTTTGGCTTAATCAAGTAAATTTTGGCAAACTGTAGTCTTGCTTTTTTATGTCTCGGTGTCAGCAGTGGGGTCCTCCTGGGTCTCCTGCCATAACGTTTAATTTAATTTAAATGTCGACGGATAGTTCGCACTGACACTGAAGCTCCCTTAACTTGCAGGACAACTTGAATTTCTTTGAAACTTGTTTGGGGCTGCTTATCCACCATCCAGACTATCCTGCGTTGCAACCTTTCATCAATTTTTCTCTTCCGTCATGCCCAGGGAGATTAGCTACAGTGCCATGGGTTGCAAACCTCTTGATAATGTTGCGCACTGTGGACAAAGGCAAATCTAGATATCTGGAGATGGACTTTTAACCTTGAGATTGTTGATATTTTTTTACTGTTTTGGTTCTTAAGTCCTCACACAGTTCTCTTCTGCTCTTTCTGTTGTCAATGCTTAGTTTGGCACATACAATGCAAAGACTAAGTGAACTTCTCGCCTTTTTATCTGCTTTCAGGTGTGATTTTTATATTGCCCACACCTGTTACTTGCCCCTGGTGAGTTTAAAGGAGCATCACATGCTTGAAAAAATGTTATTTATCCACAATTGTGAAAGGGTGCCAATAATTATGTCCAGCCCATTTTTGGAGTTTTGTGTAACATTATGTCAAATTTGCTTTTTTCCATCCTTTTTTTGTTCCAATACACACAAAGGGAATAAACATGTGTATAGTAAAATGTGTTAATGCAATACTTTTCTGTGAGAAATACTTGATTTCCTGGAAAAATTTCAGGGGTGCCAACAATTTTGGCCCTATTAGTAGTATAGTAGTAAAGCAAGGAAAAACTTCATAAGATTGCATGAAGAAGCAACCTTGACAGGAAACAAATTTAAAAGGTTACCAAAAAGTATTTAGTATAGAATAAAACACTTATTAGTAGTTATAACAAACTAATCAATGACAATGTGGTGTTATGTTTTTTAATCATACCAAATTGAAAAAGTGTTCTAATCATGTCCATAAGCATCTCTTATTCTTCTTCCACCTGGCAGTTTAAGTGATGGCTTAATGATGAATCCAATAAAAAAAAAACAAAAAAAAACTACAATATTCTCTAATTTAATTAATTGCATTTAATCCTCTAATGATTTACTATATGTAATCTTTTGTATGTATTGATAATAATGTGCAACCAAAATCCACACACTTTTTAAACAAAGTATGTATGAAACCCTTTCATTATGAGACTCTTTCTAATGACAAACATGTGAACAGTAAAATCAGATCCTGCATTGGCAAACGCAAGCAGCACAGTCACTCTGCTGCCCTCTTGCGGAATTAAAAATGTACAGTTTACAGAGTCTATTCTCTGCTCTTCTGAAAGTTGAAGATTTAGCCTTAAATATCCAAAAAATAACTTAGGCAAACCATTTACAGTGTATTTGTGACAATATAAGTACCCCCAGGCTTTCAGTTAAAAGTAATTTAAGAATGCTGACGAGTTGCAGTGTTGACATGAATTTGCTGTATTCATTGATTTCTATTGCTGGTATTCCTTCAAAACCTGGTTTGCAATGACAAGCCTCTGAATTTCGCTGGTCCCCTCATAGATTTCAGTGATGCGGGCATCACGGTAGTGTCTCTCAGCAGGCATGTCTGTAACATAACCCATTCCTCCTAACACCTGAATGGCCTTCATTTAGAAAACATAAGGGTTAGACACTTAAATTTCCATTAACTATTTAAGTAAACTATGTGTGGAGTTGTTTCTTACCTGATGAGAAACAAAGGTTGCTGCTTCAGATGCAGCCAGTTTGGCCATTGCAGCTTCCTACAATAAAAGTTGGAAGATGGAAATTGGCATTTTATATCACATTTGATATACTGTTGAGCATGAAACCATTTATATAACAGAAAAAAGGGACCTGCCTTCGAGTAAAGCTTCTTTCCATCTCGTAACATTGCAGCTTTCCAGGTGAGAAGACGTGCACTTTCTATAGCCACAGACATGTCTGCCAACTTAAACTGGAGGAAAGATTTGTGAAAGATTTGCCTATTTAATGAAACTACTGTTGAATAAGCCTGAGTGGACTGAGACAGATCCTGTTCTTGCATGTTAAAATCAGGTGCATGAAGTTCATGAACTTATATAAAAAGTGAGATCTCAAGAAAGGCAGTCAAAAATTCAGATTCAGATTCCATAATCATACAGCAGGGAAAATAAGTTTTGACAAATCAGCATTTTTATCAGTAAGGGGATTTCTAAGTGGGCTATTGACTCAAAATTTCCACCAGATAACAAGGTGCAAAATGGCATAGAAAGCCAGGAGATCACCTGAAATGTGTCAGTATTGAGAGAGGAACCCTGCCAGTACTAATTGATATCAGCTGCTTTAGTCCTAATTACTTTCTTTCGGCTTCTCCCGTTAGGGGTCGCCACAGCGGATCCGCCACACGTTTTGATTTGGCATATATTTTACACTGGATGCCCTTCCTAATGCAACCCTCCCCAATTTATCCGGGCTTGGGACCGGCACTGAGAGTGGCTGGGGATGGTTCCCTGACCGGGGATCGAACCCGGGTCACAGCGGTGAGAGCGCTGCATCTTAACCACTAGACCACCAGGGGTGCTTTAGTCCTAATTGATGGCTTATAAAGGCTTCTCATTACCCAGTAGGCACACAGGAAAGACTTCATAATGGGTAAAAGCTAAGAACTCTCTTAAGATCTTCTTAATCTTATCGCTGAAAAGTATTTTGTTGGGCATGGTTATAGGCACATTTCCAGAATGCTGAATGTTCCTGTGAGCACTGTGGGGGCCATTAGCCGGAAATGGAAAGAGCATAAGTTCACCATTTACCGGCTACGATCAGGTGCTCCACGTAAGATCCCTGTCCGAGGAGTCCAAAGAATAATCAGGAGAACCACTCGGTCAGAACTTCAGGAAGACCTTGCATCAGCAGGTACTGTTGTTTCAAAGAAAACTATAAGCAATGCACTGAACCACCATGGCATCCATGCACGTTCACCATGCAAGACTCCATTGCTGAACAAAAAGCATGTTGAGGCTCGGTTAAATTTTGCAAAAAAGCAATCCCTGTCCGAGGAGTCCAAAGAATAATCAGGAGAGTTCGCCAAGAGCCAAGAACCACTCGGTCAGAACTTCAGGAAGACCTTGCATCAGCAGGTACTGTTGTTTTAAAGAAAACTATAAGCAATGCACTGAACCACCATGGCATCCATGCACGTTCACCATGCAAGACTCCATTGCTGAACAAAAAGCATGTTGAGGCTCGGTTAAATTTTGCAAAAAAGCATTTGGAGAAGCCTGTGGATTATTGGGAGACTATAGTATGGTCAGATGAAAGCAAAATTGAACTTTTCTGGTCATCTACACACCATGTTTGGAAAAGAAATGGCACTGCCCACCACCCCGAGAACACCATACCAACAGTTAAGTTTAGGGGTGGAAGCATCAAGGTTTGGGGCTGCTGTTTAGCAAGGGGTACTGGCAGACTTCATATTATTGAAGGCAGGATGAATGAAAAAATGTACTGGGACATTCTGGATAAAAATCTGATGCCATCTACCAGAAAGCTGAAAATGAAAAGAGGGTGGACATTTCAGCAAGACAATAATCCCAAACACATGAAACAATGACGTGGTTTCAAAGAAAGAAAATCAAGTTGCTTGAATGGCCCAGTCAATCACCTGACCTAAATCCCATAATCCCAAATCGAGAGAACTGAAGATCAAAGTTCATAAAAGTGGCCCAATGAACCTTCAAGATTTAAAGTCCATTTGTGTGAAAGAATGGGCCAGAATCACTCCTGAGCAATGCAGACGACTGGTCTCTCCATACAAGTGGCACCTAGAAGATGTAATCACCAACAAAGGCTTTTCTACAAAGTATTAAATAAAGTGTGTTCAATACTTATTCCCTGTGTCATTTCACTTTATTTATTATGACTCAACTTGTATACAAAATGTTCTGATTTTTTTTGTATGAATTCAATATTTGGCTTGATGGCTACATCTGGTGGAAATTTTGTGTCAATAGCCCACTTAGAAATTCCCTTACTGATAAAAATGCTGATGTGTCCAATACTTATTTTCCCCGCTGTAAGTGAAATGGTGTTTGTGTATTGAACCTGTATTGCTTGCAACTTTGCAATCGGTGCTCCAAATGCAATCCTCTTCTGAGCATAATCAGCTGCACAGTCTAGGGCTGCTTGTGCAATCCCAAGAGCCTGTGATGCAATTCCAATGCGCCCACTGTCCAGGGTTTGCTGTCATACAAAAAAATATACAACAGATTTTATACAAGCACTGTACTGGACAGCGAACATTTTCTGCCATATTTAGGTTACTTGTGCATAGTTAGCTTAAATTCATAGCTTGAATGCATTCATTGTTACTGCGGCATAAACAAACCTGGTATAAATATGGACATAAATAATCAACACTAGGGCTGGCAATATGATGAAAATTGAAAAAAAAAAATTCAGAATGTTTGATTCACACTGGTCTTTTTTTTATGTGAAACCATGACTAAAACATGTGATTAGGGAACATTGTATTTTTAGTGAGCATGCCATACTTAAAGTGATCAACATGGTATATATGTAAAACTAATTCTCTAGTTAAACTTTTTTGCATTAGAAAATAATGCAACTAATGACAACTGGCATTTAGCAATTTTAGGTCGACCTCTTGCCCTTCGATGGCAGACTGTGGCTTCCTTTTATCTTTTAACTCTAAGCATTCTTCCCATTCATCTTGTGGTCTTTGTTGCAAATCTTGGAATAAATTAGTGATGCTGCCACCACCGGTTGCAATGGACTTTCGGCATATTTTGCATTTGACAAAAGTTTGTTCAACATATACGCTCTTAAACCATTTCCAATCCACAGAGAAAATGTTATTACCTTTCTTTGGCACAAGATGATCGTGATGTGAACATTATCTCCATGATGCTATTTCTACATTTTATTCATTGATAGAATGCTCTCACACGTGAGTGGTTAATAGGGCGCTGTCTATCATGTGGTTGGACAATAGTTTCTCTTAATTATTCTGCCATTGTTGCAATGACAATGTATCTGAATAAATGTGTGCATCAACATTTTTTTATTTAAAAAATAGCAATACCTCAATTTAAGAAAAAAATGTGTCTTAAAGCTCAAATTCTAATTAATTGAAAAAATCAGGGAAGAGAAATGGCCAGCCCTATTTAACAGGGTTTATCATTAAAGACCATTTCTATGCCGCAATTCATATGGAATTGAAATCATAATTAATATATATAGTATATATAAAATATATAGTTATATTTAATAAACGGTTCAACATCCTAACAAAAAATAGCATAGAAAAAGGCTTGCCCATCTCTGAATGCAAGTTTACAAACATCTCATGATGGGTAGAGGCAAAGAGTTCTTTACAATAAGATGCTCTACAAAACAACAGCACACAGATTTTGCAACTCCTTAATGCTTCTTTAAGCACTACTGGGTAAATTATCCACAAGTGGAAGGAGCATCACTTGCCCATGCACAAGATCCCCACAAGATGTCTAATCAAGGAGTCAGAAGGTTAGTCAGAAGAGTAGCCAAAGTCCCAAGGACCACTTGTAAAGAGTTTAAGAAAGACGGTGGCAGATGGTAAAGTTGTCAAATATAGGCAATGCACTTCACCACTATGACCTTCATGCACTCTCACCCCAGAAGGCTCCATTAATGAAGTAAAGGCATTTTGAAGCTTGAGCCATGTTCTTAGAAAATGAAGAAGAAGAAGAATAGCCTTTATTTGTCACATATACATTACAGCACAGTGAAATATGTTCTTCGCATATCCCAGCTTGTTTTAGAAGCTTGTTTAGCACAGGGTCGGCCATGATACGGTGCCCCTGGAGCACAGAGAGTTGAGGGCCTTGCTCAAGGGCCCAAGAGTGGCATCTTAGCAATACTGGGACTTGAACCCCCGACCTTTTGATAAGTAACCCAGTGCCTTAAACACTAAGCTACCACTCCTCTACTACTCCAACTCCATTTCTCAAGAATTTCTGGGAAATTCTTGAGATGAATATGTTACCATACATCAGAATGATGAGGATGAGACATGGATTGACCTTCTAGCAAGACATGATACACAACATACTGCAAAGGAGACTTTGAATTGGTTCCGAAGGAAAAAAATGAAGTGGAACAGTCACCAGACTTAAATCCAATAGAGCATTTGTAGAAAAAACTAAAGCTCAAGATTCAAGAGGGTGGAAAACTGTCTTTCAAAATGTAAAGACAGTCTGTTTAGAAGAATAGACCAAAATCCAACCTGACCACTGTGAGCAATTAGTTTATTCATACAGGAAACATATTAAAGCGGTAATTGCAAACAAAACTATAATTTTAGTTCTTCCTCTTCACCTCTTTGTCTTCACCAAGTACCTTTCTAACTGTCTCCCTTATCACTTCTGCAGTAGTTGCCCAATCATCCAGCACCTCTTCACCACCACCAAACCCACAGAAAGTCTCTTTACCTCCACTACACTCTTTCTTCACCTGTACAACATTTCTTTTTCCATCTATACCATGATAGAACAGTTTAAAGCCACCTCTAATGTTCCTGGCCTTACTTCCTTTCCTCTTGGTCTCCTGAACACACAACATATCTGCCTTTCTCCTCATATCGGCTACCTCTCTCCCTTAACCAGTCATAGTATCAACATTTAAAGTGCCCACATTGACCCCCACTCTTCTACACTTCTCCTTTCCCTGCCATCTCTGTAGACGTCTTCTTCCTCTCCTTCTCCTCCTTTGGCCAACAGTAGCACAATTTTCACTGGTACCCTGTTAGCTAACAATGCCTGGTGGTCGTTGGTAACCCGGGCCTCGACTGATCAGGTATGAAATTCTGGTTCGTGATCCGTATATTTTCATTTGACGGATTATTCAATGTCTATTCAAAAATAAAATTTAACCTCTGTTTTGTGTGGGGGAATAAGTTTATATTAAAATTTTGACCTTAAACTATGGAATTTAATTTGAGGACAATATCAAACACATAAATGTGACAATCGATCCTTTTTCAGTCCACAACATATTTAATTGTGTGTAATAACTTGTGTTTTAAACTTAAGGGTTCACTGTTCAGAGACGGTCACCTAACAGTGACTAAATCACCTGTGGGAACTAAAAAGAAAACACTATGTTAAAATAACAATGACAATACGAACTGCAAAAAAGTTGTCTTACCATTGCAATCTTGAAACCCATCCCTCGCTCTCCCAATAAGTTTTTTAGTGGAATACGACAGTCCTCCAGAATCAGGTTAGCTGTGGATGATGCTCGGATTCCAAGCTTATCCTCTTTCTTTCCAAGAGATAGGCCTGGATAAGGCATAGGTACCAGGAAGGCACTGATCCCCTAAGAATATGAATATTTCATAATTCTATCTCTGTATGCTATTCAAATATAACCTTTAGTGTCAACTGTAATGACCAAGAAATATTGGGGTTTTCTAGCAAAAAAGTTTAGATTTTGTGAACTTGGATTTTAGAAAATTGTAAAGAACATGTGTATTTGGGGGAAAAAAGGTAAAAAAGGACTATTTGTTAAATATTATATTAAGAATGTTAAGAAAAAAAATTTCAATCTTTAAGTTAAATTAGCCACATCACAAAAAAATGGAAAGAACAATGAAACTGTGTCATGCAACAGAACAATGATCTAAAGCACATCAGAAAATCAATATGGCTACATCAATCAAGGTGTGGAAAAGTCAAAGTCTATACTTCAACCATATTTAGATGCTGTGGCAGGATCTTAACACAAGCCGTGTGTAAAAGAGAGTAAAAGAGGAGTAAAGCAATGTAAAGAAGAATGGGTAAAAATGTGTACAAAACAGTGTAACCAATAAGCTTCTACAGAGTAGAAGACCTACTTCAGGCTATTGTCTAAAGGTGATTCTACATTGTTTGGATTAGAATTAGGATCAGGATTATGTTCTTTTGGCTGTATACTTTAAATGGAAAAGAGAAATCACACGAGCTCATCACATATTGCCACTATCACTGAGACCCTTCAAACATTAATATTTAAGCCAGTTGGAACTAAAACAATCAAAGATTAAATTACCTTGGTTATAAAAAATGATAAAAAAAAAAGCTAAAAAGATAAAAAAATGTTAGGGTACAAGGAATAGTACTTTATGTTTTAAACTTTTTTCTGTTGTTGCAAAAACAACTGCAGCAGACGCATCCCAGCAGTTGGTGATCCAAGCCTTGGTGCCATTCAGCACCCATTCATTTCCCTCCAGACGTGCCTGCGTAGAGGCTGCACCTGCATCACTCCCATTGCCTGTCAGAACAAATATACTCCTAGATTAAATTACGAATTTTTCAAAGATTACAAAGATTTTCTTTCAAATTCAAGTACAACATACAAACATTCCTGTTATCATGCAGTAAATGAACAAAGGTGTAATGGAATTCTAGCAGAGTTTTAAACTTGTTAATATTATTTTATTAATAAATGGATTATATACATATATTACTAAGACAAACATTTTAATATACAACCCCATTTACATTGTTTTGTTCAATTTGGTACTCTTTACAAAGTTGAACACTACTAATGACAATACAGTCGAGGTTGAGCGTTTAACTTATTCTTTACTGTGTCCAATGCAATATCATCACATAGTGCAGGACATGGTACGTAATCAAAATGCGGAGACAGTAGGTTTCAGAAAGTTGCTTCAAACTCTGGAGCCAAGATACAAGATCTCCAGCCATAAATATTTTAGCCAAACATGCCTGCCACTGTGTTAGACCGAACGTTGAGAAAGAATTTACAATGAAATCAGTAACGCTGCATTTTTCCAATTATATAAGTTTAAAATACACATTTTGCCTGTAATTTAAATAAAGTACTACTAAAATATAATTCAATTTTTTTTTCTCCTATCAAAATATAATATCCATATCATCTAGACATTGAAAAATATTGTGATATAAATGTTTGCTCATATTACCCACACCTAATTAGGACCAGCATTGTATTTTCAAAAGCTTACAATAAACATCAACAAAAAAAAAACATTGCTATAAAAATAAATACATGATAATGTATAAATTAAATAAGACAGCCCAGCTAAATTTAAAACGTAAATAACCCAGAAAGACAGATTCAAGACTGTAATCTGTAACTGCTTCTAAATAATCATTCACACTAAAGGGTTGAATGTTAATGAATCAAGCAGATTTTACATTGTAATTTTCAGATCATTCTGAGGACATTTAAATACATTATTTACAATTCTAAATTATTGACAAAATTACACCCCAAATGACCAGATTCTACAAAAATGTCAGTCACTGAGTCTTCATTAAATTTTAGAATGTGTTTCATTAGAATATTATAAAAACATATTTTCTTTAATAATTCAAACCAGTTCTAGGAGCAGCCATCCATGGTTTTTGGTGATGACCTGCATATGTAAAGCCCATGCACAGTTGCTGATGTTTTATGAAGCACATTAAGGCAGAAATATGTACCTGGTTCACTCAAAGCAAAGCAGCCTACTTTCTCCCCAGTGGTAAAAGGAGATATCCACTGCTGCTTTTGCTCTTCTGTGCCAAACTTTAGAATAGGGCCCAGATATAATGACTGAAATACAATTAAATTAAAATTGAAGTTTTTTTTTTATGGTTTATGTTTTGTTGCTTTCAAAAAAAGTAAGCATAAAGTTACAATAACACATTGCATGCATAATAACCTAGTCATTATTTAATTTCTACAGATTGTATCCAGTAGTCAAGTAAACTAGAATATCTAAAAAAAAAAAAAAAAAAAAATTATTAAAGTATAAAAGAATGAGCAGAAGGTTGTAATAAACTGTGTTTGTATATGTATATAATAAACAGACAGACAGACAGACAGAGACAGACAGATAGACAGATAGATCATTTGATTATTGACTCACATTATTGACACTGACTATGACCCCAGTGGATGCACAGCCTCTGCTTATCTCTTCAACAGCCAGGCTATAAGCCAAATAATCCATTCCAGCTCCCCCAAGATTCTCTGGTACTTCCATGGCCATCACACCCATAGTTCCAAGTTCCTGAACCTAAAAACCAAGTTATAACTAAAGTGCACATTACAAGAATAACAAGCAAAAATATTACCAAATATGTTTTGCCAACAGGCTAAATATTTGTAAGCAGATAAAGGCAGGAACAGAAAAAAAATTACGTTAATTGCATGTAGTATCTAATTGTTTTTATTCTTATGGTTTTACGATAATGATAGCGATACGGAAAAAAAAGACAAAATATTTAAATTGTCGCTTTTCAGGCAACACAGCAGCCTATACGGTAGGATATGTTGGAACACTGCCAGGATGTACTCATCTCCCGTCTTGTGAAATGCCTTTCTCTTGCCAGCCATCAACAAATTTCAGTTGTCTCTGTATTTTCTTTTTGTGGTTTTGGTGTTTTAAACCCCAATTTTAGCTCTGGTCTCTCTCCTTTTTATCTGTGTCTCCAGACACTGAAACAAAACAAAGCCAGCTCTGCCATCCAGTTGTGTACCGGCACTTGTACACACTGACACATACATATATTCTGTAATGTTTATACATTACGGTACTGTAAATTACAAAATTCACAGTTCGTCACAGTCAGGGGGAAGAAATGCAAAACAAAACTGTTAGTCTTTTTTAATGCAGTTTATTATTATAACATTTGTGAACATCAACAGTTTAAATTTTTTACATTTTTAAGAATTAAAAAATTGCATGATTAAATAATATATAAAATAATATTTTATATAAGAAAGTTTTTTTATTAAAATGATATTCAATAGATAAATAAATTATTTATTTATTTATTTATGTTTTATATATAATATATAGGTCCCCTGGTGGTCTAATGGTTAAGATGCAGCGCTCTCACCGCTGCGACCCGGGTTCGATCCACCCCCAGCCACTCTCAGTGCCGGTCCCAAGCCCGGATAAATTGGAGAGGGTTGCTTTAGGAAGGGCAATCAGCGTAAAATATTATATATATATATATATATAAATAAATACAATTTATTTATTTATGTTATAATGTCATAATGTTATGCCTGGACGGTCTAAGTGTGTGTTTACCATTTACCATTTAATATTCTTAAGATATGTTCAGCCTATTTTACCAAATGTCTTTATTCCTTCCATCCTATATTCAGTCATTCCCTCAACATGCGGAATTGTCAGGATTTTCTCATTTTAAGAAACATTCTTCAAGCTGAACATAAAATGAGAAGGAATCTATATTGCTAAACGTAAAAACAGAAGTGGCAACGATTTAGCATAAACCAAATCCAAATTATACAATGCACTATAAATCGTATTTTGTTATACAGTACTACAAATTCAATTTCCGGTACAGAGTGAGCAGCCACAGTGATACTAAAGTTAACTCAAGTTTCTTTTTTATACCCCTGGCATTGTTTTGTATGTTTTCTAATTTATTAATAATAATAATCATATTTATAAAAACAATAATAATAAGAAAAAAATAATAAATAAATAACAGTGACACTGAGCTTAAAATGCAAGGTAGAGACTAAACAGATTGTGATTCCCCACTTAACACTTGAATTTTGTCCCCACTTCACAACTCGAATTTTAACTGTGTTCAGCACATAAAAAGGATTGCATTCGATACACATGTGCACCAAACCGAAAGCCCTTTATCAAAATGGTTTGGTTTGAATACGTAAACGTTACACCTCTACTGTATATCGATCTAAATTATGTCCTGTCTAACAACTTACAGTATACTACCACATACTGATCACCATTCTAGGTAGTCTAGGCCACGTCTCTATTTATGATATTTTCAAGTTGATGGTGTCATTGTAACGCATCACAATCGTAAGTCTGGGACTACTTGTGTCCATATCAATAAAACCACCTGCCCAATATCTTGCAGTTCCCCCATGTGCCACAAAACAGCTTTGACCTGCCGAGTGCATGGACTCCACAAGACCTCTGAAGGTGTGCTGAGGTATCTGGCACTAAGACATTAACAACAGATCCTTTAGATTTATGTTCCTTTATTTAATTTCATGACGATTAAGGTGATAAAATGTCTGAAGATTAATTTCAAGTGTTGAGTATGTGCTAGCTAGTGATGGCCCAAAGAGATGCTGATGCAAATAGAGAAGACACTCATAGGCTGGAAAAAAACAGACCTAGCAGAAATATAGCAAAAAACATTAAGACAATTAAAGTGAAGGATCACACAATTCTTTCCTTGGTGAAGTAAAATCCCCTCACTGCAGACTATACAGTAATTGTGTGCATAAGTCTACAATTTAGAGATTCCCTTATGCATGTGAATACACAAGGTTTATTTCAAGATAAAAACACTTAACATTCAAGGACAAAAAAAAAAAAAGCCAAATCCATGTATTTTCAACTTTAGGCAGTCATTGATGTCCTAATACTTAAAAAATACTATTGTTTAATTTTAATTTGTTTTGAGTCTGTAGGGATTATGTAAAGAATGGGTGTGGGAAGTGAAGTGGTATGTCAGTGGTTGATATTGTACTTCTAAACGGAAGGGTGCGAGTTCAAATTTCAGAATCACCAAGCTGCCACTGTTGGGCCCTTGAGCCCCATAGCCAGTTGTGTAAATAAAATAATTGTGAGTAGCTAAATTCAAAAAATGGAAATGTCTGTAATTCCTAAATGGTTACATATTTAACAACAAATATTTGTATTCAATTCAAAATCAAAGTATATAATTGTGTATATTTGTTTAAGAAAGGTTTTAAAAAGTAAGTTTAAAACAAAAAATATAAATAAAGCCCAGTTACCTAGATGTCTGTGCAGACAATAATTAGTAAAGTAATAATTTAACAAAAATAGTTTTGTATTTGTATATTTCACTTGGGTTTGACTGTATAGATAATATTAGCTGATTCTGTCAGAATTCACAGAAATAACCATGAGTGATTATATTCAGTGTGCTATTGAACTACAGGGCTGTACTATGGCCCAAAAGTTCTGAATCAAATTGTGAATGCTGACAGCAGGGTTTAGTGGGAGATTTGAGCAAATTTACATGACACGCTTGATACCAATTTCTTCTATGTGACTCACAACAACAAAAAACTACCATACTGTCCATTATACATTCTTGACTGACACATTTTGCATTTTTATTACAACAAATATGTACATCAAGTTACTTACCTGCTTAGTTGGAAAAGAATGATTTTTGTCAAGGTGTGCAGCAATTGGAGCAAGTTCTTTTGCTGAATAGTCCCGACACGTCTGCCTTAGAATTTGATGAAGTTCAGGTAATTCTGCAAGCTGACTAAAGAAACGAGCACCACATCTCACAGCCCTGCTCAGTACTGCAACACACAGATCATACTGGATTGATATGTGAGAATGTATATATATTACTGTATTAATTACAGAGAAAACAACAGCCTGGTTGTGAGAAAATATATGACATAAAAATAGCAGTACAGATTTATTTAGATACAAATTAAAATTAAATCTCACATATCAGCAGCTACAGTACTTCAGCACACCTACTGCACAGCTAATCAGTTTACTGCATTTAAAAAAATAACTAAAATGCTCAAATCGTGAATACCTACCGACCTACACACTTTTATTCACAAAGTCCTATATTCGGTCAGACAAAAAAAAACCTAAACCTTTGCTTTACTATTTCACCAAGTGTCAAATTAAGCTCCAAAAACCACCATGAAACAGCAAAAGTTCCATTAGGTGTCCTAATCATTTCCACAATTTAAAACACCTTAATTACTTTAAAACATTTACAACAATATTTTGTCTTCATGGTCTACGTTTAGTATGATTTTAATAATAATAAACCAACATTTGCATCCACATTTGTCAATGCCCATGTTGATTACAGTATTAAAAACTTGAAAAGTATTAATTTGAGGTACATTTAGAGCAGAAAAATGGCTGTACAATTTTGCAGCCTCTTCCTTGGGGCATTTTAGAACAGTTTAAAAGCCACTGAAACTTTTTTTTTATCTGTTGTAACTTTGTGGTTTAATCGTATACCTTATATTGTGTGTCGATCATTGTAATTCATTGCCATCAGGCCCAGTGTGGATTCTATATATTTTTTCTATCCTTTATTCATAGAGTGTATTTTTTATTTATTTTAGGACAATATAAATTGTTGTCTTAGCATGTCTAATGCTGGTTCATTGGCTCCCAGATTATTTTTGCTCTTTTCTTTTTTCCAACTTGACTTTCTTCCTGGGCTCACAGCAAAGCAAACATGCTATTCATATTTAAGCAGTACACACCTAGGCAACACCCTATTTTATCACACTATTTATCTGCTACACTTATAAGACTTGGTTATATTCATTATATTAACACGTTTTTTTAGATTAGTGTTTGCAATAAGACTGAACCTCTGAATATTTTTTTCAGGACTGTGGTACTACATAAAACAAATACATCATATATAAAACTGTATGATAATGAGAGCTGTGATTACACAGAGAAAAATCCAACCTTTCATTTAAGTACATAACTTTGGTAGTAGAAAAATCACACATTTAGAAAAAAAAAAAACTTGAAATCATGTGTGCCACAATTATTGGCACCCCTAACAATTCCTCTGAAAAATTAAAAAAAAAAATTTTTATATATATTTTTCTGTAGTTGCTAAGGTTGGTCAGGGTATCTAGGGACTTTCGATTAGTAATTCATGATTTCCTGTTTCCCTGGGGTATAAATATGACGTGACACAGAGGCCTAATTCTCTTACCCATTTGTCATCATGGCAAAGACAAGAGAACACACCATTCAAGTAAGGCAGATGTGTGTCGACCTTCATAAGTCAGGCAATGGCTACAAGAAAATAGCCACTCGCCTTAACTTGCCGGTATCTACAGTCAGAGGAATCATTAAGAAGTTTAAAACAACTGGAACAGTGACAAACAAGGCTGGAAGAGGTCCTACGTTTATCTTGCCACAACGCACAGTGAGGAGGATGATAAGAGAAGTAAAAAAAATTTCCAAGCTCACCGTCACAGAATTGCATCAAAGAGCGGCATCTTGGGGTCACAGAGTCTCCAAAACAACCATCAGACGCTCTCTACATGCCAACAAGATGTTTGGGAGGCATGCAAGGAAAAAGCCTTTTCTCACTAACACTCACAAACGTAAACGTCTGGAGTTTGCTAAGCGGTACTGGGACTTCAACTGGGATCGTGTGCTTTGGTCAGATGAGACTAAGATTGAGCTTTTTGGCAACAAACACTCTAAGTGGGTCTGGCGAATGAGTATGCCGAAAAGCACCTCATGCCCACCGTGAAGTATGGTGGAGGATCTGTGATGCTGTGGGCCTGTTTCTCTTCCAAAGGCCCTGGGAACCTTGTTAGGGTGCATGGCATTATGAACGCTTAGAAGTACCAGGATATTTTATATAAAAACCTGATGGCCTCTGCCAGAAAGCTGAAGATGGGTCGTCATTGGGTCTTTCAGCAGGATAATGATCCAAAACATGTGGCAAAATCTACACAAAAGTGGTTCATCAGTCACAAACTCAAGGTCCTCCCATTGCCATCTCAGTCCCCAGACCTCAACCCAATCGAAAACCTGTGGGGCAAGCTAAAGGGAAGAGTGCATAAGAGAGGACCCAGGACACTGGATGATCTAGAAAGAAGAACGGTCAAAAATCCCTCTCTCTTTGTTCTCCAATCTTGTGAAATGTTATAGGAGGAGATTAAGTGCTGCCTTGTTGGCAAAAGGAGGTTGTACAAAGTACATCAGGGGTGCCAATAATTGTGGCACACATGATTTCAAGTTTTTTTTTCTTCTAAATGTGTGATTTTTTTTACCACCATGTACTTAAATGAAAGGTTGGATTTTTCTCTTTTTTTGCATTTGGGTTCTATGTTGTTGTTTTTTTAAAAGGAGAATTTTTAGAAGCTCATGACCACATTTTAAACAGGGGTGCCAATAATTGTGGAGGGCACTGTATGTATATATATATATATATATATATCCATGTACTTAAATGAAAGGTTGGATTTTTCTCTTTTTTTGCATTTGGGTTCTATGTTGTTGTTTTTTTAAAAGGAGAATTTTTAGAAGCTCATGACCACATTTTAAACAGGGGTGCCAATAATTGTGGAGGGCACTGTATGTATATATATATATATATATATATATAGGGTGTAACGGTACATGAAATCCCCCGGTTCAGTACACACATCAGAAAACATGAAATCACAATGTGACTTGACCGTGTATTTTAAGCTGTGGCGGGTTTAACCGCAGTGAACAATGGGATATTGGTCACACGGGTCCAGCGCTGACGACTTCAGGGGCAAAAAGATGACAAAAAACAAAATGCAGTTCCATTTACATAGTGAGCTGATTTGGTTTTCTGTAAATCACATGACCAATAAATGTGAACATTCTGCTGCCTTCATCAGATCCTTCACCACTAAACAGGTATTTATAGTGGTCTTCTGGGAAACACACTCTCTACAATCTTTAATTAAATTGAAATCAAAATTAAAATGAATAAAAACTGGACATAATCTAAAATAAGCCTCTAATCATTCTTCTGTACTTTACTTTTAAATTAGAAATTATTATTAACCATAATAATAATATTAAGAAGAAGAAGAAGAAGAAGAAGAAGAA
>MU551584.1:276300-299074 GCA_024362625.1 Silurus asotus
GCAGATACCAAGGCTCTTGAGGGTTGACAAAAGTGTCTTGTGGTTGACTGTGTCAAATGCTGCTGAAAGGTCCAGAAAGATAAGTACAGATGACAGCTTGGCTGACTGAGCAGCATGTAGTTTCTCAGAAACAGCCAATAGGGCAGTCTCTGTGGAATGTGCCGCTTTGAACCCAGACTGGTTCGGATCGTGGAGGTTGTTCTGTGAGAGATAAACAGACAGTTGGTTAAAAACAGTGCGTTCCAGAGATTTAGAAAGAAAGGAGAGGAGTGATACCGGTCTGTAGTTGTTGATGTCTGATAGATGCAGAGCAGGTTTTGTCAAGATGGTAATGACCCTTGCGTGGTCTTGCGTGATGGTCTGGAGCGTAGTTGAAGGGATTGGATCCAGAGGACAGGTGGTGGGATTGCAGGATCGGATGACTTGCAGTATCTCATCTTCAGTTAAGGTTGAGAAGCTTGACAGAGACATAGTGGATTGTTGGCTGTGTTGTGTAGTCATTGTTGGAGAGGAAGTGAAAGTCTTGCATATTTTTTTAATCTTCTTATCATAGAAGAAGGCAAAGTCATTAGCAGTCAGGGAGAATGGAGCAGGCGCAGCAGGGGGGTTTAGTCGAGAAGAGAAGATGTTGTGAAGCTTACGAGGATATTGTGCAGAGGCCTCAAGCTTTTCCTTGTAGAAGGCAGTTTTGGCAGAAGTCACCTCCAAAGAAAATTTGGTCATTGGAATTTGCCAAGCAGCTTGGTGAAAAAAGTTCCACTGTTGGAGCAATCATTAGAAAATGGAAGAAGCTAAACATGACTGTCAATCTCCCTCGGACTGGGGCTCCATGCAAGATCTCACCTCGTGGGGTCTCAATGATCCTAAGGAAGGTGAGAAATCAGCCCAGAACTACACGGGAGGAGCTGGTCAATGACCTGAAAAGAGCTGGGACCACAGTTTCCAAGGTTACTGTTGGTAATACACTAAGATACACTAAAACACTAAACGTGTTTGGAGGAAGAAGAATGATGAGTACCATCCCAAGAACACCATCCCTACTGTGAAGCATGGGGGTGGTAGCATCATGCTTTGGGGTGTTTTTCTGCACATGGGACAGGGCGACTGCACTGTATTAAGGAGAGGATGACCGGGGCCATGTGTTGCGAGATTTTGGGAAACAACCTTCTTCCCCTCAGTTAGAGCATTGAAGATGGGTCGAGGCTGGGTCTTCCAACATGACAATGACCCAGATCACACAGCCAGGATAACCAAGGAGTGGCTCTGTAAGAAGCATATCAAGGTTCTGGCGTGGCCTAGCCAGTCTCCAGACCTAAACCCAATAGAGAATCTTTGGAGGGAGCTCAAACTCCGTGTTACTCAGCGACAGGCCAGAAACCTGACTGATCTAGAGAAGATCTGTGTGGAGGAGTGGGCCAAAATCCCTCCTGCAGTGTGTGCAAACCTGGTGAAAAACTACAGGAAACGATTGACCTCTGTAATTGCAAACAAAGGCTACTGTACCAAATATTAACATTGACTTTCTCAGGTGTTCAAATACTTATTTGCAGCTGTATCATACAAATAAATAGTTTACAAATAATATATAGTGATTTCTGGATTTTTTTTTTAGATTATGTCTTTCACAGTGGATATGCACCTACGATGACAATTATAGACCCCTCCATGATTTCTGAGTGGGAGAACTTGCAAAATAGCAGGGTGTTCAAATACTTATTTTTCTTACTGTAGCTTTAAAGCTATCTTGTTATAAATTCAGATACATCAAGGGTAGCTAATCCCCCTGATTCATTATTTTTTCTCACTGTACATACATACATAATCTCCTTCAGTGTTTTTTTATTTTACTGACTTCAGTATTAATATAGTCCTTTCAAAAGCCATCTTTTAAATGTTTCCCAACAAGAATGCACCGCCCAAAAAACAAACAAAAAATAACTTTTTTAAAGATTTTTCAGCACTTTATGTACTCTAGGTCTGTCCAAAACTGAAGTCACATCATAGCAAATTTTATTTACATTAATAAAACAGTCAAATCTGAAGTGGAGGCAAATCCTAAGGTTTTATTTGCATGAATTCTCTAGGGGGAAACAAAGTTGTCCAAATGAGGTAATCAAGCAAATCAGAAACAGACAGCAATGCAATCCTCTACTGGATGTTCGCTCTGAATAACGTCATGAGCCACAAGGGAATTGCATCCATGAGAATAAAGAACTCCTTTGGTGTTACTAGAAATCCATGGAAAGTTATAAATTCAGAGTAAGTGAATAACATGCATTTTTGTTTTAATAAATAAGTGACCCATATTATACCAGCTAAAAACCTACTATGGGAATTAAAGACCATCAAATTTTGTTTATTCACAGGAAAATAGAAGGGTATCTGCAAGAATAAAGGGAAAGTTTATAGGACTGTGGTGAGACCTGCGATGTTGTATGGTTTAGAGGCATTGAGTAAAAGACAGGAGGTGGAGCTGGAGGTGGCAGAGTTGAAGATGTTGAGGTTTTCGTTGGGAGTGACAAGGATGAACAGGATTAGAAATGAGTTTATTAGAGGGACAGCGCATGTAGGATGTTTTGGAGACAAGGTGAGGGACGCGAGATTGAGATGGTTTGGACATATGCAGAGGAGGGACATGGGGTATATCGGTAGGAGAATGCTGAGGATGGAGCCGCCAGGAAGGAGGAAAAAAGTAAAGCCAAGGAGGAGATTTATGGAAGTAGTGAGGGAAGACATGCAGGTAGTTGGTTTGAAAGAGGCAGCTGTGGAGGACAGAGGGAAATAAAGACAGATAATCTGCTGTGGCAACCCCAAAATAGGAACAGCCGAAAGAAGAATAAGAAACTTTAAGATATCCACTGATTTTTTATTTTAATTATTTGATTCATTATTCCAAATTCTGATCTCCAAACAAAGTTATACAAGATTCACTTCCATTACATTTCTTATGCAAAGGTGAGTGCATTTCTTATGCATTTCGTATGCAAAAGACACACAGCACCATCACATAGACATGTGATGGTGCTGTGTGTCTTTTGACCAGACAGCTGGTTAGAACCAGCACTGTCTGGCTGCACAGGAAGTATAAGAGACAGTTGTGAAGAAAACAATATTATCACTCATATCACTCTTCTAATGCTTCAGAATTTATTAGATGTCAGCTCACAGTGAAATGGACAATGACCTGCAGCATGCGTCCAAAGCAACCCAAGATATGACAAGAAATAGAATGTTTTGCAATGACCAAATTAACTCTAAATCTGGAATGCAATTAGGATTGGATCTCATATGCTGCAGTAAGACTTTCTTTCGGCTTCTCCCGTTAGTGGTCGCCTCAGCGGACCATCCGCATGTTTGATTTGGCACAGGTTTTTACGCTGGAAGCCTTTCCTAACGCAACCCTTCCCATTTATCCGTGCTTGGGACCCGCACTAAGGCTTGTGCAACCCTAATGGCTGGGGTTGGTTCCCTGACCGGGGATAGAACCCGGGCCGCAGCGGTGAGAGCGATGCATCCTAACCACTAGACCACCAGGGAACCTTTTCATATGATACAGTAAGAAACTTAAATAAGAAATTTTAAAAAGTTTAATTCCTACACCTTTCTCCCTGATCTGGATGTAGATACATAAAAAAAAAAACCTTGCACCTGATCTCAAATTAAATTTACATTCATTTATTTAAAGTCCGATATGCCATGGTTGCAACATATTATATCTAATGATTATATAATTTGTTTTATGGTATACAAAACTTGTTTGCTCTCATCAATCAGATCAAAAAAGAAACAACATCAACATATTTCTGTGAATTCTGGAAATTATTACGTGTCAGTAGGGTCAGAAGTTTCTGCAAAAACTCAAACCAGCCCATCTGCTACCAACACAAGTATTCACCAAGATCACAATTCTTCACAAATGCTACAGCATTAGCAACTAATGTTTGATGCAACATTACCTGGAGCTTGTTCCCTGTTTCTGAATGATTGTATGCATTGTTTTGCTGCCACATGTCACATGATAACTACATGAATGTGCAAGTTATGTAAGTTTTCCCACTAACGTGTATGTTGCAGTACAAAAAAACAAAAAAACAAACTATAGTTATGTATAAGAAGTGAAAGGTTCAAACAAATGATGATTTACAGTATGTCATTTTAAGGTACAATATTTAACCCATGATGGTGATGATTTGGACCAAAATTTCTGGCTAATGTGTAATAGAAGCGTGTAATAAAAACAGCTGCCCTCATAGAGCAAACACAGAAAGTTGGTCAAAGGTTATAAAAGTCAGCGCGTGATTCAACAGGACAATGATCACAAATTCACATGAATTACCTACTGATCAAAACAGCTTTATTATACTGTATAACTACATAAAGCACATAAAATTACCTTGATTAATAGTGATGTAATTTATGCGCATGCTCAGTGTTATTTCACTTGAGATACTTATCTGCAACTTAACCTTACATATACTATGTATACACAGTAGCGATGTGTGTGCTGTGTGTTGTACACACACACACACACACACACACACACACACACACACACACACACACACACACACACACACACACACACACAGGGTTATTTACATATATTGCATTTACTTTCTGACCTTTCCGAGCTTTAAAAACTGCTGCCATCTTCGATTTCCTTCTTCGTCGCTAATGTAATAAGTCGCTGATGTATTTTTCCTGCCACCTAGTGGTGAATTTCTATCTTTTAACTATTATTTATGCTAAAGGTCTTGCTACACGACTTAAGGTCAGGCCTAGTCTATACAAGAGAAAAAAAGGCAACCCAACTTGATAAAAACATAGTTTGTTGTGGAGTAGCTCAAGTGGTATGCACAAATCCCTATGGAAGCCTGTTTCCGCTACATTCAAAATAAAATGTTTGCCTGATTGCGACTTTTTTCTCGCAATTCTGAGTTGTTCCTTCTCCTCCAGGGCTGATAGACATAGAAGACTATTTATGGCGTGATTTCACAAACCGTGAGATCTTGTTGTTACTGGAAGAATCGCATGGTATCAAACTAAGCCTCAGAGGAGGCCTCGTTTATACACCAACAGCTTCTAACTCCAGGCCGACAACATGGTTTAGCATACTTAAAAATCGGAATTGCAAGAAAAAAGTCTGAACTGAAGACTTACTAATGGGAAAAAATTAACACAGATAATACTCACGAAAAAACAACTCTGATAAGAAAAGTTTTTCCTTAAATAGTTTTTATTTGGTTTATAAGAAGCCTGGTACAATTGTTATCAATCTGAAGTGAGAATCAGAGCAAGGACAGGAAAAGTGGGATAAATGGCACTATAAATGGGGCTTTTCTCCAAAGAAAAAAGCCTATTTCAGTGTTTAGCAGTAGTCATGGTAAAACTACCACGATGGTGAAACTGCATGTCCCTCACACGGCGAATAGACTGAATCTGTGGCTGGAAGGCACAAAATTCATTATAGTGTCTGTATTCTCCACACTCAAACAGATACTGGTAGCCTCTATAGCCTGGGTATTGGTATCCCACCCAACTAGAATTAAGGAAAGAGGTAAAGAGAGGTATTTATGAGTCACAATCGCAGATTTTTTGTACTCATATTGAAACTAAAAATAATTGTCAAGCCATGAATCAAATACACATTAATACAGAATAAAACTCTTTGTTATGGATATGTTACATTAATGGTCTGGTTTAGGAATGGAGTAATAGGAATGTTTCTCTGTTCATTTTTTTATTTGTTTTTTTATGTCCCAAAGCAGGTCTCTGTGCATGGAATAACACAACAGTTCACACTGTTACAAATGTTAATTGATCTAAAACAATTACAATTACTATTAAGATACAGCATTCATTATTTGAAGGTGAGACGTTATTCTTTATTTGCTGATAGTGGCTTGTGCGGTAGTTGGAATTAATTACCGGTGACTGATTTAATGTAGGACAAGCATTGCTGTCTTTCACATTCAGATTCATGCTGGTTATTTATGATGAATTATTAATAAATAAATAATCAATACTCACGCTCCACCAGGAACTTTCACGCTGCCCACACGGTCACAGAAACCATGTGCCCACAGAGTGGGGACATCGTCCTCATGGATCTCCATCTTATTGCCTTGGAAATCAGTCATCTCATACATGCAGATCTTGTGCTCCATGGGGTCCTGTGTAGTGGGTTCGAAAGAAGAGAAATTTCTGAGCTGTAATAAAACACACTATATGACCAAATATGTGTGGGCAACCCTTCTATTTATCAAGTCAAGTGATTTTGAACAGGGCACGCTCACCGAATACCTTTTCCACAAGTCAAATGCAAATTTAATTACATTTTGAAGGGAAGGATATTTTCCTTCAGAAGCAGCCGCATTGCCTGAACTCACTAATGCGCTTTTGACTGAACTGGCACAAATTTACACAAATACACTCCGAAATTATGTAGAAATCATACAAATCGACAAATCGGTCAACTCCACATTAATGTCAATGATTTTAGAATGAGATGTCTAACAAACTGTGTGATGAAAAAGTGTCATGTCAGGTATTCTCATACCTTTAAGCATATGAGTATTTTCTGATCTTTCATGCTGAGGATGCTGTTGTACTTACCATGCGAATGGGCCTGAAAGACATGATACAGTCACTGCGGTAGCTGTTGGACCAGGTGTCCCAGCGTGGATACTCCCCCTTTTCCAGGATAAACATTTCCCCACGGAAGTTAGTCTGCTCAAAGCCAACAAATCTAAATAAACAGAAAGAAATTCAATAATATGTAAGACACCAATTTTTATAAGATACAGGTAACAAGCTCAAGCAATATAACTACACATATAACTTACGGGCCACACTCTACAATGATACTGCGTACTCTATCAAATCCATGGTCACAAATGTTCATGCACTCATTGTAGATCTCCATCATTCTGCCCTGGAAATTCTCCTGGTCAAACAACATCATCTGGAGAAGAAAGTGCAAGTTTAAGTATCATCGATCATATTTGTACTTTTTTTATTATTAAAACATAAAGTACATTTGTTGTTTTGTTAATAATCTTTGTTATTTTTGCTTATAGGAGTAAGAAAACCTACTTTGTAATTTCCAGTTCCTGTCTCTCCAGTTTTGGTGGTGGTCTTGCTAGATGTAGGAGGGGCAGGGGTTCCCTTATCCTTGGCATCAGCACCCTGGCTGGTGGCAGACTTAGTCTGAGACATGTTGATGAGGTTTGAGAGCTTCTGTCAGGAAACAAAATGGAAGAGAAGAAAATGTCACAGGCATTTGTGGGTACATTCCTTTAATTACTTTAATTGGTTGAAATTTGGAGTCTGGGTCAGATTTTATATTATTACAGGTTTTCAAATAATATATTTAATTCCCAAATTCCATACACATCTGCATCCACTTTGTATGTGTTTGCGATTATTGGTCTCTTACCTGCTTGAGTACAGCTGTACCGTGTGGTGAAGGCTGGCCTGTGCTGCTCACTCCATACAATACTACACCTTTTATACCCTGGCAAGCATGGAGCAAAGCGAGCATGGAGGGGTTTGGCTTATAATAGAAACATCCCTGTCATCAAAGTTTCTTAGTTCTAAAGCCATGCGGTTATCCCATTGGCCAGAAAGCTCTCCCTGATTGTCTGTATGCACTGTAGTGTCAATTGAAATCCCTGACAGTGTCACTTTGCTTTTTGTAGTGGTGCTGTGTGGCATAGACCGCATTTGGCTGAGATGAATGTATAGGCCAAAAGTCAATTCATGGAAAACCTCCACAAATGTTCTCTTGAATGTTTAACTTTTTAAAATTATTTCATATCCTGTGGTAAAATCTTACTTTCATAGAAACAATAACTTATTTAATCAAATTGCATATGTTTGTGTGTGTTATAGAGAACACACACACACACACACACACACACACACACACACACACACACACACACACACACACACACACAAACAAATTATTGTACTTTTGTTTACACATTAAAATACCTTAGAAATGCTAGTCACTCTTTACATCTTTTTTAAGTCATTGTCATGACAGTATAAGTAGTATTCTTGTTTTTTTATTTAATGTTTTACATTTAACATATACATTTTATTATCAAGAAAAATTATGTGTAAGTTTATATATATCAAACATATCAATGAATAAAAATCATGCTCTTGTGTATCTCCATCATACAAAAAACAAACAAACAATATATTAGAGTAGCTCTATATGTGAAAACATTTACATATGCATATTGTATTCAAAAGAAGAGATTTAGAATCAGACAGATTTAGAAGAGATTTATATCAGACATTTTTAAAGTTAATGATTCAATGACTATACATAATAGAGTTTAATCACACAGAAAGGTAGGTACCTGTAGTCAGTAAAAGCTCAATATAAGCAAATTGTGATTTCCAATATACTGTACAATATATAATATTTTCCAAAGCGTAAGACTCAAAGCGTCAGTGGTTGCTTTAGTTGGGCTGTTGACCATTGACCCTTGACTCTTAAAGATTAGTTTTTCTACTGTTATAAATGTTTTTGTAAAGTACATTTATTAGCTAATGGAAACTCCAAGGAAATGTTTTGTTATCTAATTTTTAATTGTTGAGACTCACACTGATTGTTGATGTCTGTGTGTGTGTGTTTAAGTTCTGCCATAGCGCAAAGCTTTTATTTATGCATGGTGTGTATAAATGTGTAATTTAAAAGTTCTTGAAACATCCTATACTTTTCATTAAAAATAAAATATTAATTAGCAAATTACACTGTTTATGATTTAACATCATAAACACATAGACAACTACATCATATATCAGTTTCCTTTGGCTTTTCTTGTATAAAAAAAATACAACTGATCTGTACAGAAATTTAAGAAAAACAAGATTTAAAACATCACGGTTCAAATGCCCAACTTCAGCAAACACTTCAAATGCAACTAAAACACGTAATATCTCTATTAGAACTTTTGTACACATATGACAGAAATAAAGTCACACTGGTTATCTGGAAATAATGTGTTTGAGGTTGTTTAGTCATTCTCTGCTGAGATCATCAGAGATTTTATTTACAGTTGATTTAATCTATGGCTTTGGCTGTAAGTTATGTCTCTCTGCTCTTGTTACTCTCAACTGCAGCTGCCAGTATTTTACAATTAATTTACAGGACAATGTTTTACATTTAATTTAACTTTTACCATATAAATGAACATCAAATTTCTACAGCTAAAGCTAAAAATATCTTTTAAAAAAATGTATTGCTGCAAACCAAAAATAATTATCTGACATGAACATCCCAGTAAGAAAGCATATTTTTTTCAGTAATTAAAGTCAAAGCTATATGGTCATATTTGAGCTATCACAACTATCTGGTCATTACTCGTAGGGCTTTGTGTAATATTATATACAATATATTGGCAATTACAATTTGCTTATATTAAGCTTTCACTGACGTCTACAGCATTGTTACCTACCTTTCTGAGTTTATAGCTGGGAAATTGTTGAGTATTTATTTGTTTGTTATTTATGTGGTGTTGATAAAATTCATAAACAGTGGTGTTCTAGCATAAATAGCACCCTGGGTGAACCACGCCAACTCCTTGGATAATTCTAACTGTGAAGTACATACAACATTTATATCCGCATAATATAAATGTCTTTTAAAATAACTTTTTAAGCTGCATTAAGTGAAAGGTGGAGCTATGGAATGTTATTATGGAGGTGTGGAAGAGGATTCCAGCAACATCCTGTGCAGTTCTGGTAAATTCTATGGTCAGGAAGATTAACTAAAAAAACACACAACAGGAATATGACTTGATGTCTTGATTTAACTGTAAACTAATAGCAGCAGGGTTGCCAGCAATCTACTGTTTTTTTTTTTTTTTTTTACTGTTTGCTTCTGTAATTTCCTTTACAATATATTACTATTAAACTATTATTTGTAAAATATTTTTACATTTTTTTTATCTCACACATTTAACCCCTTTAATCCCACAGCAAAGTCCATAGTTTTATAAGACCATTAATGAGTCCACACTACAGTGTTGAAGACTGAAGCCATGATGAAGGTAATGAGATAATTAAGTGACTAATTTAAATGATGATTGAGAGTTAGTGATAAACACCTGTGAACAAGCAGAATCACTGAAGAAAAGAGTAACAAGAGCAGAGAGACATAACTTACAGCCAAAGCCATAGATTAAATCAACTGTAAATAAAACGCATAAATTCTCTCATGATCTCAGCAGAGGATGATTAAGTTCTGCCATAGCTCAAAGCTTTTAGTTATGCATGATGTGTATAAAGGTGTAATTTAAGGGTGCTTGAAATATCCTATTCTTTTTCTTCTTCTTCTTTTTCTTCCTCTTCTTCTTCTTCTTCTTCTTCTTCTTCTTCTTTCGGCTGCTCCCATTAGGGGTTGCCACAGCGGATCATCCGTCTCCACCACCCTGTCCTCTACATCTGCCTCTTTCAACTACCTGCATGTCTTCTCTCACCACATCCATTAACCTCCTCCTTGGCCTTCCTCTATTCCTCCTACCTGGTGGCTCCATCCTCAGCATTCTTCTACCAATATAATTCATGTCCCTCCTTTGCACATGTCCAAACCATCTAAATCTCGCCCCCTCACCTTGTCACCAAAACATCCGACATGCGCCGTCCCTCTAATAAACTAATTTCTAATCTTGTCCATCCTCGTCACTCCCAACAAAAACCTTAACATCTTCAGCTCTGCTACCTCCAGCTCCACCTCCTGACTTTTACTAAATGCCATGGTCTCTAATCCATACAACATTGCAGGTCTCACCACAGACCTATAAACTTTCCCTTTCATTCTTGCAGATACCCTACTATCACAAATCACTCCTGTTACTCTTCTCCACCCACTCCACCCTGCCTGCACTCTTTTCTTTACTTCTCTAACACACTCTCCATTACTTTGCACTGTTGCCCCAGGTACCTGAACTCCTTCACCTTCTCCACCTCTTCTCCCTGCAACCGCATCATTCCACTGCCCTCCCTCTCATTCACACACATGTACTCTGTCTTACTCCTACTGACTTTCATTCCCCTTCTCTCCAGCGCATACCTCCACCTCTCCAGGCTCTTCTACACCTGCTCACTACTCTCACCACAAATCACAATATCATCTGTAAACATCATAGTCCAGGGAGACTCCTGTCTGACCTCGTCCGTCAACCTGTCCATCACCACTGCAAACAGGAAAGGGCTCAGGGCTGATCCTTGATGCAGTCCAACCTTCACCTTGAACCAGCCTGTCGTTACTATTGCACACTTCACTGCCATCACACTGTCCTCATACATGTCCTGCACCACCCTCACATACTTCCCTGACACACCCGACTTCCTCATACAATACCACAACTCCTCTTTTGGCACTCTTGTCGTATGCTTTTTCTAAATCCACTAACACACAATGCAACTCTTTCTGTCCTTCTCTATACTTCTCCATCAAAAAAAAAGCAAATAAGGCATCTGTGGTGCTCTTCCTCGGCTCACAGATGGTCACCTCTTCTCTCAGCCTGGCTTCCACTACTCTTTCCCATAACTTGCTAAATGCCACAAATGTAACTTAATGGTGTGACTGATTAACTTAAATCCTGTAGTTACTGCAGGTCTGCACATCTCCCTTACGCTTAAAGATCGGTACCAGCACACTTCTTCTCCATTCCTCAGGCATCTTTTCACCTTCCAAAATCCTGTTAAACAATCTGGTTAAAAACTCCACTGCAAACTCTCATTAACATCTCCATGCTTCTACAGGTATGTCATCTGGTCCAACCGACTTTCCACTCTTCATCCTCTTAATCGCTGCTCTTACTTCCTCCTTACTAATTCTATCTACATCCTGCTTTACTAACTCCACATCATCCAACCTTCTCTCTCTCTGATTTTCCTCATTCATCAGCTGCTCAAAATACTCCCTCTATCTTCTCAACTCACTCTCCTCACTAGTCAACACACTTTATTGCTCTAACTTGCAGTACATCCTTACCAGCTCGGTCCCTCTGTCCGGCCAATCAGTATAAATCCTTTTCTCCTTCCTTAGTGTCCAACCTCTCATACAGCTCCTCATATGCCTTTTCCTTGGCTTTTGCTACATCACTTTTTACCTGCTGCCGCATCTCCTTGTACTCCTGCCTACTTTTCTCATCACTCTGTCTATCCCACTTTTGTTTTGCCAACCTCTTTCTCCTTATGCTCTCCTGCACTTCCTCATTCCACCACCACGTCTCCTTGTCTTCCTTTCTATTTCCAGATGTCACACCAAGTACTTTTCTATCTGCCTCCCTCATCACTCCTGCAGTAGTTGCCCAATCATCCAGCACCTCTTCACTACCACCAAGCCCCTGTCTGACCTCTTCCCTGAACCTCACACTACACTCTTCCTCCTTCAGTTTCCACCATCTTATTCTTCTTTCAGTCCTCACTCTCCTCCTTTTCTTCTTTGCCTCCAAAACCATCCTACAGACCACCATCCGATGCTGTCTAGCTACACTGTCCCCTGCCAACACCTTACAGTCTTCAATCTCCTTCCGGTTGCATCTCCTGCATAGCACATAGTCCACCTTTCTCCTTTTCATCATATCAGCCACCTCTCTCCCTTAACCCGGTGTAATACCAACATTTAATGTACCAACCCAAACCGCCACTCTCCTACACTGCTCCTTTCCCTGCCGTCTCTGTAGACATCTTCCTCCTCTCCTTCTCCTCCTTCGGCCAACAGTAGCCCAATTTCCACCGGTACCCTGTCAGCTAACGATACCTGTGGCGGTCGTTGTTAACCCGGGCCTCGACCTATCCGGTATGAAATTCTTATTTGTGATCCACATATTTAATTTGGCACATATTTTACGCTGGATGCCCTTCCTAACGCAACCCTCCCCATTTACCCGGGCTTGGGACCGGCACTAAGAGTGCACTGGCTTGTGCATCCATAATGGCTGGGTTTGAAACATTCTCTCTGTTCATAAGAAATAAAATATTTTAGCAAATTACACTGCTCATTTGTACAGAAATCTAAGAAAAACAAATACAACAAATACAACTACTAAAATCTCAATTTGAGCTTTTATACACATATGACAGAAATAAAGTCGCACTGGTTAGTAATATGTGAAGCTGGAAATGATGTGTTTGAGGTTGTTTGAACACACACAGAGACATCAACAATCAGTGTGAGTCTCAACACTTGAAAATGGATAACAAAAACCAAATCAATGCTGATTAAAAAAAGTCTACTGAAAAGTCACAACAAAACAAATAACACCAAAATAAAAGCAAACAAAGAAAATAAGAACATTTAGAGGTATAATGAGAGGTTGTTTAAAAGTCACCATTGTTGAGTTTCATGTGCTGATTCTTGATGTGTGTGTGTGTGTGTGTGTGTGTGTGTCTAAATAGTGCTGTAGTGCTAAAGTACTAAAGGTTTTGTCCATAAATTTTTGAAGTTGTGTTATAGAATAATTATAGAAGTTGTGTTTTCTTTCAGTCATATGGCCATCTTAAACAATGTGAAATTTATTAGAAATTACCTTTAAAATAAAGTGACAGATTAGTAAATTAGGTAATTAGAGGATATCACAATCTACAGTTAATCAAAATCATCTAAATAATAATTTGCGTTACCTAATAAATGTACTTTAAAACATTTTATTACAACATTAGAAAAAATAATCTTTAAGAGTCAAGGGTCCATGGTCAAGAGCCCAACTAAAGCAACCACTGATCTCCAAAATGGTGAGGTCAAACAAAATATTTTAAATAATAAATAAAATAAAATCCAGGTCTTATAAAATGTTTTGTAGATATATCACAATAAAGTCAAACTGTAATAACTGAACTGGTAATGCTAAACTCTGTTTAGAGTTGTTTAATCATCCTCTTTTAATTCAGTTGATTTTGGCTGTAGCTTTATGTCAGTTTCTTGTTCTTTCCTTCAGTGATTCTGCTTGTTACACGTGTTTAGCAGTGCTGAATTAATTTATTTCTTTTCATTCACTCTGTCAAGTGGACTATAATAGTAAACTAATGTAGGGAATCATAAACGAGGGTGTAGGGTGTGATTTTAGACACAGTTTCTGAATGTTGATTCTGAACACTGTGATTCACAGTATACTATATATGTTTATTCTTTCTTAAAAACAGCAATTACATTTTTTACTAAAGAGTGTGACTTCATTTTTGTCATATGTGTACAAAAGTTCTAAATAAGATTTAAGGTTACCCAATAAATGTACATTACAAACACAGTTACAAGAGTAGAAAAACTAATGCTAAAAAGTCAAGGGTCAAGGGCTTAACTAAAGCAACCACTGATCTCCAAAATGGTGAGGTCAAACAAACCATTTTAAATATTTTATATAAAATAAAAACCAGGTCTCAAAGAATGTTTTGTAAATTTATGGTGGATTTTACTATTTTAATAAAAAAAAAAAAAAAAAAAAAAAAAAAACAGCATGTCAGAATGTGGCCATTTCTTACAGCAATTGTTTTTTTATGTGCACTGCAGCTGCTAGTATTTTACTCTTAATTTATAGGACATTTTTTTTTATTAAATTTTTATTTACCTACCTTTCTGTGTGATTAATCTCTACTATGTATAGCTGGGATATTGTTGAGCATTTATGTGTTTGTTATGTATGTGGTGTCTGTGATACTCATAAACAGTAGCGGTTCTAGCTTGAATGGCGCCCTTGGTGAACTACGCCAATCCCCAACCCCCGCTGCCATCTAGAAAGAAAAATAACCAACAACTAACTGCACGTACTTTATATTTTAATAGGAAATTAGGACACACCAGAAATACATTTGCACTTCACACAACAAACAAACCAAATTCATTTTTCACAACAAATCAGCTTCTCTACAACTTGACCTTACTTGCTTTCTTTGACGCAAACTCATCAATTACTTCATTGGAGCAAATCTGACAGGTAACTGCATGATTGTTACTAATAAAAGCAAAACCATTAAGATGTTCTTATGACATAGTGGACCTCAGGAATAATTTGATTAGTTTCATCTTTGAAAAGCTCCTGCTTCAGATACCTTCACTGGAAGAGTAAGACATATATTTAGAGCAGTCCACAAATTTGGATATATATCTGAGAGCTGCCTTTCATGTATAAATATCACTCCAAATACATTTATTGCACAAGTGAATAAAAGAACCATACAACTCCTTATAATAATTGTAGCTGTAAGATACATATAACATCTATGTCCCCATCACATAACTGTGTTTTTAATTAGCATTTTAAGCTGCACTGGAGATTCTGCTTACTAAAATCAGTCTAGTAACTATTCAATACAGTCACAGAAAAACCTTTTGACATCACCTCAATTAAAGTGCTAGTAAACGAGGTTGAGGTGTGCAGTGATGGTGATCAAATGCATACTGTAGCCCTGAGTCAGTGTAGCAGACTGCTGACATTATCTACAGTCCAAATCCATTCTCAAAGCTCCTGTTCTTTCACTGTAATTTCATGGTTCTGAGGTTGTTAATGAGAAACCATCCTCAGCTGCATAGAGTGGCCTTCAATTAAAGAAAACACCATCCAGAGGCAGGCCAGGAAGAAACGGGCAGATCCGAGGAGAGGGGCAGGAACAGTGGTCACTGGTACCTCAGGAGCATGTTTAACTAAAGAGAGAGAGAGCGAGAGAGAGCGAGAGAGAGAGAGAGAGAGAGAGAGAGAGAGAGAGAGAGAGAGAGATAAAAGGGGTGACAGGGAGAGAAATATTTGCATAATTAAGCATCCTTATTGTTGTATAAACGTTAAGGACACTGTGCAATTGGGGACTCCAGGATGCTATTGCATTATAACTAAAAGGGACAGCCAGAATGTAAAACAGATATGAGGGATCTCATCGTCAATAAACCTGAGTGAATGTGTCTGAAAAGGCTGTTCCCTAACTGTGAAGCTTTATAAGAGAAAGATCTGCCCCATGTTGTAGTCTTCATTATTTGAGGTACTAACAAATAGCCTGCACCTTTTTATCTAAGTAGGTACAGTAGGGTTATGAGTTTAATTCCTTCTGGGAGCAACCTAAAATGCTTGTATCCTAAAATAATTTTTCACATAAGAAATAAAGGAAATTCACTCGATGCGTTCCACACGCCATAAATACATATATACACAAATTTTAAAGGTTTTGTAATGGTAATTATTGTACAAATGATAACCTATAACAGCATAAATGAAAAAAAAATAATAATTCACAATAAAAAATATAAATAATTGACAAATTAACTCGCACTTTACCTTTGAGGAGAGTCGTTGCTGGCGTGGGGAGACGAGAGAGGAGGAGGAGTGGGTTACTTCTTGGAAATCGTAGATGTTGTACGATTGTACAGTTTTGCAAGGTCTGTCACACGCATACCTTGTTCACGCTTTGCGATAATTTCCTTTTTAATTTCTACGGTAATCATCTCCTTTTTCTTCTCGTCTTTCTTAATCATCTTGGGGGCCTTTGTCACGATACTATTCAGTACTGTTCATTTTACAATGCAGCGCAAAATGTCTATGAATGAACAATTGCAGTCACAACTTGACAAAGAACACGCGGTTACAACTTTACAAATAACTGTTCCAAAGACCCTCGCATAGACCCACGAGACGCTGCTTCTATGAGGGCTGCTCGGAGACTGAGGCAACGTGTGACTCTGCTTTCTGCGCATCGCTTGAGAGTCTCGTTCGTACTTGCCCATGAAAAATGCACACATGGCTGGATATTTTTGCTTGCAGGCTGATGCTACACTCATAACCCAATACAAAATGTATTAAAAATGTATCCTCATATTCCAATTTGCTCGTATTCAAAGTTACTCGTAACCCGAGGTTCTACTGTGTGGGGATCATAATGGTACAGAAGTTCACTCGGATACTGCGGCTTTAAACTGTTAAGTGCTTTATACGTCAGTAGTAGTATTTATCAAGGCAAGATTTAATTGGAGGCAGTGTAGACTGATTAAAACAGGGGTGATGCGGTCATATTTTCTAGATCTAGTAAGGACTCGTGTTGCTGCATTCTGGACTAACTAAAGCTTATTTATGCACTTACTCAGCATGGCCAAGACCAAATGGCTGTCCAAAGACACTAGAGACAAAACTGTATCACCTCCGCAAGGCTGGAAAGAGCTACGGGGAAATTGCCAAGCAGCTTGGTGAAAAAAGGTCCACTGTTGGAGCAATCATTAGAAAATGGAAGTAGCTAAACATGACTGTCAATCTCCCTCGGACTGGGGCTCCATGCAAGATCTCACCTCGTGGGGTCTCAATGATCCTTAGGAAGGTGAAAAATCAGCCCAGAACTACACGGGAGGAGCTGGTCAATGACCTGAAAAGTGCTGGGACCACCGTTTCCAAGGTTACTGTTGGTAATACACTAAAACGTCATGGTTTGAAATCATGCATGGTACGGAAGGTTCCCCTGTTTAAACCAGCACATGTCCAGGCACGTCTTAAGTTTGCCAATGACCATTTGGATGATCCAGAGGAGTCATGGGAGAAAGTCATGTGGTCAGATGAAACCAAAATATAACTTTTGGGTCATAATTCCACTAAACCTGTTTGGAGGAAGAAGAATGATGAGTACCATCCCAAGAACACCATCCCTACTGTGAAGCATGGGGTTGGTAGCATCATGCTTTGAGGGTGTTCTTCTGCACATAGGACAGGGCGACTGCACTGTATTAAGGATAGGATGACCGGGGCCATGTATTGCGAGATTTTGAGGAACAACCTCCTTCCCTCAGTTAGAGCATTAAAGATGGGTCGAGGCTGGGTCTTCCAACATGACAATGACCCGAAGCACACAGGCAGGATAGTGGCTCTGTAAGAAGAATATCAAGGTTCTGGCGTGGCCTAGCCAGTCTCCAGACCTAAACACAATAGAGAATCTTTAGAGGGAGCTCAAACTCCGTGTTTCTCAGCGACAGGCCAGAAACCTGACTAATCTAGAGAAGATCTGTGTGGAGGAGTGGGCCAAAATCCCTCCTGCAGTGTGTGCAAACCTGGTGAAAAACTACAGGAAATGTTTAACCTCTGTAATTGCAAACAAAGGCTACTGTACCAAATATTAACATTAACATAAGATTATGTCTCTCACAGTGGACATGCAGATGACAATTTCAGACCCCTCCATGATTTGTAAGTGGGAGAACTTGCAAAATAGCAGGGTGTTTAAATACTTATTTTCCTCACTGTATAATATGAAAGATGGCGATCCTGGTAATGTTATTCATGTGAGCCTCAAAGGAAAAACTTGAGTCAATAATCACACCAAGGTCTTTGACTTCTGTACACACTGAGAGAGAAAAAACATCTACAGATTCTACATAATCAGAAATTTTACTACTAGCTGCATGTGGTCGTAGTAAAGTACCTCCATCTTATCCAAGTTTTAATGTGTGTAAATCCTGTCATTTACACACTCCTCACCATTGTTAAGCAGATCTGTCTCATCTGGATTTGCTGAAATATACAACTGTGTATCATCAGCATAGCAATGGAAGCTAATACTATATTTATGTATGATTTCACCCAGAGGCAGGATATATTAAGGGAAAAGCAGTGGGCCTAAGACCTTGTAAGGCCTTGTAGAACACCAACATTTACCTCAGAGAGTGTTGAGAACTCACCATTTCATTAACAAACTGCTAGCAATCATACAGATAAGACATAAGCCAGGAGATTGCTGTTCCCTTTATTTCAACAAAATTTTCTAGTCTAGCTAATGGAGTAGTTTAATATTTTGAGAACAGGTTAAATTACTTCTGGAATTATCTGTTTGAAAATACTTGTAGGTAAGGAATTGAGAATACATTTTGATTGTGATTAGAAAATTAATGAAATTAAGTCATTCTCTTGAATAGGAGTTAAATGTTGTAATTGATTGTCTGTTATAATTACACTCCTGTCTACAGGGTTATTTAAGGGTTAGTTTGGATTTATATTGAGTGTCTGGATTTTTGCCAGATATTTTCAACTTTATCATTGAAAATGTTCATGAAATAATTACTACCTATTGATGCTTTGCATGTTAGGGCTGTGCTTTTATTTCCTGTTAATTTTGCTACCGTACTCTATAAAAATCTAGGATTGTGCTTGTTATTAGAGAAATATGCTGATCCAGCAGCACTAAGAGCTTTTCTATGACTTAGGCAGTGGCGAGCCATGCATTTGGTACCTGAGCCTTCAGTGGGTACTTACCCGACTTAAACCACCTCTTAATACCATCACGCCGCAATTATAGAAACCATTAATACTATACAAAAATGCAATATAACAGCGTGTGGCATTACAGAGAAAGAGGATTTTCACATATGGAGGGTGAATACCATTTACTAAAGCAAGCTGCAAACCGCTACACTACAACTGCGCACCTACATCATCTGGAGCAGTTCAGAATCAATATTTGTCTAATAAAATGACAAAAACCTATACATTTTATTGAAATACAACTCACCAGAGATGCATAGTCATAATTTCCACAGCTCCTCAAAGGCTATAAGCCAGTGGTACTGCTTGTAGGCACTGGTCTTTAAGTGGTGAATAAACACTTTCCCGGGCTGAGACAAGCTAGCTAGCTTCGGGGGGGTTGGCGAACTTCTTCTCACGATGTCTAGCTTTTCATGAAAATAGATTTTTAAGTATGTCCGAGACCAAATCAATTTCTATTTCTCCATCAGCCATTGTGTGCATAAAAAAGACTACCTCAGATTATTAATGTGTTAATTTTTATTTATTAATTGTATTAATGTGTTCAGAGCTCTACAGATGTGTTTTTCTAGTCAAACTTGGCTGTAACAGTTTCCCTCTGACCAACCAATCAGAGGATGGAAAAATACTGATGCTATTCTGTGAGGCAAATTTAAAACCTGATTGGTTAAAGAAACAGACCCATTGCTAATATAGTCTAAGATACATAGGACAGCACTACTGAGTGTGAAGGCCCTGGGCAGATTAGATTGACATGGCAGCACATAGAGGCTGAAATCTGTTTAGTCAATAAAATCTAACATCCACAAACATGTACTGGAAGCAGTGCAGCCAAGATAAATGCTATGGAATGAAGAGAATAGACTATTGGGAATAAATAAATGAAATGTCATGGAACAAATAGTAATAGTGTTT
The DNA here is from genome assembly GCA_024362625.1 of Silurus asotus. Classification (NCBI taxonomy): domain Eukaryota; kingdom Metazoa; phylum Chordata; class Actinopteri; order Siluriformes; family Siluridae; genus Silurus; species Silurus asotus. The sequence goes on from MU551584.1 coordinate 296,463, forward strand.
AGGCACTGCTGTAGTTGACATCAATGTACGCTTAACGCTTTAATGTGGCATGGTACTTTTGCTATGACTGAGGCAGAGCTCCAGACTGTGGAATTATGACTATATTTTTAAATAGAATCCAAATGTTAATAACAAATCAAGAGTGTGTCCACCACTAAGAGTGGGTCCTATAACATTCTAATTAATTCCTACTAAATCCAGAATGGACACAACTGCTGTTCTTAAGGAGTGTTCCTGATTATCAAAATGAATATTAAAATCACTAATAATTCATGCTTTTTCTAAAGAAGTAGCTAGATTTGTGATAAAATCTGCAAATTCAATAAGAAAATCTAGGTAGGACCCTGGTGGTTTATAAATAATAATTAAGTGTGTTACATTTGTGTTTAGTTTTTTGTGTGATGCTTAGATTATTATTATAAATAGCTATGACTCCACCTCCTCTGCGATTTAGACAGGGCTGGTGTATGTTACAATAATCAGGAGGAGCAGCTTCATTTACATTTACTTTTACATTTGTGGCCCTTATCCAGAGCGACGTACAAAATTGCTTTGAGTATCTAGCAATGAATAAATCTACACTGGTACGTAAGATTACAAACTTAATATAAATATAACTCTCGAATTCTACAAAGCAAACTTGGAAAGTGCTAATTTAAGTGTTTAAGAAACTGTAGGTCTTTAACCGTTGCTTGAAGATAGCCAGGGACTCTGCTGTACGGACATTTAGGAGAAGGTAATTCCACCACCTCAGTGCCAGAAAAGAGAAGAGCCTTGAAGTATACTTACCTCTCATTTTGAGAGAAGATGGTACCAGTCGAGCAGTGCTAAGGTAAGATGGTGCTGGTCCATTTTTGGCCTTGTAGGCAAGCATCAGTGTATTGAATCTGATACGTGCAGCTACTGGAAGCCAGTGAAGTGAGCGCAGCAGTGGGGTGGTGTGGGAGAACTTGGGCAGATTGAACACAAGTCGTGCATTTGCGTTTTGGATCATTTGCAGTGGATGAATAGCGTTCAGAGGAAGACCTGCCAGCAGAGAGTTGCAGTAATCCAATCTTGAATTTACAAGAGACTAAACAAGCACCTGGGCAGCCTGTGTAGACAGAAATGGTTGAATCCTTCGGATGTTGTAGAAAAGAAATGGAACGAGCCACATTAGTGACATGTGAGAAGAAGGACAGTTCATTGTCCATAGTTACCCCAAGCTTCCGAGCAGTGGCTAAAGGAGAGAGAGCAGAGAGTCATGAAGAGTTATTCGGAGATCTTGACCTGGAGATGAATCACCTGGGATGACCAGCAGTTTTGTTTTGCTGGGTTTTGAAGTTTTATTTGATTAGCACTCATCCAGGAAGATATGTCTGTCAAGCATGCCAAGATCTGAGCGGAAGCTGTGGTATTTGATGTAGGGAAAGAAAAGATGAGTTGAATGTCATCTGCATAGCAGTGGTAAGAAACCCCATGTGAGGATATGACTTCACCAATGGAGTGGGTATAGAGGGAGAAAAGGAGGGGACCAAGTACCGAGCCTTGTGGGACACCAGTGGTGATTCTGCACGGGGCAGATGTGGATCTCCTTCATGTTACCTAGTATGAGCGTCCATCCAGGTAGGAAGCAAGTCATTCCCATGCTGTTCCGTAGAAACCTAGGCTCTTGAGGGTAGACAAGAGAGTCTTGTGCTTGACTGAAAGGTCCAGGAAGATTAGTACTGTTGACAGCTTGGATGATCGAGCAGCATGCAGTTTCTCAGAAACAACCAAAAGGGCCGTCTCTGTGGAATGTGCCACTTTGAACCCATACTGGTTCGGATCATATAGGTTGTTCTGTGGGAGATAGACAGATGGTTAAAAAACTTTAGGTTACTTACGTAACCCCGGTTCTCTGATAACATGAGTGAGGTATCTCACTATGGGAATCGCCTCGGGCGTGACCAATCCTGGAAGCATCAATCACACCACGTCTGTCGGCTGACAGACCAATCACAACAGTGATGCGGGAGTCCCGCCTCCCTATATACACCGCTGCTGGCGGTCCCTGCCTCATTCTCACATATCTCTTCTCCGTGCACTGCAAGGAGGGAAGTGTGGTGAGATACCTCACTCATGTTATCAGAGAACCGGGGTTACGTAAGTAACCTAAAGTTCTCTTTCAAACATTCGCTCGGTATCTCACTATGGGATATAGACAACTCCCGTATTGCAGATATGCTGTCCGAAGCAGGTGTCAACCAGCTCAGTGATGTGATGAAAAAAGATAATCCCTCTCACTGAAGAGAGTGGAAAAGTGAGAGAAATGACAAACATCCGAACCACAATGTCATCACCCGTTGTCATTCCCTAACGTATACACGTATACATGACCAAACACATAAATATGGACAATACATGTATATATAATCATACCTTAATATATATATACACAATATATATTACACACTCAGGACTGAATGAGCCAGCGAAGGCTCCGTGACATCCAGCCTATAAAAAAAGACAAAAGTGTGCGGTGAAGCCCAGCATTCCGCCGCACAGATGTCCTGAATAGAAACACCCTTAAAAAACGCCCACGAAGTGGCCAAGCTTCGGGTACTATGAGCCCTCAGTCCTTCCGGAGGGTT
>MU551584.1:301973-390639 GCA_024362625.1 Silurus asotus
TTTATTATTGTGTGTGTGGGTATTTTCACTTTTCTCTTCATCACACACGTCTGTGCCCTCGGCCCACTGCCTGGATGCACAGAACAAATTTTTAATAATTTTGGACGAACATGGAACATTCTGCTCTCTCTCTTGTATAACCCCGCGGGCGGAGAGGGGAGAAGTAACTTTCCGGGCACTGGGGGAACTGGTGCCAACACTCCAACCGGAGAAATTTCGTTCGTCGTACACAGTCTTTGAAACTCTCCCCAACGCCTTTTCGCTGGAGGGGGAGGACAAGACTCCTGAGATGAGTCGAGGGGTGCTACAGAAACTCCGAGAGTGCTGCCACCTCTCTTTTGACCCAAAATCAGACCACAAGCTAGGTCGCCCGCCTTCTCTTCCCTCCCTGAGGGTCCGCTGGGCGATGCCTAGCAGCTGCCGCTGCAAAGGAGGTCTTGTTCCTGGGCTGGGGCTGTTTTTGGCGAGCCTCCCTGCGCATTGACTGCTGGGGTGGGGGTTGCCTAGGAGCCCTGAAACCAGGCTGTCTCTCTCCGGATGCAGGGGCGAAATGTGAACGTGTGGGTTGAGGAGGGCGAGCAGGAGGCTTTCTTGGGAGGCATGCCTCAAAAGCTTCACCATCCTTTTTGCGAAGGTCGCATTGCTGGCGCATATTCGCCACCGCAGCCCCGAAAAGGGCTTTTGGCTCTATCGGGGCATCAAGGAACTCCACCTTCTCCCGTTCCGATAAGCCCGTCAAACCCAACCACAGGGCCCTTTCGCCTACCACAGCGAGGCCCATGCTGCGGCCGCAGCTCTGGACCGCTCCCCTAGAGGAACGCAGGTTGAGATCTGCAATGACGCAGATTTCTTCCCACAACGCCGAATCTGGTGACCCAGCATCAATCTGCTTACCCATCTCTTCCATGAGCTCTGCCTGGTAAGCGGTGAGCATGGAGGTGGCATTCAAAGCTCTAACCGCCAGGGCCGAGGAGCGGTAGATCTTCTGAAAAATGGAGGCAGACAGCCTTTCTGTACGTCCTGGCAGAGAAGGGGAGGAGGAGGACAGAGCAGCTCGTCGATTTGGGTGGAGGTGGCTAGCCACCGACAGCTCCACGGGGGGGGTTGCACATCCCGCAAAGCCTCCATATCGTGCACCTCCAGTCTAGAGAAACCCTTAACGGGCACTCTATGTGAGAAGGGTTTGTCCCAAAAACGACGCATTTCTGCGACACACGCCGGTACAGCAGGAATCAGCTGCTTAACTGGGGAAGTGCGCGATGGCAGCCTCTTCCCGTCATATAAATCCCTCTCAGCGTCGGAATGCACCTGCTGAGACGGCCAATCGATGGAAAGTTTTTTGGCCGCTCTCCTACACACCTCTACGAGGTCCAGCTCACCTGGCATGGGGGAAGGGCCTGCAGCACTTCCAGGCCTGGAGAGAAGATCAGGAGGGAGGATAGAATCTTCCTCATCGTCGTCCAAAGCCTCCTCCAAAAAATGAGCGACCTCATCATCTTCCTCTTCCACACCCTTGTTATCCAGCAGAGAGTGTGATTCGAAGAGTGAAGGAAGGACAGGAGAAACCTCGTCCATAAACTCTCCCCAGCTGCACTGTGCTTGCAAAGCAGCCTCGTCTCTCTCCGCGGGCAGCGGAGAGAGACACGGGTCTCCCTTGTTCGCGGTCGCGACTCGCAGACGGTGCTCTCGAACCCTTGACGGGAAAAGAGCGCAGTGCGGGCAGCACTCGGGGTTAGCGAGCACGGTTTGAGCGTGCCGAACTCCTAAGCACACGATGCACAGGGAATGAGAGTCTCTTGCCGAGATCGTAGACCCACATGCACACGGTCGGGATTGGACTTTCCCCGCCGCGCACCCGGATGAACTCGCAGCCGCCATAACGGAGGTACAATCACCGGAAAAAAGGAAAAAACCACGAGATCACCACGACGTGCTTCTCGAGAAACGGGTCACGAACACAATGCAAATTCTCGCTTGACGCGATGTGAAAAGCAAAAATAGCAGAAGGGAATATCCGCTTTGACAGTGGATATTCTCCCCAAGAAGCAGCCGTGCTCGGAGACGTACCTTAACGGCCTGTCTGTGAACAGTTAAACGACCGCCCCCAGAGGATCTGCTGAGGATAGCTTCCTAAAAGGATCTTCACGGGGAAGAGAACGAGAATGAGGCAGGGACCGCCAGCAGCGGTGTATATAGGGAGGCGGGACTCCCGCATCACTGTTGTGATTGGTCTGTCAGCCGACAGACGTGGTGTGATTGATGCTTCCAGGATTGGTCACGCCCGAAGCGATTCCCATAGTGAGATACCGAACGAATGTTTGAAAGAGAACAGAGATTTAAAAAGAAAGGAGAGAAGTGATACCGGTCTGTAGTTGTTGATGTCTGATGGGTCCAGAGCAGGTTTCTTTAAGATGGGAATGACCCTTGCTTGCTTGAAGGTAGTTGGCACATAGCCAGATGTTAAGGACCCATTGATGATTGTGGAGATGAAGGACAGGAGATTTCGTGTGATGGTCTGAAGCATAGTTGAAGGGATTGGATCCAGAGGACAGGTGGTGGGATTGCAAGATTGGATAACTTACAGTATCTCATCTTCTGTTAAGCTTGAAAAGCTTGACAACAAAGGTTTCCTGGCTGTGTTGTGTAGTCATTGATGGGGAGGAAGTGAAGGTCTGGCAGATTTCCTTAATCTTTTTTATCATAGAAGGAGGCAAAGTCATAAGCAGTCAGGGAGGATCAAACAGTTGTGGCAGGTTGAGTAGTGAAGAGACGATGTTGTGGAGCTTATGAGGATTTTGTGCAGAGGCCTTGAGATTTTCCTAGTAGAAGGCAGTTTTAGGAGAAGTCACATCCGAAGAAAATTTGGTCAGGAGTGAGCAGTAATATGCAAGGTCTACATTGAGTAGTGTTTTTTCCACTTCCTCTCTGCTGATCTGAGTTCTCATCGATTGCTGTGCAAAACCTCTGACAGCCAGGGTGTGGTACAAGAAGTCTTCTTGGGTTTTGTAGTCAAGGGGCAAAGGAGGTCCATGGTTGAGGAAAGAGATAAGAGGAAGGAGTCGGTAGGAAAGTCTAAGAGTAGAGAGGAAAAGGAGTCAGGGTCAGGAAGAGTACAAGCACAGAGGCTAGATATTCGTTTGGTTTAATCCATGTTTCGAACACATACATTAAACTCTTGATAGGTTATAATTTCATTTATGGCCAGTATCAATTTGGTGGACCCTGAGTGACGCCTCAGTGCAGCTAGCAGACGGTTGGTTAAGCCTATTTATCTTCTCCCTGGAATTGGCTCTGGATAATCAGTGGTTAACATGCTGTTTCTGAGATTATGACCTATATTACAATAAATGAGAGCAGCACCTTCCCGAGTGGGATGGATACTGCCCTAACAGGCCAAGCCTTGCACTTAAAATTGCCCCAATTATCAATGAAGCCCACATTGTTTTTGGACCACCATTCGAACATCCAGCAGTTCAGCGACCATAACCTGCTTTAAGCTACAACACCACGCCGCAATCTGATGAGGCCAGAGTATATTACTGCATAGGACATTGCCTTCGCTAATTTACACACCTCCATAATGTTATTCATAGTAACCTCTGACTGTCAAAGGCGTATATCATAAAGAAGTTTGCTTTCCTAAAAACCTAAGCTGACCTGCTATGTCCGGTGCCCTGGCTCTTGGGATATACACCTAACCTGTGCTGCTGATGCCCCTAAAGGTCTAGCTAATTCCACATGCCTCAGAATAAAATCTCCTATAACCGGAGCTCTTTTATGTTTCTCAGCGTGTGCTTCACTAAGTAGAGCAAACTTGTTGGACACGTGCAGCAAAGAGGAATGGTGCTTCTGTGGGCGATCCTTAGTGTTAGCTTAGGTTTTGTGAGTATGCCGGCGAGTCGTCACCCACTTGTCCCGCTGTAAGGGCTCTAATGCCGTATTCAGGGGAATGCTAACTCCACCTTCACTTTCCCTGCAAAACCTGGACTGCTCTCACACTCACTTTTCCTCGCTAGACTCTGGATGCGCTCCTTTAATGCTAAGATCTTTTCCGTCAAACAGCAAACTAACTTACACTCCTCACAGATAGAATTATCGCTAGTGAAGGAGAAAGACTGACTATACATGTTACACTTCACACACTGAATAAGCTGTTTGCTTGCCATATCAGAGAAATTATATACCCTAATGTGGTTACTGTAGTGTGTGTTTGCAGTTACGATAGGAATGGCCTCCACTCATTGCTTTAAAATAGGGAATAAAGATCTCTTCTAAAAGAAAAGAAAAAAGAGAAACGGAGCTGGGGGAAAGTAGAAAATATAGGAAATCAAAACGATAATTTCAATTCAATTCATTTTTTTTTGTATAGCGCTTTTAACAATGAACATTGTCCCAAAGCAGCTTCACACATACAATTTGGTGATAAGTTGTTCTATATAAGTGTAAGTTTGTCACCGATGAATAAGCTGGTGGCAACTGTGGCAAGGAAAAACTCCCCGAGATGACAAAAGGAAGAAACCTCGAGAGAAACCAGACTCAAGAGGGAACCCATCCTCATCTGGGTTGTACCGAATGTCTATTTATTACAGATAAATTATGTTGATGATCAGAAGCAAACTGTAGTCCTGAGTCAGTGTAGCAGACTGTTGACATTAACTACAGTCCATTAAAGATTATTTAAGGGATGAGAGTTAGAAAACTGTTAAATTGTAAACGCTGACAATAACACGAAATTTGCCGCAAACAAATCAACAACATTAGCCTTAGCTTATACTATTCTCATAACGGGATGAGAGATGTAGCTGCATACACATCTTTATCTTTTGTATGTTTCTACCCTACTTCTTTCCTCTGTATTCTAAATTGGGCTCCTTATGGCTTAAACTTGTTTTGGCATCCATAATTTTAATTTGATACAGATCTCCTTAATGATGTAATATCACTACAGGTCTTGTCAGTTCTCCCACTGGGAACCCTGAAGCCTGAAGTAACTTCGACCAACCCCCACCTCTTCCTTTTTGAGTTTATGTGTGAGGGTACTTCTCCTATGCTGCCCCCCAGCAAAATGACTCCCTGGGCAGCTGCTAGTATGGGTTGCTTTGAACATGACAACAAATAAGAACTTCATGTCATTTAATAGACACTTGTAAGCAAGCTGAACATGTCAGACAAACATTTAGTAAAAAAGTTTTAGTATAAAAATGGCTTGATATATGTGTAATGAGCCATGAAGTATGCAGCACATTATTAAATTCTTTCAGTTACCTCCCATCAGCCAGACTATTTTTTTTTTTCCCCAGAGAGTGTACATTCATATTTGACATTGTGGTGCTGGCTGCAGAGTGAAAACAACATGCAAGAATGCATACCTTCACTTTCTCATCCATGGAGCCTTCAGCCATAATGTAGGATTTGCACTTCTGCCACTCTGGATTTATCCCTGTCTTTGTTAGCTGCACAATTGTAGCCCAACCCATTGCTGCTGAGTTGGGGCTTTTGGCTCGGCCTTTTGCCAGGGGAGGCTTTAAAAGGATGGTGGTGTGTGCCAGGTCTCACTCTATCATCAGGACTTCCTAAACTTAACTGAATCAAGGTAAGTACTTTTTTACTCTCCTCTTAGCTCTCCCTGCTGTGCTGTCAAGCCTTATCTTCAACAAGCACTAAAGTTTAGGTAAGGCTGGAGTAAGCAATTGTATTGCTATTGTATTGTATTACCTTTAGACTGCACCAACAAATATATCACATGTAGTCCTTAAGTCTTGTATTGAATTCTTGTTCAAATTGTTAAATTAAATGCTTTTGAACAGTTTTCAGTTTGATAAGCAAAAACAACAACGTTTTTGTTGTATGTAATAAGATATATGGAATCAGAACTTAATGACTTGTGGTTCTTGATGACTTGTGGCTAAAAGTTTATAAATAATTTTTATCTGGGTTTTTTTTTGCCATGTATTACTCTATATTAATTTATGAAAATGTTTTTTGATACAGACAAAATGAATCATCATTGTACCAAGTTTTCTGGCCACTGGAAGGTATACTTATCAATGTGTTATGAATATAATATTGATATAAAGTTTCTTCTGACTTAAGGCTAATTCTTTTTAAATATCTTTATTTGCAAGATTTTGTTCATACCTGTTTAACCTCTGTCTTTTAGATTATTGTATATGATGAGGACTGCTTTCAGGGTCGCCATCATGAGTTCACCTCTGAATGTTGGAATGTTATGGATTTTGGCTTTGAGAGCATCCGCTCTCTGAGGGTAGAAAGTGGAGCGTAAGTTATTGTGACACATGAGATCATGTTATTTGTCTTTTTATTGGTAAGAGTACTGCTAATAAACCCTCTTTTAAAAACCCCCAAAACAAAACAAACAAAAAACTGTAGGAAGGTAGAAAATCATCTATTATCAATGTTTCTTATAATACTATTTTGATTATTTAAGCTATTGCAGTGGCTGGCTAATAGATTTATAGCTTTATTTTATAGAGTTCCTTTTAAAATGTAAATAGTTTTTTTGTAGAGCAGGGTAAGACTGGTGGTTCACCTATTGTTTAAACTCATCATCCAACTTCCAATTAGTTTGCATGTTAACCACTGCTCTCAACTACTAGTGATTACTTTGCATAACCTTTCATAGGTGGGTGGGCTATGAGCATCCCTCTTTTCAGGGCCAGCAGTTTGTCCTTGAACGTGGTGAGTACCCTCAGTGTGATGCCTTTGGAGGAAGCAACGCTTACCATATTGAGAGGATGACCTCCTTCAGGCCAATCTCTTGCATTGTAAGTTTTAAAAGCTTCTTCACTGTATCACTACAATAGTCTCAGATGCATACAATTACAATAAAACAAATGTGATTTTAGGGGGAGGAAATAAAGTTTTTTGTTTTTCTTTATATATATATATATATATATGTTAGAAGGCTCCGTATAATTATTTGTTTCTTATCAACTCCTACAGAACCACAGGGAGAGCAGGATGACAATCTATGAGAGGGAGAACTATTTGGGCCGCAAGGGGGAGCTAAATGATGACTACCCCTCATTGCAGGCAATGGGCTGGTGCCACAATGAAATAGGCTCCATGCGTATCCACTCTGGAGCGTAAGCAGCACTTCTAAAATATGTTCCCATTATTTGCCATGTAATAATGTTTTACAAATTCTCATTTCTAGTTGCTAATGGCTTTCATGTCTGACTTTACATGTGCTTTTCATATGATAGGTTTGTGTGTTACCAGTACCCTGGTTACCGTGGATATCAGTACATCATGGAGTGTGACCGTCATGCAGGCGAGTACAAACATTTCAGGGAGTTTGGGTCCCACTGTCAGACTCCTCAGATCCAGTCCATCCGCCGCATCCAGCAGTAACCTGGCAGTTCTCTGCCAATTTACCCTACAAAAAAAACTTTATTCTATTGATATGTGCTGAAATAAAATGTCTTTCTAAGAGCTCAGACTATAGATCCCAGACTACTGTTTTTTGTCAATTGCGCAAACACCACATATAGAGTCATGTGAAAAAGAAAGTAAACCTTTTTGAATTCTGGGGCTTTACATATCACGACATCATAATAAAAAAAGCACCTGGCACTTATAAGGTCTTAAAATGAAGTAAATATGGCCTCAGATGAACAATAATGTGGGATATTTATTACACCATGTCCAAAAAAAAACAAAAAATGGAAAAGCCATGTTTGAAAAACTAAATACACCTTTACTGCTTCAATAGGATTTAAGAGGCCAAGTAGTAGCCAAGTGCTGCTAATTAAATGATTATCAGCAAGTGTGACCACCTCTATAAAAGCCCAAGTTTTATCACTTTGCTTGTCTGGAATATTAAGGTGTGTGACAAGTGACCAAATTATACACACAAACATTCAACACAGTTGAATGGGTACAAATATGGGTTGCCAGGAAAAAGCCTAATCTCACTAAAGAAACATGGCAGCATGGCTTAAGTTATCAGCTCAAACACCTCATACCAAATGTCAAGCTGCCACTCCTGCGCCCCTGAGTAAGGTCCTTAACCCTATAGCTGCTCAGTTGTTTAAATGTAATATATATGTAAGTTGCTTTGGATAAGGGCATGTTCCCAATGCCATAAATGTAATGCACAATGGTGGAAGTGTGATGGAAAATTCTGCCATCTGAAAAAATGCAGTTAATGAATTGGCTGTAAACTTCTCTGTATACCAAAGTATTCAAAGTGAAATGTGAGGCCATCAGTCTGACAGCTAAAGCTTGTGGAATTGGGTCACGTCACACCACACCAGCAAATCTATAAAAGAATGGCTAAAAAAGAACTCTACCTACCTACCCAATCTACCTACTCCAAACAAGTATTCTCAAGTTTCATGGCAAGCTAATTCTCTCAGAATTGTTTTAATAAATCAAGCTCAGACCCACTTACATTGAGTGTCATGTGGACACCAGGTTGTTTTCAGATCTTAAAATATTTATACATATTTCTATATTTACAAGTAAACTCTGCTTAAAAATTTGGGAACAGATACCAAGAAATCCAAGGACAAATGATTAGGATTGGAAATAAGCTTAAATATAAACTCTATTTTAGCTGAGAAATAGTTCTTAATGTGTTTAAGGCAAACCCAAGGACTAACTTTTTTTTTTTTTTTGCAGTTTATGAGATGTAGAATGCAATGTTTACCTACCACTGTGCATTATACCTACCAGTGGAGGGCGCCATGTAACCAAAATCCAAAGCATTTACCATCTGCTTTGGTAGTTTTTTATAAATGAAACTTTTCCTATTACAATTACAAAAAAACTTTGATAACAGAATTGGGCGTAAAACCCAATTGGTCACAGCAAAACCAAAAAAAATCTACTTACTAATAGTTAAACCATTCAACTCGCCTTGGGTTGATTAATAAATTAATATATTTCCACATAAAACAATTCGTAGATAAAATGTTCATTGCTGTATAGGTTTTGTTGTGAGGCACATCGCGTCATTTATGTCGGATTACACTACTGTGAATTCGGAATTAAACTCCACACTCCGGTGTGGTCCAGTTCGGGTTTTGCGGCGCGTTTACACTAAGAGGAAGTGCAGCTCCTGAACAGCTTCTGCTTGCAACAGGAGAAAATCTACAGTGCGAACTGTGTCTGCTCACAAAACCGAGCACATTTCAGCCAACTATTCATATCGTTTCTCCGAGACGAAGATATCGATGGGCATTTCTTTTCAAAAACAACTCCGTCTATTCAGAGATCTTGAGGTTCTTTGAGATTGTAAGGATTTTAGTGAACTATGCTGGACGGCCATGAACAGTCTTTTTCAGAAACTCGAATGCGGATGCGTTGCGCTAACAGCTGAATCGGGGGACGTCAAGATGATAAGCAAGAACACCAAGAGTTTCTTTCCTTTCTAACGAACTTAACGAAAACTGGATTTGTGTCAGTGTGTGTGTTTTTACTTTAACCCACGGAAGTTTTAATGTAGAAACAGTCTAACCGCGTCGGCATGGATATTTAGTTGAGCTAACTGTAGCGCGCGCTCACTGGCGGTGCTCGTGTTTTGGACAGGCAGCTAAAGTGAGTTAGCCATGAAAATGAAGTTCCGCAAGATTTAGCTGTTGGTGTTTTGCATGATTTGTTTGTCAAATCTGGTCGCGTTTCTTTTCTTTGAGTTAAAATGCTGTATGTCTGTTTTACATTCTGTCACCAAAAACAGTTGGAATGTAACCGGTAGCGTTATATTTCCTTTTTTTCCGTCGCGTTAATCGGTCGTGAGAATCGCGAAGCTAAACTCGAGCTCATTTCCTTTCGAGCGCCCCCTCACTCTTCACCAGATCTTCACTCTTCACCAGATCCGCACTCATCCAGCTCGATTATAGAACATCTAAATCATTTCCCACTGCGTAGCGCTTTCGGTCTCATAGACGTTTCTTATTATAGTTCTGGTTTTCATACAGGCGAGAATGTCGGGGTTGTAAACTTATAGACACTCCATATTTTTAACAATTTGCTCGGCAGCTGCGAGAATAATCCGTATTGTAAATATAAAAGTCGTAGAACTGGATCAAGTCGGTTGTTTGATCGGATTTACACTTTTCTCTGTGGTCACGTAAATAATGGAGGAGCGATAGTTGTGATGGTGCACATGAAGTTGTTGTCTACTGCTTATTCGACGAACTGTAGTTGAAGCCTGAGCGCTGATAGAGAACCAGATAAACAGCCCACGCGCCTGTTTGGTTTAGCTGTCGGAGCCGGATATACAGAGCTCGCGTGTTAACCAGCCTGTCGATAGCCATTATTTTCTCTTGTCAACAAGGTCTGGTCGGTGAAAATTGACAAGTCGCTTTATCTCCACCCGAGAGCTGCACTGAAAGAAGGATAAGTGGGTTTAATAAACGCGTCGTTTCAGCAGGTTAAATATCTGTTCCGAGTCCCCGGGATTTGAGCAGAATAGCGTTAGCAGACTCACAGTCGTCGCCCATTTTCTTATTATTTTGACACCTTGCAAGTGAGCTGTTTGGGTTTTTTCCACCCACTTGAACCAATTTTTTTTTTTCACTTAACCGGAATTTTAAATACATATAGGTACGGGTCTTATTGTGTTTTTTGTTTTAAATGTGCGTTATTTTACACATTGTGTATTTAAATGTTACTCGATGCGAGAGAAGCGGTGTAGAGCAGCACACGCTAGCTGGATTAGCCGCTCGCAGGATATTTGCTGTGTGAATTTGCGTTTGGCTTGATTTTGACAGCCTTAAACCAGCAGGTGGGTTCTCGCAATACGCTCAGTGTAAAGAGGTGGGGGCCCGAGTACTATTGAATAAGAATTATTATAGTAATATGTAGGTAGGATTAGATTGGTTGCACTTTGCGTTTAAGCTGCAGTTGTGTATTTTTTTTTGTTTTGTTTTTTACTGTACCCAGTGCGGATTAACCCTGCAGGTCGCTGTAGAGACTCATCGCTTTCGTGTGAATCGTGTGTTATTTGTTACAATGCCTGTTTTCTGAAGATCGGCTAACAGAGACGACAGAACACGGCCTGGGCTTTATCGATGCTCGCCCTCGCCCAGGACTCCTGCACTGCCGCCGTGCTCTTGGTTTTGTGTTGATCACCTCGCTGTTTCTTTTGCGATTTCATTGTCCCCCGTCACATTCCCGCGGCTGTTTCTACATCTTTTCGATTGAGCCACGGTCGAAGATGGCGGACCTAGAGGCAGTCCTCGCCGATGTCAGCTATTTGATGGCGATGGAGAAGAGCAAGTCGACTCCAGCGGCCCGAGCAAGCAAGAAAATTATTCTTCCTGAACCCAGGTAATGGAGATCATCTAGACATATGCACTCGTTGACTCACGTATGCTTCCCTTTTTCTTACTTTTTTTTTTTCGTGCTCTTTGTGCCAGCGTGGTTTTTGACATGTCAGGTGGCATCGTTAATCTCAGGATCACACCACCGTAAGATAATCATTCAACCTGTTACATTACATTAGGTAAATCTCTTACCTACCACATTTAAATCTTAAGGTGTAATTCATAGCTGTGCAAGGAATAAGACAGAGTAATCAAAGCCCTTGACAGCTCATCTGTCACTTAATACACCTCATTCTCTAAACCATCAATCTGTTTAGACTCTTTATTTAGTTTTTGTGACCACTCATGCACATGTATGTACGCTTCCTCATTTATTTTATGGTGCATACGAACAGTGGTGGTATATTTTTACAGGCTTCATTTATATCCTTTGTAGATTAAGACATTTTCTGAGGATGTCACTCAAATCATTTTAGCATGTTTTATTAACACTAATTTAATCAAGGTCAAAACCAGTTTGGGTTAATGTGTAGCCCTCTTTTTTGTGTCCATTTAAGTTTCAAAACCTCCCAGAAGACTTTAATTATCCATATGTACAGCATGACGTACCATTAAAATGTGTTCATCCCAGGTGGGAAAAAGCTGGTATCAGAAAGGAGCCTGATAAGCAGGGCAGGTTTAGGGTGTTTTTCAAGGACCCAAATGGATTGGTGTTGCATTATATGCACCTACCTATTAATAACCAATATCATTTTACCACTGAGCCACCCCTATCTATTCATCAATATTTTATTAGTTTTGTATTACTTTGAGTAGGATTAGTAGTATTAGTAATTGTATTACTTTAGCTTTACAGAGCCTATATACGGTCACAAAAACTTCATTTATGTCAGAAGTAGTGTGTGCTTAAAAGGAAGTGGTTAAAATGTTACACCAACTGCATGCTACTGTTGAGAATCATCAATGCAGTCAACAGGGATGTAGTTTGTTGCAGTATATTTTTTTGAATTACAAGCAGTGGTCTTTCACACAATTAGTAGCTAAAACTGCACCATATTACATTTATGGGAACTCCCCAATATAAAAATCTCAATTTATTTTTGCAGCATTTAAAGTTTTTCTATTACTTTATTATTTACAAAATACTTATTTGTCTTTGTTTTTCTTTGTTCAGTTAGGGTAAAATCTAAAGACAGGCAAAGATTAAAAAAAGGATTGGCTGTTGGATTCTTGAATCTGGTTTTGGTAAAGTTCATATTTGAACATGTTTTTTCCAGCAAGTAATCTATCATTACTTCAGAAAGCACAATATCTGTATCGGTGGAACTTTACACAGAATTTTCTCAACAACCAGAGCAAATATAAATCTCGAATGACACAATGCATGCTATATAGTGTCGAAAAAAAAAGTTATAAAGTTTTGCTGTATATTCCAGTATTTGCTTTAGATCCATCAGCATACAGATATAGGCTTATAGGTTAGCTTGTTCTTAAGACAAGACCAACATGGAGCCATGTTTTATTCCCCTCTCTTCAAAAGTAGCATCATATTTAACCAATAAAATATATAAGGCTAGATTAAGAACAAAGAATATAAACTTGAACCCCCGGGGAACACCAAGCTAACGGTCGGCCGTTGGGGAATGTTGGGTGGTTTTTAAGCGGGTAGTTTTTTTCCCCCCGCACTGTTGTATATAGTCGGACCCTGTCAGTTGATTTTCGGCAATTTTTAATGTTGAATCGGTGGCAGAGCTAATCAGGGAGAAAGGGAACTCTATTTGGCTCTATTGGCTATTCAGCTTAGCGAGTGAGCACACAAAAAAAGGAACACGCTTGTGGTCATTCTTGCTCTTGTCTTTGCAATTTTGCAGACACGATTAAAAAATGCTACACAAATCCATTAGTAATGATCATGGCAGGTGTAAACGCTGCTTACTTTATATATTTATAATTCTTGCTTTATGGTGTTCCCTGTTTGAATGCTGAATACAGACAACTGCCACAGTGTTATGTTCTCAAGAACGTACGTGCACGGTGTGGTCTGTCAGAAGTGTCTGCCTAATAATCTGCCTAATTTGCTGCCTATGCCGATTAATTACAAAATGCAAATAATTAATTTGCCGGCTGATCATACGGTCTACCTCTAGTCCATAACCTACTTTATTATGCTTTATTAGGGGTCACCACAGTGGATCATTCGTCTCCATACCCCCCTGTTCTTTACATTTGCCTGTTTCAAACCAACTACCTGCATGTCTTCCCACACCACATCCATAAACCTACTCTTTGGTCTTCCTCTTTTCCTCCTTCCTGGCAGCTCTATCCTCAGCATTCTCCTACCGATATAGCCCGTGTGCCTCCTCACCTTTTCTCCAAAACACCCTGCTTGCGCTGTCCCTCTAATAAACCCATTTCTAATCCTGTCCATCCTCATCACTCCTAATCAAAATCTCAGCATGTTCAGCTCTGCTACCTTCAGATCCACCTCCTGTCTCAATGCCACGGTCTATAAAACCATACAATATCGCAGGACTCACCACAGTCCTATAAACTTTTCCTTTCACTCTTGCAGATACCCTACTATCACAAATCACTCCTGTCACTCTTCTCCACCCACTTCACCCTGCCTGCACACTTTTCTTCACTTCTCTAACACAATCTTCATTATTTTGCACTGTTGACCCCAAGGATCTGAACTCCTCCACCTGCTTCACCTCTTCTCCCTGCAACTGCACCACTCCACTGCCCTCCCTCTCATTCACACACATGTACTCTGTCTTACTCCCAATGACTTTTATTCCCCTTCTCTCCAGCGTGTACCTCCACCTCTCCAGGCTCTTCTCAATCTGCTCCCTACTCTCACCACAAATCACAATATCATCTGCAAACATCACAATCCACAGAGACTCCTGTCTGACCGCTACTTTATGATATATGCTTAATATATTGTTTTATATTATATTGAGTTTTTTTAATAGAATTAAACATAACATATATGTGGTACTTTTATGGCTATAACATTTGGTGTTGTCAATTCAGAAAGGGTAGTATACCTTATTCATTCATCTAGGAGTCAGGAGACATAGCTGATTCTGTCTACCTGTAATTTATCTTTTTATTTTTGGTAATATTATGCAGAACTCCCAACCATGTTGTAGTCTTTGTAAAACAAATATAAATGTATAAATATAAATAACAAAACCAATAATATTAATAAAGCCTTTGAGATGTTTTCAGCTTCTGCTTGACTGTGAGGCTTTTCATTGTGTTTTTTAATTAATTTTTTATTTTATTTTTGCAGATTAGATGGAAACATTGTGAGGCATCTGAAAGTGTGCTCGCACTGCCACAATGTCATTGGCAACATGAAATATTAATTTTAATAATCTTTATCCATTAGTTGCTTTCTGCTGTCCATTACTTTACATTAAAACAGGCTCTTATATTAAGCAAAGTAATGGGGCAGTCATCCAGCATTGTTCAGTATCATAAAGTTGTACTTTTCTAAGCTATTTGCTCAGTATGCAAAGACCAAATAGCAGCTACAGACCTCCTCCTTTCTTTGGAGGTCATGTTTGCTCAGGTCAACAGAACTGAGCAAATGTATTTTGGTGATTGGGTGGGGGTTCAATAGCATCCAAACATCCCATTTTGCTAAAAGATGCTATATCCACAAATCTCATCTGAGTCTGAGTCTCAAATGCTACTTTAAAGTGGTTTCATGACAGGTTTTTGTGAGAGAGAGATTTTGCAGATGTTGCCTCCTGAGTTGTGGTGGCCTATGTGTGGCGCTACTTTCATTTTTTACTGCTGTAGGCTTTACAAGTGCTGGTAACTTTGTCTCTTAATAAGCTGCATTGACCAATTCATTTGTGTAGTTAGAACCATCTGCTGCACGTTTGGTGTCCATCCTTGTTCGTAACAGGAAAACAGACGTAAGCCGTTTAAATCTGCTTGCTTACTCAGGAACTGCGAGTTCGGCCCCTGGACCTTGGGTGATACAATAGTTGCACATATTTGTGCCTTCTTTTCCCACAAGAATCTACCATGCTTTCACACAGACTTGGGTAAGCTAGCACATCTTGAGCGTGCTCAACACCTTGGTTGACGTACTTTGTCTGACGTTGACACACATTAGTGCACGTTGTATTGTGGTAGCCAGTTGGCTGAGCCTACTCTTAGGAGACAGAATAACAATGTACAGTTGATAAGGAAATAGCAAGTAGTGTGCTTGAATGGAAGGTATTTGCCATAAATAAAGTAGTATGTTTAAGATTGTTTAGAAAATGCTAAAGTTATGTATTTTAAGCAGGTAAATATTAATAAAGGATTTACAATTATTTTGCAAATATTTGGTCATTACACATTTTTGTAGTAGTGCTGTTGTAAACTATATGAGACGTGACATGATGTTTTATAGGTTTTGAAAAATACATTTTGTAGCCATCTTGCTATGATTCTTATTGTTGTGGAGCATGTTTTTAAATGCTTCATTTGTGACATGTGCCTGGTGCTAACATTTAACCAGTTCAGCTAAACATTTAATTAGCTCAGACCGCATTTTTCTGTCCAACAATTTACAAAAGGTTCTTAAAATTAGCAAATGTTTTATGCATCATGAATTGCCAGGGGACATTTTGCAGCATTTTTTTTTTATTGTTTATGTATGAATTTTGCAATTGTTCAGTCCATAATGCACACTGTGACTCATCTTCCAGTCTTGTTTTCATGCCATTTTTTTTAATTTCAAAAAGTGGGTTTGTTCCAACCCTGGGAGCGCACCTCACCTCATGGTCTTTATTTTACAAAGATGTTAAAAAATGTTTTAATTGCGTGGTTAAATATGATAATGGAATATCAATAGTTTACTGCTATTGTTTTCAACTTGCTAGAAAGGACCAGTGATAACTCCATGAAACCAATAAATAGCCACTGAAATCGTCTATCGTTTGCCAGCTTTTTCTTGTTGCTTATGAAAAATGAATGGACAGGTGAGTGAGAGAATATTTAGTTTTCTGCATCTGTTGCTAAGGGGAAACAGCTGTTTTTCTTTTATGTTGAAGATGGGCTCGATAAAGTGAGGCATGGGTGTATTTTGTTTTAGATCTGTGTAATGAAATCTTTTGGATTACCCTGGTCATACGACAAATGTATTCTATTGTTTTCATTGGAGAGATCTGTGTATGACACTTGCAAACCACATTGCTTACAATTTACATTTATTTATTTAGAGCTTTAACAATGGGTGTTGTCACAGAGCAGCTTTACAGAAATCCAAATGTAGATCCAGATCTAATGAGCAAGCCTGAGGTGACCGAGGCAAGGAAAAACTTAGTAAGGCAACGAGTACAAAAGAAAAAAGCCTTATGGGAGATCATCTTTTTCCAGTGTGATTATGAATCATTACTGTTCTGCAACTGTATGCTGTAAAATGTGTGTTTAAAGCCTTTTCAGTGCATGCATCAGTAGTTTCAAGCTTTAAATCTGAAGTGAAAAAAAGTTATTCACTGAAAATTTTTTATTTTTGGGTATTACCATCCACATCTAATGGCAAACTTGGTTATTCATGTAGGGTCATCCTCAACCAAAGAGTTTGTTTCGCAGGTGAAAGACACTCCAAGCAGTAGGTGACCACACTGGTCCGGAACGCAGGTGATCAGGATTTTTTTTAATTTAGTGTAACAAAAAGCGAGTGCCAGATGCAGGTAACCTGGGACATAAGGCATCCTGCCACACCATTAGAGTTTAGCAGATGAAATACCCCACCCATTTTTGTGTAGAATGCATTATATGCATACGCAGAAGCAGTAGTAATGTGAGTAGCTTAATTATTTTGCATTAATGTTCGGCTGTGGGATGTAGTGACCTCCCCTAGATGGCATAGCAGAGGCAAAACATTCCTTTGTCATCAGGTTTCTAGGTTTGATTGTAAAATTTCGACCTTAAATTTCAAAGTATTTACTAATTTGGAAGATCCAGAAGACAGTTATATGAGAACTTTTGATCCCTCTGTCTTTGTGCCTATTTGCATCCTTGTGACATGATCAGGTGAAAGGGATAATGAGGGAAACAGAACATGCAAGGACATGCTAGTGCACAATCCTTCAATGAGCTAGCTATTTATTGTCCATCTTTTTGGTTATGTGCTTTGTCCACACATCAGTGGTGGGGGGGTGACGTGCGGGGTGTCGGTACTTGTTGTGTATTCAGTAACGGTTAGATTCAACATCTGACTTTTCATTGGTGGGGTTTAATTAAATAATATTATTTGTCATCTGAAGTATAAACAATAGAATGCGAAACAAAGCATAAACACACTTTTTTTGTTCCAATTTTTGTCTTCTGCAGACAGATAAATGCTCTGTAAAACACTAGAAATGTCATTCACTTGCCTTGTCTTTTTCATTTGTGGTTTCTTTTCTTTTCTTTTTTTCCAAAGCAAAATGATATCGTATTTATGCCCTGTTTATTATTTCTACAGTGGAACATGTAACATGTCTCGTGTTTTCTTGTTCTTTGCGAAGGTAAACTATTAAATTAAGGTGCTGTTCGTGACAGCAGCTCATTTTAAGTGCAAGTCTGAGTAGTGTGCTCCAAATAGTAATAATACTTTTGAATAATTTACAAACTTGCTGTGTAAAGAAACAAAAGCTGTGCATTAGATCATAATGCAGTTAATTCTGGATAATTAAGCACAGCTTCCTAACTGCTGGTGTGACTTTTCTAGGGTGTGTGTTTGAAACATAGGGCTTTTTATTCCTTATTCTACTTTTAGCCAGCTAGGCTATGTAGGTGTTTGTTTCCTTGTGTTGTCTGCACCAAATGTTGTTTGAACACTTTGTTTGTGCATATAAGTCCTGTGTAAAGTTCTGTATGTAAATTTGTTGTTTTATGTAGCATCTTAATCCCGGAGGAACGTTTGTTGGTTTCATTATGTACTGGACTGTGTATGGTTGAAATTACAAAAAAAAAAAGCCACTTGATTTGAAGTTCGATTAGCTGTCTGTGGGGATAAACACAGTTTTATATCCCAACCTTTTCCATGCCTGAGATATCTGAATCTATTACCTTGCAAATTGTTATACTGATTTCACTGATGTTCTGGACTGTTTTGTGCACATACTGGCTGTCAACCTGCTGGGAAAGTGTTTTCATACAACAGATTTTATACACTTAAGGAGATTTTTTAAATATTTGTTTGTGGGAGTCTTTGTGCTTGTAGTTTAATATGATTGGACAAAGAAGCAGCTACTGTTGTATAACATGGTGTTAATGTAAGGGCAAACATTGACCCTTAAATGAGTGGGGAAAAAATGAAAAATGATATAATAACAATAATAAATAAAAATAATAAAGGAAAAAGAAATCCGTGTATAAAAAAGCAAGGCATATAGTTGCATAATGGAGAGACTCTGAACAAATTACACAATACTGACCTCTTGGTTAGATCAAGTCTCCTGTGTTTCTCATGTTATTACAGATGAGGTGAAATTTCAATATGTTGCATAACATTAATTTAGTATGCAGCCTGTTCAGTGAATTGGTGATTTATTTATTTATTTTTAGAAACATCGGCTAATACGAGCTTTTATATGATATCTAATAAAATACCGGTTGTATTTGGGGTTGCAGAGCTAGCACTGCACTGCTACATTCTGTTCTTGTGGAGGCTAAGGCTATTTGACAAAGAGGTGAGATTTTTATTGCATGACTGCAAGTGTTTGAACGTCTCGGAAGAGTTACCAGTATTGTTTGAGAGTGAAATGCTTAAGACACTTAAAATCATTAGTCATTGATAAGTCGGGAAAGAAGTAGTAGAGTTGATGGGAGGAGCAGCAAAAAGTAGATTGAGGAAATGGACTTTTGGAAGTCTTTGGGCTTAATTTGTTTCATGCTAATTGCTTAACTGCGATTGGCATAAAGTCATTTTCTGAACACTGTTTCTAATGATGTGCTGTAGTTGTTTTACAGTAAAAGTACACGCAAAATTTTACCCTGTTTCACAAGCAAATTTCGAAGGCACGAGCAAACCCACGCTGCCACGCTCGGTCGCTCTCGTTGTTTAGTGCAGCAAAAACTTAACCTTTTTTAGTTTTATATTTTTATTTCACTAGAAATCTTAAAAAAAAATGTCTCCCAAGAAAATCAGTGATGGTGCTGTGAAAACGAAAGTAAATAGAATTACCATGGAAACCAAGAAGGTTATGAGCGTGGTGTGCGTCTCGCAATCAACCACTATCACATGGGTCAGTGTTAAATTATATTTACATTACGGTAATTTGCTGTGTATTTGTTTGTTAAAATAGGCTACAAATACTTTTTTTTTAAGTGCAGAAATAAGCGATCGAATGAGCTCTCGGAACAGAATAAATCACTTTTACATTCATTCTTATGGGGAAAATCAGTTCCAACGTACGAGCAAATGGACCTACGAGCAATTTTCAAGAACGATTTATGCTCATACAACAAGGTTTTACTGTACATGTA
This sequence comes from Silurus asotus, assembly GCA_024362625.1. Taxonomy (NCBI): domain Eukaryota; kingdom Metazoa; phylum Chordata; class Actinopteri; order Siluriformes; family Siluridae; genus Silurus; species Silurus asotus. Next base: position 321,755 of record MU551584.1, read on the forward strand.
AGAGTAGTGTGAACTAATTACTACTATTAGTTCATATCAGAACATAAATGCAGACTGTGCACATCCACAAACAATTCCCTAAACCTCTCTATACACTAAAGACTTTGATAAATGAGATGAATGAGGATTATAGATCAGGTTTTCAGGTTTTATTTCTTGATATTTTCATCAATTTTCAACAATTATATCATGGCAATTTGTAGTGAAACAGATTTTGAAGTAAATTGCATATTAACAATTTTTTGTGATGCTTTTCCATGTTTGTACTTCAGCTTCTTTTAGATGAGCATGTTTTAGATTTTTCTTTTGCACCTAGTCTTTTTTTACCTTTCCAGAGTTTAGTGGGTGGTGCGTCAGTAATAGTGGTCTGCGGGGAAACACAGTACTCTAGTGTTTAGTTAAATGGACTAATTATTTGCCTCGATTATTTTTTTGTATTCGAATTACTTGACTTACTCGAGGAATCATTTCAGCCCTACTCTACAGCAGAGGTAGCTCTTGGTCTTCCTTTCCTGAAATAATCCCCATGGGAGCCTGTTTTTATTCAACCGCTGATGGCAAAGTTCTTGATTCTTCAAGTAGGGATGGGCGGTCTGTTATTTTCTTTACTTTACTGAGTGTTTCTTGCCATACAATACAATACAGTACAGTAGCTCTCTACTCACCTTTCTGCTGCACAAGACATCTGATGGTCTAAAGCACATTAGAAAGGCAAGAAATGCCACAACCTCTCGTCACACATGTAAAAGCACATCTGGTACTGTTTCATACCTTAGATGCTAATGATGATGTAAATAAATTGTAACTTATGCTTAATTGCCTGTCGGCAGGTCAGGTTTATTCCACACAATAATCAACCTTTAACTATTTAGCCATCCTTTATGAATTTCACTGTAGGTTTTGATTAAAATTGGAATTCAACAATGCTTTAGAATAAATAAATGATTTTAAATAATTGATTTTATGGCTGAAATAATTCCTCGAGTAAATTGAATACAAAAAAAACCAACATTAGGGCAAATTATATGCCTCAATGATTCTAGTCCCTTTAAAAATAAAATAAAAAAATGTTCGCCTGATTCCGACTTTATTTTCTTGCAATTCCGACTTTTTTAGCCAATCAGGCAGCGTCCCCTGCTCTGTAGTGCCAGGAACACTTTGAATCAATAGAATCTTTTTAAACTAAACCTCTGATCCATGGAGAGAAATGTCTCGCAATAAGCTCTTGGGTTAATTTCAGTACAGGGCATGTTAACCTTTTTTTTTTTTTTTTTTGTGAATAGTAATCCGAAAGTTATATATTTTTAGATCTTTTTTCATGTATAAATTTGTATTTGCATTTTCATTTAATATTGCAATTAAATGCACTAAATGGGTTTAGTTTTCTTGTATGAAGTTTTTGTAATAAAATGTACACTTTTGTCAAAAAAGAAAACAAATTTAAGATGCCAGTCTTATTTTCTCTTGTATATTTCTTATAAAAAAATATATAAAAAATAAAGTATTTCTTATCCAGTTACTTAATTAATTGATGGAATAATTGGTAGAATACTCGATTACTAAAATAATCGATACCAACAGCCCTAATTACATTTTTGCAAGTGTTTTACTCTTTTTAAACCGTCTAACATGGAGTCTATTACAACACTGGTAAGCATTTGCACAGCTGGTAATGTTATGCCATCTCTTCTCTCCTGGAAACCTAAAAGGGTGGAAATGCTTGTTTTCCTGTCTTTTCGTTAGGCTATTGTATCTGGGTGGTTGCATTGTTTACTGAAAGTTTTTCACTGGTAAAATGGAGAGCTGACAAAGCAATATCACATGAGCCTAAAGCAGTTACTTTATTATAAATTGATTGCAGTGGATCCTCAATTTTCTTCATTTCTTTGGCTTTTAAAATAAATTTTAGGCAATTTATTGTCTTTTTAGTTTCTGATTTTTATTTTTATTTCTGGTGTTTAGGGCACGGTAACTACAGTACCAGTGAATAATTAGATATATTTTATAATATATTTTCTTATAATTATTATATTTTTTAATATTGTATTTAAAATTTTACCTTCGTTTGAAATATTAAATATATTGTAACTTGTGGGTGGGCTGATTTTGCTGCCTGCATCTGGCTAGCATAAACTGTAATTGAATGTAAAGCAATATTTTCCCATACAAGTATCACTAAAGATTTACTGTCTTTATAAGTTAAACATTTGTCACATATTTGTTTCACTTCCATTACAACAATGCTGTACAAACAGAACAATTTCCACATTTATACAGCAATAGACATCAATCATCGCATCAAGTGCGCTTCAGTTCAGCCACCCCAGTGTTCAGCAGAGTTGTGCCGATGAGCTTAGCCACTGACAATAAATAAATAATGCACAGACTGCTCTGTACAACTGAACATTTTGAATCTGTGTTACTGTACTTGTTATTAGCCAGGCATTTGACACACTTTTGTTGTTCGTTTCCCAGTATTCGGAGTGTGATGCAGAAGTACTTGGAAGAGAGAGATGAACTCGCATTTGACAAAATCTTCAATCAGAAAATTGGTAAGTGTCCATTAATTTATTTCATTATTTAACTGCTTTTTTTAACTACTACAAGAATTTCTTTTCAGCTTTTGTGTTTGACATGGTTTATGTTGGCATTAAATCAGTGGAAAAGTGTGAGAAAGAAAAGCTGAATTTGGCAGTTATTTGTTGCTCAGGACTGAGTTCCCAGAAATAAAGCTTGCCAGATAAGAGAAAATAATTCATTTCTAGTAGAATTTAATTAAAACCAAATCTACATAATTAGGTAGCATTGATTTGCAGAATAAAAATAAGAATCGGGTTACTGATCGGAAGGTCGTGGGTTCAAGCTCCGGTATCGCTAAGCTGCCACTCTTAGGCCCTTAACCCTCCGTGCTCCAGGGGGCGCCGTATTATGGCCGACCCTGCGCTCTGACCACAGCTTCTGAGCAAGCTGGGATACGCGAAGAACAAATTTCACTGTGCTGTAATGTATATGTGACAAAGGCTATTCTATTCTATTTTATTCTATAAATGCTCCATAACACTATTCATTTTATACTGGACAGTGAGTTTAAGATTATTTATTAATCTTATCTAATTAGATTTTTATTTATTTTGTGCTCAAGTTTCAAAAATGTTGTGTTAAACTTTGTGGCAGTTTTTATGGTTTAGGTTTCGACATGCTGTTGAAACAGTGAGTGAGACTAAGGGATTAAGGGGAGACTAGCTTTAATTATTTTATTTATTTTACTGTTTTAAATTAAAGGTTTAATGTTTTTCAGTTTCCTAATTCTAGAACCAGGAGGAATGCTTTATTGCAGTGGATAATAATATTTGGCTATGAAAAAAGGTGACTCTTTAAATGTCCTAGCATTATCTGAAAAGCCGTTTATTAAGTCTAAAGGATATTCAACTGCTAAAATTTATGAGAAAATATCTCCCTTATTTTCTTGTTTTGGGGCTGCATTAGGTTTTGTACCTTCCCCTTTTACTTTGGCTCATTAGGAACTTGAAAACCATGCTTGAATTAATCAGTGTATTATATGATTTGAGCAATTCCTAATGGCTTGTCATGTGACAGAATGTGTGTAATCTTCTGCCAAAAAAACCACCTATATTTGCTTAGATAAATGTTATTCTAATCAGTGTGTTTACAGCTTATGAGTCTATTGGTGTGAGACTACTCATTGTTTTAATCTTGATAGCTTCCTCATTTGTATCCATTTGTCACCTTAAAAGCCAAAATCATCAGTGGAACTTTTCACTACAGTGTGTTGTGGTCGGATCACTGCATAAAAAAAGCTCAATAATTCACAAGTGCATAACTGGAAGGCTGTCTCTTTCTTCTGCTGATTAAAAACGGCACTTTTTAAGTAAAGCGAATTGGGGATAAATCAGGCCTGATTAACTTTACTTACTTATAGGCCTGAAGTCTCCAGAGGGAAGTGTGCACTGAATTCGCTCTTCTCCTTTTCTCTGACAATCCTACAGTTTACATTAGGCCACTGAAGTTTTGATCACATCTGAGCAAATCACAGATGTTCAGTGTCTTTTTAAAGAGCTTCCTATCAGCTACCACAGTGAAGGTTTTGAAACTCACATTATAGTTAGTTTAAAAACAATAACATGATACATTCTTTACATATTAGAAATTGTATTCTAATTTTTTGTAGATGGAACACCTTATGGTGCCCTTCGCAGTCACTTTAGCAAGATGAAGATTTGCTTCAAGGTGAACTGTAAAGCACTGTGGGATGCTGGTGGTATTGAAACACTGTTTGTTTAATAAGTAAGGAAAATGTAATTTTCTTTTACGGGCGTGTCCACAATAAAATATCTGTTGGGGCAAAATAAGAGAGAAGGAAAAACGCAAAGAAAACATAGACAATAATCAAACATCAACAAACATGAAGACAAGTGTCAACCATAAGGTTATGTAATGTGCATTACATGTCCAGTATTTTATTCTTAATGATTATATGCCGTTTGGGTTTCAAGTTAAACCTAATTATTTCTTAACCAACTTTAGGCTGTTACAGTTTTTATATAGTAGACATGAACACTCCCTTGGTGTATTCGCTGCATTATAATGCTTGCTTCTTTATTAAAATTTCATGCTTTTAAAGCAGCTTTTTTTTGGGTTTTGTTTTCTTTTTTGTTTTTTGTTAACCAATTTCTCTTTTTATGAAAGAAACATACTCTCAAAGAGATAACATAATTCTGCTAAATGTAAATGATAGTTTGCACTGTATCTGTTGTGTACAATTCAGCAGTTCCGTATAGCTGATGCTGATCTATTTTTTTACCCACATCTCCTATGCACTAGCAATGCTGCTGCACTACCAAACAAAACGATGAGGAAGTGCAAGCTGAGGAACTGCCTTTTTTGTTGTTGCCATTATTGGTATATGTTTTGTTTCTGTAGAGGAGAATGTGAGCTGCACTAGTGAATAAAGTAATGCCTAATTTATATGATTCGCAAAACAGTGTTTGGTGTCAGTTCTTGACCCCCTCAGTAAAACCAGATCTGTTGATGCTTGTTAGTGCAGTATCCCAAAACTTCTGGAAATTTTACAGACTTATCCTCATTTCCCGCAGATGAATGGAGAACATCTTGCTATTGATCCATTCATGTTTACAGTATGGTCAAGTGTTGAAGTTTTTCCATCAGTACTATTTTTACTTCTACATAAATATTTTTTTCTTTTTAAACTCTTGAGGTTGCCTAAGGTTTAAGGTTGCCAAATATGCAATATATATGAACCTATGTATGGAAGAACATGCCTTGTAGTTTTAATGTGAAACATTTATTTGTCTGTTTACTTTTTTATTTAAGAATTAGTGAAATAAAAGACTAGGCTTGTTGGCAGCAAAGACATTCCAGTTTACACTGCTTATGCTGAGCTCTACTTGTTACTACTATTTACATGATACATTTGTTTTTACCAGGGCATGCATCAGATTGGTGTCTGTACTTTTGCCTCCTCAGCCTCATGGTTGGCTAATTTAGGTAACTGCATGAATGTGCAGCTGTACAGGTGCTCCTATTAGGTGTTAAGTGTATTTTTCAGATAAATTGTAGTAGTAAAAAACTGTTTATTGGCCCTTAACTACTTGTCTGGTCTCTATTAACAGTCATCTGTCTCTGGATTTGCAGACCTGGGTGCTAGTGAATAACAGAGGTGGTAAGAGTTCTAAAATAGGCATCTCTTTTGTGAAGTTCAAAAAGTACAAGGAAGATTTAAAACATCTTTAAAAATTAAAGCACAATATCAAAATAAAACATGCCAAGAAATGATTTAAACTAAATAAATCATCGAGTGTAGTATAATGTGCCTTTTTAGTGCAAACCATTCTATAAAACATTTTATGGTGGTGATATAAATTGTGGATTCTGTACACCATCCCTTTGCACCTAATTATTATGAAATATAGTGAAAGGTATGCCTTAAGCATATGTACCTCATACAAACTCAGCCCAAAACAGCTATCGATTTTGATGTGAATGTATGTAAAGTCTTATCTCTATTTATTTTAATAGTTTTAATTTAATTACATTTTAATTTAACATCTTTAATAGCATTTGCCTAATTAATAAATAGCTACTACCAGAGTTACTAGTGCCAGTCACCATTAACCGTGTCATGCACCACTGTGTTTTTTGGCTCATATTTGTAAAACCGGTTTTAGCACTATAAACTTGAAGAAGAAAAAAAAAAGACTTCTACATGCTTGTGCAGGTTTGATGTTGAGTCTGGTCTCTGGCCAGTCACATCTTTTTCGCACTTGATGCCGAAGTGGTTAACTAAATGTGTCCAGGGTTCTCATTTCCTTTGAGTTCAGCTATAGCAGAATTTGATTAGGTTTTGCTTTCAGCTGGGTCTCTGCACCACTGCTAAATGATGTATGATTTGTCGTTCTCCATCTTGTGATTTTAGTGCAGTACTTTGCACAAAACATACTTAAGTAAAAGTAAAATGACAGGTTTTAGAAACTAATTTAAAAAAGTAGAAGCACATAGAAATCTGCTTAATTACAGCAACATGAGTAAACGTAATTCATTAATTTCCTTCTGCATTAGCATGGAGAACCATAAAAGTGTAAGACATTACACACAGTAATTAAAAACTTCAACTTAATGAGTTAGATAATCTTATCTTACAAAAGAAGATGGCAAAGGAAATACATGCATAGATGAGATCGTTTAGATTTTGACTACATTTTCATAATTGTTTTAGTGGAAACCAGGCTCGAAAGAACCTCACAAATTACCACATCCAAATTTTACCAAACATTATTATAAGTGCAACTAGCATTGTATGTTGTCATCAGAGGTGATGCAAATCCAATTTTATAGTCCTGTACACCATTAGCATGTTTGGTGTACAAAGGCCATAAAAGACTCTTTTTACAATTCTGTACACACATGTTACAGGAAGAGGCTCTGTGGTTTACTCTGTCCAAGGATGCCAAATATATATAATCAATTCAATTTATTTTTATTTGTATAGCGCTTTTAACATAAACATGTAGTTGTTCGGAAAAAATTTAAAAAAGCACCGTACCCAAATTCTAAATTAAGCACATTTTGTGCAAAACACACTGAACAGAAATCAACATCCAGCATCCCTGGGACTTTACAAGCCTCAATTCAAATGTTGAATGTGTGAGATTTGCATGTGTACAAATAAGTAAGTCACGGAAATATACAGTGCTCATTTTGACTTGGCTTTATGCAAAAAATGCTTTAAATTATACACACTCCTCTGCCACTTTACTAGGAATACGTATGACTGAAATGCCATACAGTGCTGGGTAAGAGCATATCATGCAGATATTTTTAATACACCACTCTGTCATATTTAACTTTTGATATTTGTTCATGGTTATGCTTCTTTTTCCAGTACCATTTGAGCTGAGCCATGTTTGGCAAACGCAATCAACCAGAATCATTTTGATTAATGTCTCTGTCTGGAATAGCATCCCTCCCTGTTGTCACTGGTAGCATTTTGTAACATCGTTATTTTATTTTAAAATTATGATTTTTAAATAGCATTTTTACTCATTTACCAGATATATAGTGGCGATATATGTAAGGGAAGTTCAACACATGCTGAGCTGGGATGTCGATAGCATACTTCTTTTTAATGCGGTGTTGCCTAAGGGGCCTGAACATAACAGACATCAAATGTTGTTGGTCTCTTGAGCACAGAGATTTCTCTTAAAATTCTACATTTATGCATTTATACATTATGCACTGTAGATAATAAGAGATTCAAAATCTTCACGATTGAATGTTGAGAAACTTTATTCTGAAATTGCTCCACAATTTGTAGACAATTTGTTGACACAGATCGGTGAACCTCTGCATGTCTTTACTTCTGAGAGACTCTGCCTCTCAAAGATGCTCTTTTTTTTTTAAACCTATTTTATTATTATTTTATTATTCTTTTATAGTAGGGCTTACATTTCCAGACTTTTGTTTTTCCTATCCCAACTTTTTTTTGACAGATTGTACAAATCAATTTGAAAATGACCTTTTTTTCCCCTTAAAATTGTAGATTTTTTTTTTTTAGGTTAAGTCTTTAACATGTCTGAATAAAATATGGGTTTATTCGATTTACTGATTATTGCATTTACACAGCTTTTCATTTAGCTTTTAATTGGGGCTGTAATTTATGTTCACATATGAGGCTCGGCCATCATTTCCAACCCACCACTTCACTTTTTAAGCTCTTTATCAGCCGTGCCCTTAATCAAATACACTATATAAACAAATGTATTCTGATACCTGGCCTTTCTAGCTATATGTGGTTCTTCCCCAAACTCCATACTGCTAGAGGAACACAATTGTATAGGACGACTTTTGATTCGGTAGCATTAAACTTTCACCTTCATTTCAGCAGGGAGACGCAAACCTGTTCCAGTGTGGTTTACATTGGTTAAAGGGGAAAATCTTGAGTGGCCTTGTATATAGCTAAAACCTCATCCTTTTTAAACAAATTTGGGATTAAATTGATTGCTGACTGCACCCCAGGACTCCTCAAACTGCTTCATTACCTGACTTTACTTAACACCCTTTTGACTAAATAAGCACAAATCTTTACAAGCAAAATTTTTGTGGAAAGTTTTTCTTGAAGATACGAGATTATTGTAACAGAAAACACAAAAAATATTCTTATTGTGTCTACTAGAGGTCAATCGATTGATCTGCGAGACGAATAATCTGGCCGGTTTTGGGAACTTTTTCATTTATCGGCATTGGCCGATTGTGCTGCAAATTAGGCCGATTATTGGGCAGCTGCATCTGACAGCTGAACAGTGTGTGAACGTTCTGCACTACATAACTCTCTCATACCAGCAGGTGGCAGGTTGGCATCCAAACAGGAAACCTGGAAAAGCTAGAACTGTGAATGAAAAAAGCTACACATATCATTCACTTTATACTATTATGTCTGCTAAGTTGCAAAGACAAGAGCAAGAAAGACAATTTTCATATTTAAAGAGAGAATGTGTGTAATATTTTGGAACAGTATTGTTCGTAAGTCTTCAACCAGTTGTAGATTTGGCTACAACTCGTTGAAGACTTGCGAACAATACTGTTGTCAAAAGGGTGCACTTTTTTGAGAGGCCTGTGGTGTTCAATAAATGTGTAATTTAAGCAATTTTCTGTGTCACGTCTAATTAATTCATTTTATGAAATGAAGGTGGAAAAATCAGTATAGGTGTCGCTAATTTACTAGTGAATTGTAACTAATTCTAGTTAGTTAGGTTTTTGTTAATGCTATTCTCTCTTGTTTGCTTGCTCACTTGTTGATCTACTGGCTCTTCTCTCACTGTTACTGCTGTTTTAGTCCAAAATTCCGTTTAAATTTGAATTCAATTTAGAGTTTAAAGTGAATCTTAGTAAAATATTACCAATATACACACACATCACTCAGGCTTGTGACTGTAAGAATAGCGTTTAGTAGCTTTTTATAAGTTAGCTGCTCAGATGAAGCTAACAATAGAGGGGCATCAGTTTTAAATAGAAAGGCATGCAGGCATCAGTTTTTATTGTTCTTTTTAAAAAACTTATATACATTTTTTTTTTTCTTCTAGCATAGAGAACTATATTTACAATAACGGTGATTTCTGCCAGTGTTTCTAAAACCCATGCAGCAATTTCTTTTGCAGAATTATCTATTATAATTAGCCCTTTTGAGATCTTTTGCATCAGTCAAATTCTAAATTGCCACATTTTTTCCTTTTGTTTGTTCTGTTGTGAATCAAATATGGGTTTATCAGATTAGCAAATGATTGCATTTAGTTTTTTCATAGATTAATTTTTTTCCAGCTTTTTTGGAATTGAGGCTGTAAATACTTTGTAAAATCTTTAAAAATCTTGCCCTTTGCTCTTTCTTTCTCCAGCTCTATTCTGAGAATGTTAGTTGTTCTATTAATGTGTCAAAAGTGCATGCCGTTAAGAATCATGCATTTCACAACAAAGCACGGCACATAGTGTTTTTCTTCAATGCTGTGCCGTGAGGGTGAATTCAAGCAAATGGAATTGTTTATGATTATACAAATAGATGAGTTCCCCCCTCATTTCCTGATTCTTCATTTCCCTAGTTGGCCTCAGTGGTCTGCTCTCATCCACCCATCTACATTCCCTCTGTTAATGGAAACAGTAGCAATACTGTGTGCCAGAGCAGATGGAGCTCAATATCTCTCTCTCTCTCGTGCGCACACACGCACAACTTTATTCAGAAATGTAACAACTATCTCACTTTTTTTGTCGTGATGCTGTGCTTCCTGGTACCCTGTCTAGGTGGTCGAGTCAGACACCATCCAGAAAGGAATCAACTAATTTTGAAGAATCCGCCTGTATTCTAATTTATTTTGGAAGAATGGAATAGTGCTCTTCACTCTAAATCCAAAAGAACAAATCTGGATATTACCATATCTGGTAATGACAAAAAGTCCAACAATGCACTATCAAATGTGAGGGGAAAAATACTTTAGTTTTTCTTCAAGTGAAATTGGATTACTTCTGGCTTTAAAGTTATATTTTGACATTCACGCAGTGTCCATACACAACTCGTACTATGAATTTGCAGTGTGGCATTTATTTACTTTGTTGAATATGCTTTTGTCTTCCATGAATACCCGATTTCCTTTGATGATGTGGATCTGTTTTCTTTCTTTCTTTTATTATTTTCAAAATATCTTCGTTCAAGAAACACAATTACATTAAACATATTTCCAGATTTGTATTTATTTATTTTTACACAAGGTTTTAACATTGTATTTACTGTTTGTAATTAGGCTGCCTGAAAACAGTTTAGCACACACTGCTGTCTGGTGCAGTGGAATCAGAGCTGCTGCTGCCCCCGATGACTTCGCTGTTGCATAACATGCCATCCAGGAGCAGATGCCTGTGCCCCCTTACATTATAACACCGTGTTGTCAATGATCAATTAAACACAGATCACATAAATATCCACACAAATGTTTCAGAATCAGTAAAATGTAGAATGTTGAGTCATTTTTGCAGCTGTAGTCTATTGAGGTACTCTAGTCTTGAGGGGAGGAGCACCACCACTTACATTTTTCCTCACTTCTCTTGCTCAAGCCACGCCTCTTCCTTTACTCGCATCACTCTCACTCTTTATTTCTCTCCCTCCCTCCCATCTGCCAGAGTTCTGGAATGGCTGTTTGGAGAGTTTTGTGTTGCTAAGCAACTGTGGTTACTGTGGCAACCCTGAAGAAACCCCTTGTTTGCTTGGTAACTGGGAAAATGAAATTAGTTGAATGATGAATTAAAAAAGTGGTGCTGAAAATGAGAATAAGGACCTAAGAATCCAACAGACATGATGATGCACAGAGTAATTACATATAGACACTCATCATCCCTTAAGTCGACAGTGCTTATTGTTTGTTTATCTCTGACCATTAGTGATTAATGCTGCTATCCTGCGGATGCTTTTCTTTGATTTTTTTGTTATGTGTTTGTGTCAGTGTGCTTGAAAATAATGATGCTTTGTTTGCAATGATCAGGGCATGTGTGTAAATTTGATTTAAGGCACACATGCTTTGCTCATATATATTGTTCATTGACTGGTAATCCCCTAGATGTCCATAATTGTTCTGTGATGTGGATCGATTTATTGACCTCACTATCAAATCTCTTAGTTTGTCTTTGTTTCTGTCTAAATCTCCCTCCCCCTCTTTTCTTTTGGCTTTCATTGTACATTTACATATACCAGAGCCAGTTATATGAACATCATTTGGACAAGCACTATCTGTAGCTCTGAAGCACTAGCTTTCTGTTCATACAGTGGCTTGATTATCTGGAAAGGCAGGACAAGAGCTAATCAGCCCTAGGCCTTGTTTATTTTTGGCCTTGACTTTTGTGTTTGCTTACTTGATTTTGTAAGTGTCTGTGAACTCAAATATGCACATGTTGGTCTACAGGGCCATTGTGTTTAGTTAAAGATTAAATAATCATTAACAGTGGTATTTTTCCGAAGCAGTGGGTTTTTTCTGTTGTAGTTTATATTTCTAGTGCTCACTTAATGAATTTTAAAATACTTGAACTTAATTGTATCGGCCCCATTTATAAAATAAGCAACACCTATTAAAGCTTCTATAATAAGTTTGCTTTCTGTTATATATTGTGCATTCATGAAGTCAATACTGCTAGCGTTTAGGGGTGTAGGGGTACACAAAATACACGTACCTCGGTTTTGAAGTCACGGTTTGGTTCAAAATAGTATAAATCCAATACGTGCAACACACTTTTTTTAGATAGATGAATAGATGGAGGAGTTCTGTCTGTCTATCTGTCGATCTAGCTGTGTCATTGCATAGTACAGGTACACAGCAACAAAATGCAGTTTAGCATCTACCAGAAGTGCAAATAGTAGCAGTTGTGCAGATTAATATGTAAGTATATCTACAGCATGTGAAATAGTGTGTGTGTGTGTGTGTGTGATATATATATATATATATAATCAGTACACACACAAATACAGACCAAAAATGGACACACCTTCTCATTCAAAGAGTTTTCTTTATTTTCATGACTATGAAAATTGTAGATTCACACTGAATGCATCAAAACTATGAATTAACACGTGGAATTATATACATAACAAAAAAGTGTGAAACAACTGAAAAGTGTCATATTGTAGGTTCTTCAAAGTAGCCACCTTTTGCTTTGATTACTGCTTTGCACACTCTTGGCATTCTCTTGATGAGCTTCAAGAGGTAGTCACCTGAAATGGTCTTCCAACAGTCTTGAAGGAGTTCCCCGAGAGATGCTTGGCACTTGTTGGCCCCAAACCATCTTGATTGGGTTCAGGTCTGGTGACTGTGGAGGCCAGGTCATCTGGTGCAGCACCCCATCACTCTCCTTCTTGGTCAAATAGCCCTTACACAGCCTGGAGGTGTAAGGGCTATTATGATCACGTTAAAAAATAAATAATGGCCCAACTATTGCAAACCGGATGGAATAGCATGCCGCTGCAAGATGCTGTGGAAGCCATGCTGGTTCAGTATGCCTTCAATTTTGAATAAATCCCCAACAGTGTCACCAGCAAAGCATTGACTTGAGGTGTGTTTGGGGTCATTGTCCTTTTGAAAAATAAATGATTGTCCAACTAAACGCAAACCGGATGGAAAAGCATGCCGCTGCAAGATGCTGTGGTAGCCATGCTGGTTCAGTATGCCTTCAATTTTGAATAAATCCCCAACAGTGTCACCAGCAAAGCACCCCCACACCATCACAACTTCTCCTCCATGCTTCACGGTGGGAACCAGGCATGTAGAGTCCATACGTTCACCTTTTCTGCGTCGCACAAAGACACGGTGGTTGGAACCAAAGATCTCAAATTTGGACTCATCAGACCAAAGCACAGATTTCCACTAGTCTAATGTCCATTCCTTGTGTTCTTTAGCCCAAACAAGTCTCTTCTGCTTGTTGCTTTTCTTTAGCAGTGGTTTTCTAGCAGATATTCTACCATGAAGGCCTGATTCACACAGTCTTCTCTTAACAGTTGTTGTAGAGATGTGTCTGCTGCTAGAACTCTGTGTGCCATTGACCTGGTCTCTACTCTGAGCTGCTGTTAACCTGCGATTTCTGAGGCTGGTGACTCGGATGAACTTATCCTCCGCAGCAGAGGTGATTTTTGGTCTTCCTTTCCTGGGGCGCTCCGCATGTGAGCCAGTTTCTTTGTAGCGCTTGATGGTTTTTGTGACTGCACTTGGGGACACTTTCAAAGTTTTCCCAATTTTTCAGATTGACTGACCTTCATTTCTTAAAGTAATGATGGCCACTCGTTTTTCTGTACTTGGCTGCTTTTTTTAGGACTATCAGCTGTGTATCCACCTGACTTCTGCACAACACAACTGATGGTCCCAACCCCATTTATAAGGCAAGAAATCACACTTATTAAACCTGACAGGGAACACCTTTAAAGTGAAAACCATTTCAGGTGACTACCTCTTGAAGCTCATCAAGAGAATGCCAAGAGTGTGCAAAGCAGTAATCAAAGCAAAAGGTGGCTACTTTGAAGAACCTACAATATGACACTTTTCAGTTGTTTCACACTTTTTTGTTTTTTGTATATATATATATATATGTGTGTGTGTGTGTGTGTGTGTGTGTGTGTGTGTGTGTGTGTGTGTATATATATATATATATATATCTCGGCCCCCTTCAGCGTGTCAGGTGTTTTCTCGGCCGCTTTCTCTGAAGCTCCCACGGCTTCAATCGCGCACCTATGGTGCTCGTTTATCATCATCACCAGCACCTATTTTAGCGCCACACTCTCACTGTCCGTTATTGTTGGTATATGTTGGTTCACGGCGGTCGTTGTTATCGCGCGTGCGTATCCTAGCACTAGCACTAACTAACAGCAGAGATTCACCAGTATACAATACAACACCTGTAGCAGCTGTAAGGCTTGATTTTCCGCCACTTTTGCGAGTTCTTCTGCAGCTGTACCGAGATAACCGACGTTAAATGGCAAAATTTTTCCCCCTTGTGCTCGAGATATTAGGGTTCGGCGACATAACCGATAAAAAAAATATGCAAAATTTGGCGGTTCCACAAAAACGTCGAACTTAATAGGGTTGTTCAGAGAACCGAGGTTGAGATAAGCGGGTTCCACTGTGTGTGTGTGTGTGTGTGTGTGTGTAAACATATGTACAGTGAATAAATATAAAGTCTATGGCAGTGAAACGTGCAGACACTGTTGTAAAGGTAAAAGTAGAAGGTTATAAGGCTGTGGCATTAAAAAAAATGTGCAAAGGCTGAATAAACAAGTCCAATAAATATATATATATATAATACTACATGTGTGTGTAAATGTGAAATATTAGGCAGGAGGTACAGTAACGTGTGTGGGTAGGTGTATATATAGATACAAATTAATAAAATAGTCGTGCAGATGTATGTAAGGCACAATATGGGTAGAGAATAAAGGGTATAAAAATACAATATCTAATATGTCTATTTTATGTATCATTTTACAGAATTTTTAGATTTATAAAAACAGTGTAGTGTAGAGTTCCGTAGTGTGATGGTGGATGGAAAAAAGCTGTCCCTGAACCCGCTGGTTCTGGTGCATATATTCCTGTATCTCCTTCTTGATTGAAGGAGATTAAACAGTTTGTGACTGGGATGCAAAAAGTCCTTGATGATGATATGAGCTCTGTGCAGACATCTACTAAAGGTGTTCAATGGCACGTAGTTGGGTGCCAGTGATGCGTTGGGAGATTTTGACCACCCTTCGCAGGGCTTTGCATTTACCCACAGTGAAACCTCTGTACCATACATTGATGGAGTTGGTCAGAATGCTCACGATGATGCAGCAGTAAAAACTCGTTGGAATTCTCTGGGACAGATGAGTTTTCTTAAGACTCATCAAGAAGTACAGGTTGTGTTGTGCCTTCCTAAACAGAGCTGAAGTTTTCTGGTGCCAGGACAGATCCTCAGAGATGTGAACTCCCAAGAACTTAGTTGGAGAAGTTGGAGTGTTCAGAATGAGGGTTGAGGATACCTGTTTGCCCAACCTAACAGATTGAGGTTTGTTTCTCCTTTTAAGAGAAATTCTTGCAGTTGGACAAAAAAAGGCTAAAGAGTCCATATTGCTAGCACTGTGGATTCTTTAGCGCTTTCATGCATGCAGAAAAAAAAATCTTATGTCTGGTACAGAGTGAGTAGCCACAGTTACAACGCACTAACGCTACTTTTAAAAAAAAATTTTTTTTATTTTATTATACCCCTGACATTGTTGTGTATGTTTTCAAGCTTAAAAAGAAAAAAAATAAATGCACTTGGTGCAAGGCCTTGACTAAACAAAACACTTTGCTGCTGTTCACATGCAATCTCCATGTTCTTTGGATTTTAGCTAACAAAGTGCGTTCTTGATTTTCTTGTTTAAACAAATTTTTAATTTTTTTCCAACATGACTATGTTAGCATTTGCATATTTTGCAAATAACCATATTGTCTTTTGTAAAAATGCAGAGGCAAAATTTTATTTAGGTACTGACTTTTTTTTTTTTTGTCAGTTCATGTTGCTGTGCTGCTAAGCAAATCGATGCAGATCAATTTATTATAATTGGTTTGGTTGTGTTCCTGTCAGAGTCAGCACTCGCTTAGATTGTTTTGATTTTGTCAATCAGAAATGATCATATCAGCCACCTTTCGACTGGAATAAAAAACTTAGTCAGGTGAAGAAGAACTCATTGGTAGACAGCAATAGGCAGAAATGCATTTTAATCTGTATATTTAATAATGTGTTGACCATGGAAATATGAAACTGTACAACCCCAATTCATGCCCATGTTTAACATGACTATCTAACAAATCTAAAACCCAACACTAGCCATATTTAGAGCCTTAATTTTGAGTGAGGTTGTTTAGTGAATTTCTGTATTTGTTCACTTGTTTTGAAACCTCATTACAGATAAAGAATGGAACATAGTGCTTAAAAACTGTACTTGTGTGTTGTGCAGAAAATAAAGAAGTGGATTTATCTTGAGAAACACTATTTCTGAGCAGAGTGTATTAGGTCAAGAGTACGATGAAAGTAGCCACTCTTAGGCAAGCGAAAATGAGTGGGTTCTGGGGGGTGAGAAACCTTCATCAATGAGTTAGCTCATGTGTGTGTTCTGTTACAGCTTTGTAAGATTGCTGTTAAAACCAATCTAGGGGAAGTGTGTGTATGTGTGTGTGTTTAAGCTAAATGGAACGGAAAGGATCATGTGGGCAGGAGTGATGAAAATCAATCCAAAAATAAACTGACACTTTGTTAAGACTGCTGCATCTGCATGCGTGTACTCGAGTTTTGCTATTTCCTTTTCTAGTTTTTCCTTGTTCCGTGCCCATGTGTGTGTGTTGATTTTGTGTATTTTTGCATTTATTTTTGTATTGATAGACACATAATCTGTTATGCGTAGGGGACAGAAGCTGTTAAGTACTTTTGCATCTTATTCCTACACATAATAATCAATATTATCATTGTGTAAATGCTTAACTTCATGGACTGGTAACCATGATTTCACTGAACAGGCCAGGGCCAAAGTTAAAGAACTCATCTTTGCTATTTTGCAATTTAACTACAATGAGCTGTGAAAAGCAAGATTGATGTATGTTGTAACACTTTTGTGTATTCAAAGCAGCCTGGTGAAGTATGCAGGAGTGACCAATGCCTCATGACTAGTGATTTACAATTCTACTGATGCAGGAACGTGAACAATAAATATAAATGCTAATATGTGATAAGAATATAAGAAACACCAAGAGGCCCCAGGTCTGTGCTTTTTTCTAAATATGTGATAAGTTGTTCATAATTTAAAATAAAACATGTAATAATCAAATTAGTATTTAGGGAGGTGAACGGCACTATTCTGCATGAGCTGCTTCCTTTTAGACACTGTCTGTCCCTGAAATATGATCCTCACTGTAAACAACAGCTAGCTCTGTGTATAGTACTTGCCCGGAAGAGGGAAGAGTCAAGAGTTGAGCAGGGATAGGCTTTGGCCTCAGAGGAGATAAGTTTCGAAGAGATAACACTTAAGGGAAAGATGGGAGCGTTACAGATATGGAAGACTGTTTTTTTTTATTTTTTTTTTCCTTCAGCTTAACTGTGCATTGTGGGTATGTTTATAATTAAGAGCCTGTGTCATGATACAGTCTGATTCATTTCTTAAAGCTTTACCGACATGCTGTCTCTTTAAGGCTACAGGGCAATAGCTTGGGTTGAGTTTTAGATGCTACTCAAAATCAGCACATCCTTATCCAGACCTTAAATGTAACTCAGCGCTTGAAAATATAATTTTCTTTTTTTTTTTTGAGTGGGGGGTTGGCTTGAACACTTAAGTTCAATGTTGTCTGACATTTTGATACATCTACAATATGTCATGCTGAATTGCATTTATGTCACATCATAAAATACCTCTTTATAAATGGTAATTTTTAGCATCTATGCACATAGATACACTCTTCAAATCAGGGAAATGGTTTATTTGCCAATTCTACATATGTAGGTACAAATATTTGTCATCATTGAATTTTTATTTAGCCACTCTTTCCAGTTTTTTTGCCAAGAATGTGCTGCACATTCTGATTTGACCTCAGATGACTGCCTGCTGCTGCCTTATTCTAACCTTTAGCTTGAAGGTTTTATGCCGTCCAAATGCTTGTAAATGTTTCATTCTATATGGGAAAATTGCACGTATTCAGATTTGAATGTTCTTTTGGAGTTTGCACTAAACACTGATTACAATAAACGTTTGTTTTGATGACAGGAAGGTACAGCATTAGAAAGGATTAAGACTCAAACATGCTATAGATTACCTTTACTGTAGGATTCAAATACAAGTTTGTTTGACATTTTTATATCCCGCAAGATAATTCCGCAGTAAGTCCTCACGGTAGCTGGCTATTCAATGTCTGTAAAAAGCTTGTCCGAATACCACAGGTATCGCACACTTATAAAATAAAAATAAATAAATTAATAATAACAAAAGAATGTTGTGCTGATGTTCAAATCTTTATTACATATTTCAAACTCTGCACACATGTAACTAGTGATGCAAAATGTGTCTGTTAATGTGATGTGATCTATATGGTCAGAATGTGTATGTTGAGTGATCAAATGCTTGTAAATAATGTATAGATGTATATGAAGGTAAGATGCAATACTTTGTAAACGACGAGGTAATTACGAGTTACAGGTTCTAGTTGATCTTAGCATTAATTCTTTTAACATAGATGTAGGCAGAGGTGGACAAGTTACAAATTGATCAGTTGTAATTGACTCCAGTGGGTTGGGGTTTGAAATGTTAGACTTCTGTTCAGAACGTTGTGAGTTCCCTGCACCAACTAGCCGTCATTGCTGGGCCATTGAGCAAGGCCTTTATCGGTCAACTGCTCAGCTGTTTAAATGAGATAAATGTTAGGTACGTCTGCCAAATGCCATAAATGTCGATGTAAAATTATATTTGTTATGCATTACTTTTTTTTCCCTATGTATTTTTACCTGCATGTTTATGATCCTGGAAAAAAAAAGCCTGGGATAATCATCGTGTACCAGTGTTCACATAATACCAATGAGGAACCACAGTTGTACATTTATCCCCACCCCTTTTGTGAATCCCTTCTTCTCTTTTTCCTTTGCATTAGTACATCAATTACTTAGCAACGGGCACTTCTCTGGACTATTTAAATGCTTTTGTTCCCCCTTTGGCCTGCAGTGAAATGGATTGGACTGGATAGTTACTGATATTTTGCCACTATATTCTAGCTTCTGTTTCCCTTTCTCACCCTTTTGTAGACTGAGACCTATTATTGTTGCTATGGGAACAATAAGGCTGATTTTTGCTTGCTGTTTTGATTTTTCTTTACTGCTACCCAACACCCACACACCCTGCACTCCCTACAAACGACGCACCACATCACCATTACGTGACTGGTTCTGTAAGAGGCTGCAAGTTTTACTAATGTAACGCTCAAGACGAAACAGTCGGCTTATTTCCTTGGAGTGTTGTTATTGTCCAGCAAGCAGAGAACTGAGGAAGGGAATAGAGAAAGCCGTAGTCAGTGGATAAATAATTTTTCTTTTTTTTCTTTTTGTTAAGGCAAATTTTTTCAACAGTGATTAGGATGTGGTGCATGTTATCAGAGTTTTTGTCTAACTTTTACTGGCCAACAATTTCTGCTTATTTTACACATGAATATTAGCTTGGTAAAGAATGGATTATGGAACGGCAATCTTTTCGCTTAGCCCTTGGCATCCCAGAATTTAGTGGGTGCAGTTTTCCTGTATCAGTTTTCACATAGGAACAGACAAAGCACCCAGAATAAAGCAATTTCTGATGCAGATGTATGGCCACAAATAACAATTTTTTTTATCATTCAATTGGTCTATTTAGTTTCTTAATGAAAGTAAAAAAAAAAAACTTTTTTGAATTAGATATTTTGCTTATTATAAGTATATAAAACCTTAATTCAGGGTATTTATGTATAAAAACAAGTAAAAAACCATTGTGAACCGATTCACTCGTACTGGGTTGTTTCCAGGGACATTTTGTTCAGTTGTGAGGATATAAGCATCTAAAATATGAATATACATATAAAATTCATTAGATCTTGTTAATATACAAACATTGAAAACAAGCATTTAAACATAGTAAAGCTGCAGTAAATCACGTTTGAAAACAGAAGTTAACTGTCGTAGTAGACAAATGCTATTAAAAGAAAATGAAACTGAGAAACGCAGCAAGTTAACAGGTTTAATAAAAAAAAGGAAAAGATATTCGCTGAAAACTACGACAGTGGCTAAAAATGTGTAGTTTTAATAGTTTTTACTGCTGCTGTTATTTGCTGCTTTTAAATGTAGTGTTTGTTCGCACCGTTTTAATTGATCATAATCACTATGTTGTGAACGAGGTGATTGTGCAACCTGATGTTCACGAGTCAAGATAGAACAGATCCAGTGCGACTGTCTCGAAGTTAACAGTTTATACAATCGCACTTCATTAAACTGTACCATTTTCACATGATGAGGATTATACAGTTTTTGCTTACCGTGCTGATGTTTCTCCTTGATCCTTGACTTGGGATGTACACTTTTTCCTGCTGCCGAGTGACCCTGTACTCCGCCATTTTGTAAGCGAATGTGTTATCTAGCAGTCACATTAACCTGTAAATTGAGCAGTCCATCTAATCGATAACAGCATTATGGATTTATGTTTTGTATTTGCTTATATTTTAATTTGCAGCCCAATGCAGATTAAAAACTTAAACATTGTCCTCAAAATTAGCATTTTGAATGCATAAAGTTAAATGTTGTGCTCATGCCTCATGTTTGCAGGGTTCCTGCTATTCAAGGATTTTTGTATGAATGAAATAGATGAGGCTGTTCCCCAGCTGAAGTTCTATGAAGAGGTAAGAGGAATCTTTTGCACTTTCATCTTTCTTTAATTCCTTTGTTAAAATGGGAATATCTGGTCATTCTTATGTTATCATGTCTTATTTTACCCAAACTAAAGCATTGTACTGCAATTGCTACATACCTAAATAAAATTTCAGTGGTCTGTAAATGGTTTGGAAGCACCTAGTCTTTTGATCAGGCCTGTTTCTTTTGTTTAGATGCAGCAAACTAGGTAAAAGCAACCGCAAACACAGTAAATGACCAAGTAAAATCTTTGGACAGATGAGTCCAAATTTGACATTTCTGGCTCTATCAGAAGAATATATGTAAGCTGGAGAACAGGAGAGATGTTACCAGACTGCTTTACATCCACAGTCAAACATGGAGGTGGAAGTTTAATGGTTTGGGGTTGTTTTGGTGCAGAGAAGTTTGGAAACTTATTGCTGTTGAAAAGAATCCTGAACCAACATGGCTACCATTCAGTACTTCACTGCCATGTAATTGAACTGTGACTAATTGGACCAAACTTCATACAAAAAAAGATAATGACCTGAAGCATATGTCCAAGTTCTGTTTAGAGGGCAAACTTCAGCAATCGAAATGCTGTTGAACTACTCTGGCATGAACCATTTTGCAATGTCAAAAAGAAATAACCAGCTAGCAGAGACTAATTCTGGCAAGTTTTGGAAGAGACATGGCAAAGTATTTCAGCAGAATATAATAATAATCTTTATTTTAATTTCAAAATTTAAATAAATATTTTTTTGGGAGAAATGAACTGTCAAGATGATAAGTGCGTGTAAAGCCATTATTCATTCTAATGGAGGATGATTTTTTCAATAGAATTAACATGACATGACGTTCATCAGTGGCGGGTTTTGATTTGGATCATGCCACTTTCGGAAGTGAAGTCTGTCTGTAATCCTACAAATTGTCACATGACAAAACCTGCATGGTAAAATAGTCGTTCAACCAAAAAGCATACGTGTGTATCCATTTATACAACCTGAAGCTCCATGTACTGGCTTCTTCATTATGTCCTTCTGCTTCATCCTTCTGGAGTGCTGACTGTTTCTAGAGCCTTAATTGGGGGGGAAAAAAGGTTGTAAGCTTAAAAAAAAATTAAATAAAATCCTAAGCTTACTTTTGCAGTAGCAGACTTATCTAGACATATCTCCAAAGCCATAACAATATATTTACATCATCATGCAAATAGTTAAATAGTGTTTTGTTGTTTATAAAGAGCCTGCAAAACATTTGACACATTGATAGCACACATTTTGTATTCGAGCAAATAACACTGATTAATCCTTAAGATTCATGTACAAAACAGCCCCTACAGTACATAAGTACATTACAGCCCTTTTCAAACCCGTTCTGTTTCATGGTTCGGATGCGGTTTGCGGCAGTTTCCAGACATGATGCTCAAAATCATGGTAATATAGCTGCTCCAGAATTTGACTCAAGGTCATACTTTGTTTTGCCAACGTGTTTTTAAAAAGAAATCCCAAATGAAAGACTTTTGAGACGTGTGAGAAGAAAATGGTACTTTTGTGTTGTGTGCGCATCTGCACACGGTAGTATTTGAAGAATGATACCCTCCAACCAGAAAAACACTCTTTTTCAGCTCCACACGCTCTATTTTGTCAGGCCCCAAGCGACACGTTCTTAAAGTGTGAATTCAATCAGTTTATTACTTTCAAAGATAGTCATGCCAAAAATATCGGCACCCTTGCAATTCTGGCAGAAAATGCCAGAACACTTCTCTCAGATAATTGTTCCAACTGCAAATGTTTTGGTACTTACGTGCTTATTGTTTTTGTTTGCACTGCAACAACACAAAAACAGAAGAAAAGTCAAACTTGATAAGATTTCACACAGAACTTTATTAGAAAATGATTGGCAGGTTGTTAAAATTGTAAAAAAAAAAAAAAAAAAAAAAATTGTTTTTCAAGCATGTGGTGCTAAATTGCTTTTCAAGCATGTGATGCTCCTGTAATTTGTATTTAGACTCAGCTGTGGCAAGTAACAGGTGTGGGCAATATAGTAATCACACTTGCAACCAAATAGAAAAATGTTGACTAAACCTTTGTGTTGTGTGTCACACTGAGCATCGAGGAAAGAAAGAAGTATAAAGAGTTGTCTGTGGATTTAAGAGGAAAAATCGTGGAAAAGCTTTGACAATCTCAAGGCTACAAGTCCATCTCCAAAGTTCTTAATGGTACTGTGTCCACTGTGCGCAATATTAAGATGTTTACAGCCCATGGCACTGCAGCGAACCTCCCTGGAGGTGGACAAATGAGCAAAATGAATAAAAGAATTACAACAAAGGATTGTTCGAATGGTGGATAAAGAACTCAGATTTATTTCCAAACAAATTCAAGCTGATATGCAGACACAGGGTGCAACAGTGTTAGCTCACACTGAGCAAAAAGACTCCAGATCTGAATCCCATAGAACACCTGTGGAGAGATTTCAAAACAGCAGTTGGGAGAAGGCATCCTTCAAATTGGAATGATCTGGTGCAGTTTGCAGAAAAAGATTGATCCAAAATTCTAGTAGAAAGGTGTAGAAAACTCATCAATTGTTACGGGAAGCGATTGATTTCATTTTTGATTTCTTTTTTTCTTTAAGGGGGTACTACCAAATAAGGGTGCCAATAGTTTTGTCCAGGGCATTTTTTTGGATTCTGTGTGGATATTTTTTTAGATTTGACTTTTTTGTTTTCTTGTGCTGTTCAAATGCAAACCAAAAAAAAATAAACATGAGTAATATCTAACAGAATTGCATGGCCATGAGTGTACCGTAATTTCCGGACTATAAAGCGCACCCATATATAATATCACTGAATTTGACAAAGATTATTATCTTCAGCTTTAATGAAAGACAGTGTCTTTAACGGGTGAAATATGTTGTGGCTCCTTTAAGAGCAGAGCGGTATTTTGGGAATAGCCTGCCGCTGCATTTTCCGCTATTACTGCATGTGTGCAAGACCGAGGAATATGTCCTTATTATTTTCTGATGCATATTTCAGTTTCTTTGACTAACTCGTAACGCTGTTAACAAAAAAAAGAAAAAAAAAAGCACCAGTTTTGGAAACCTGTCTGTGCTTATATGATTTCTGTTGCAACTGGAGTTAGCGAGCTCTCCCTTCACCCAGACTCAACGCGTTACAACAGCTTGTATCTAAACAGTAGCCTACCAAGAAAGTAATTGTTCACTGTTTTCCTCCTTCCTTTCACAAGTATTTCTCTCGGGAGTTTATCTTTTGGCATCGTTGTGCGTAAAAAAAAAACAAACAAACAAAAAAAAAATAATAATTTTTTCTCCCGATGCCATGCAGCTCAGAACACAGGTGAGGTGCGTTTTTTTTCTTTTTGTTTTTTTTTTTTCGTTCAGGAATTTTAATGGTCCAACGTTATGTCGCTCAGTTTTTTCGCTTGAAGTTTGTAAAACCGGGAGATATCCAGGAAAAACTCAAAAAATAAGGCGCTTCGTTGTTTAAACTGTGGGGTTCAAAACGTGGGGAAAAAAGTAGCGGCTTATAGTCCGAAAACTACTGTATATGTTTTTTTTTGTTATACAAAAAAAAAAAAAGCTATGTTTGCATAATCACAGAATCAGCTTGTAGACAGGCGTCTACACCACTGGGGGTGCTAAAAAGTCTTATCGGGAATCCGATTATTGGTTCATTTTTCACCGATTGCTATAGTCCTTCAGCCAGACTTGATGTAAAAGTCAACACAGCCTGATTAGTAATGCAGATCATATGAATTTAAGATTACCAGACTTTTGTTTTATCTTCCCAGATTAAAGAATATGAAAAGTTGGACTCTGAAGAGGAGAGACTTAGTCGCAGTCGGCAGATATACGATGGCTACATAATGAAGGAGCTCCTGTCATGTTCACATGTAAGACTGTCAAAAAAAAAAAATGTCAAAAGCCTGACTGGTAAAAGAGA
This sequence comes from Silurus asotus, assembly GCA_024362625.1. Taxonomy (NCBI): domain Eukaryota; kingdom Metazoa; phylum Chordata; class Actinopteri; order Siluriformes; family Siluridae; genus Silurus; species Silurus asotus. The sequence goes on from MU551584.1 coordinate 346,659, forward strand.
AAACTATTCTAGCAGGTGTCAGGCTTTTCTTGGTTTGTAAGTGCTGTGGTGCATAAAACATCCCAGCTCAAAGCAAATGTATTAACGCCCTGTTATTCTCCGCAGACACCATGATTCCTCTACTATTTACCTTTCATTTTAAATATAGTTTTTAGAATAAAGGGTGCAGGAGGTTGGGGCATTTTAATTAGATTGCACTTTGATTTACACATTACTGAGGAAAACGGTAGACGATAATTTGGATGCTTTGTGCTAAAGACATGTAAGGTTTGAGGTTTGACCCATACCTTGCATTTATATTTTGTACTGTGTGTTTTGTAGCCCTTCTCTAAGAAAGCGGTGGACCATGTACAGTCTCACCTGGCTAAGAAACAAGTGCCCCCATCACTCTTTCAGGTGAGAGACATTATGGAAAACTTTACCAAAATAATTTTAAATGTCTGCAGCATATAATTTGAAGTATTCTTTGCAGTGTCTATTCTATATTTTTTGCCTCATTCCACTAACTTTGCAGTTAACATCTGTTGACCCTCAGATTTAGTGACTAACTAGAGTTAAATTACTTGTAATACCCTTTTTTTTTATTATTATTATTTTTTTATGATTTTATTCTAATCAGTGCAAAACTCTACATTTTATGTATTGATTGGGACTTGTGTTGTGCACTTAAGCTGTTTGCTTATTTTGTTAAACAGAATCTGGTAGTTTCCTGGAAAAAGATGTAATAGCATTTTGTAGAATAACCTTTCAGAACATTGCCACTTTTACAAATGTTTGTTTGCTATTTATTTGTATTTTTATAATTTTTTTTTTATGAAATTTGCTTTGTAAAAAGTACCTATTGTGACATTTATAAAGTGAGCCGTTTAAATGTATAAAAAGAAAAACACGTACGGCTTTTGATGCACCAGCCAAAGTGCAACTGCAAAACAGCTTTTTTTAATCATATCTGCTGCAATTCATTGTTTGTCTCTAATCATTTCATATGGTTAATTTTCTAAAGTAGTATTTTTGAGTATTGGCTATGTGAAAGGAATGTTATGATTATAATAAATGTGCGGACCTTTGGGCCATGTTTGAGAAATAATAATACAAGGTCACTCTATTTAATTTTTATTTTTCTAGCCATACATTGTTGAAATCTGTGACAGCCTGCGAGGAAAGATCTTTCAGAAGTTCATAGAAAGGTGTGATTTCTGTTTTATATAAATTTTTTTGCTATTGCTTAATTGTTCCTGTTACGTTTCTTCTTTTTTTTTCTACAATTAAACCTGCTTCTCTTTTCAATAGTGACAAGTTCACTCGTTTCTGCCAGTGGAAGAATGTAGAGCTAAATATCCATGTAAGTTCTTTGTTGTATATTTAAGATTTTAAGCAGTGAAGCCATGCAATTATGAGACACTTAGAGGAAATGCTAATTATCCCATATTTTATGTAAACTTCAGCCTTAGGGGATACATTACAGCATAGTAGGTGACAGTTAACTGATATTTAGATCCAGCCACATGATATTGTTTTCCTGTAGTAAATTGTCTTAACATGACTGCTGTGTGTCTGTGTAGTTAACGATGAACGACTTTAGTGTTCATCGGATCATTGGTAGAGGTGGATTTGGAGAGGTGTATGGCTGCAGGAAGGCAGACACAGGAAAAATGTGAGTACTAGGGAATAAAGCAAACATTTTAAAAAACATTGAATGAAGTGGAAACATTTTCTTACATCACTGCACTGGTTTCTGTATGCCAGGTATGCCATGAAGTGTTTGGACAAGAAGCGGATTAAGATGAAGCAGGGTGAGACTCTGGCGCTCAATGAGAGAATCATGCTGTCGTTGGTCAGCACAGGGGTGGGTTGCACAGACTCTTGTAAAATAAGGCTGCTTTTCTCTAGAATAAAAAAGTAGTGTGCTTTATTTTATTTTTACTGTCTTTTAACATGTGTCTCTGTCTCTCTCTCCTACTCACTTTGTCTCTGCATTTAGGACTGTCCATTTATTGTGTGTATGACTTATGCGTTCCATACGCCTGATAAGCTGTGTTTCATCCTGGACTTAATGAATGGTGAGAGCGTCTATTTCTTCATGATTCTTCTCATGCCATTCACTACCCTGCTTCTCAGATCTTCCTAAGCAGGATGCTAATTCCCAGTAGGATTACGCTAATATAGATTTTAATTACAGACATCCTGTGGAATATTACACAAGCCATTCTTAGGCACACATGCGTTGACTCCTGTTGTAATTAACTTCACTCTGCTTGAACATTAACTTTATATCAAGATTGTAAAATGTTCAAAATAGGCCTGAAAACAATGTTGTTAAGTTAAAAGTTTCCTAGAACTGCCTTCAGCACAAGTCAAATCAGAAATCCTTCTGCTGGGTTTTTTTTTTTTGTGACTGTTTAATTAATTATTACATAAATTATTTAATAAAAACTGACACTATATGAATTGTAATTGATCAAATGATTTTAATTTACTGGTTCCCATTCTTTTTTTGCAATGGTTCTTTAAAAATAGCTAATATAGTATTTAAAATGTACATTTAAAGTGACATTTCAGTGTTGTGTGTGTGTTGCAATAAAGTATGCTGAAAACATGAAATTATGTTTTAGGTGGGGATCTCCACTATCATCTCTCTCAACATGGAGTGTTTAGTGAGAAGGAAATGCGCTTCTATGCAGCAGAAATTATCCTGGGTTTAGAGCACATGCATAATCGTTTTGTTGTCTACCGTGACCTTAAGGTAATGCTTCTAGATGGTCTCTCTCCTCAAGATCTTTTAGCTAAAATGTTGTTTTAGTTGTTGTTTCTTCTACCCCCAACTTAAGACATCTTGATCTCTGTTCTCTTTTGTCCATTAGAAAACACTTTAGTAGTTTGAATTAAAAACAGCCTATCGAGAGAAATAATCTTTATTGCCCTTTCATATATAACTTAAAAAAGATGTTAAACATTGTTCATGCTCAAGTCACATCATCAGACCTCACTCACTACTTGATTATGTGATTTTGTAGGGGGAGGGCAATCTATTTTGACACAATGATGTGGTATACATTTGGAGTAACTGACAATATTGCAGTGCAGATTGGAGCAGCCGTAATTATTTCTTACAACAAAATTTTATTTATTAGAATTATTTTTTCAGGAATACACACCCTGCTTTCACCCAATTTAAGTTCCAACTTCAAATAATCCTAGCAGTCTACACAAATACTACTGTGGATTGTATGTAATGAAATGCTTCAGTCTGATGATTAAAATTTGATTGCAAGATCTTAATTGCATGTCATGCGTGACGACGTTGCAATTATAAAACTTCAGCTTAGCAAATTGAATACAGATTTTTATTGTCCTAAATATTTAATCATGCTGCCTGACAGCAACAAACATTCAAATAAACAAAGCAGCAGTATTTGGCTTTAGTGGATTTAGTTTGTCAATGAAGGTTGAGAATTTAAAGACACTTGTTTACTTACAGAAATACCTTAATACAACTTAATACAAATAGCTTACATCAGGTTAACTTGATTTCAGCCATGAAGTTTAAAATGAGACAAACAAATCGTACAATGCACAGTGGCAGTACAGTGCAGAAATGTCTCCTTAATAATAGGATTGTGACTTTTTAACCTTGAAAACATTTGGTTGGTCCTTGCATAAAACTTGCATTTAAAATTGAAAAGTAATCTAAAGAAACGTACCCTAAAAATGTTTGTATTAGATTTAGGTGTACTATAGTTTTAATTATCTGAATTAATGTCACAAAGATAATTAGGTGTGCATGTGTGTGTATGTGTTTGTAGTAGTAATAATAATAATTATAACTGGAATATTCTTTTTTTTTTTTCCCCCTTCCCTTTCTTAGCCTGCCAACATCCTCTTAGATGAGCATGGCCATGTTCGCATCTCTGACTTGGGCTTGGCCTGCGATTTCTCTAAAAAGAAACCCCATGCTAGTGTGTGAGTGTTCATAAAATATTTTAACATTTAATTTCTCAAACTCCTGGATACTTTCTTTTTTTTCTTTTTCTTTCGTATACAGTGTACATTAATACTAACTTATTTTTTTGTTTTCTGTAAATAGTATGTTTAAAACGTACACTCAGAGCATTTTATTGGGAACACTATACGAATACCAGCTTTTTTTGCTTTAAAAATAGTCAATTTATTTTGTGGTATGGATTACACAGGATGTTGGAAACATTCCATTGAGATTCGGGACCATGTAGACATGATTGCTTTATGTAATGCCTGCATTTTTCCATTTTCATGCTCTGAATCACCTGTTCTATCAAATTGCAAAGGTGCTCTATTGGATTCAATTGTGGTGACTGGAAAGGCCATTCATTGTCATGTATATGAAACCATGTGTAATGACTTTTGCTTTGTGTCATGGTGCATTATCATGGTGAAATACGACTAAATTGTGGTTTTTAGTGGATGCAATAGTAGGTTCAGTGTGGAATTCTAGTGGTGATTCATTGGCGTTAAATAGCACATACCACACCATTACAATGACTTAAATAACCTGGTCTGTAGACTTAAATTTTGGTCACTACTTACTTTGTGCCTAAACAAAAATCAAGATTTATCTGACCAGGCTTTTTTCAGTCCGACAGTGTTACCCAGATTACTTTTTTTTTTTCGACACACATTGAACAGGATAAGGCCTTGGGCTGTTCCTCGAGGTCTGATGTGCAGTTTAGGATACCAATCTGGCTACTTTATTTTGTTGAACCTTCTCACCAACATTTCCATTTGTCCTTTGGCAGACACCTATTCCAGAGAACCTCATAATTATTTATTTATACTTTCTACTGTGTAGTGTAGGTATAAGGGTGCTGCTCAAGAGTAGCAGCTTTGATGCAAAAAATCCAAATCTCAACCACTGAGCAGCCATTTTCCTGCAGCAGTGTTTCTATCTGCAGAACTGCTGCTTGCTCGAGTGGTGTTTTTTCTTTTTTCTTCATTCTGAATAAACTCCAGAAATTGTTCTATGTAGGAAGTTTAACAGAGATCATTAGTTACAGAAATCCTCAAACCAACTCATCTGGGACCAACACACATGCCACAGCCAAAAATCACCTCAGCTCACATTTCCTCCATTCTGCTGGTTGATGTGAACATTACCCAAAGCTTCTGGCCTGAATCTGTATGATGTAATGCAACACATTGCTTTCAAACACAATTGGCTTGTTAGATAATAGCATGAATGAGTAATTGTACAGATGTTCCGACTAAAGTGTTTGGAGAGTGTACGTTGAGGTAAATAATTATTTGATCCCCTGCTGATTTTGTGAGTTTACCCCCTTACAAAGAAATGAAGTATTTAATCCTGTACCAACCAGCAATATTTCTGACCCTTATAGACCCAAATTTGTCCTGAACTTTTAGGAAAGACCTCCTAATATCAACTTGTACAGTGGAACCCGGTTATCTCGCCCTCGAATACCTCGACAACCCTATTAAGTCGACATTTTTGAGTGGAACCGCCGAATTCTCGCATGCGTATCCCATTCAAAACCTTTCCACCACTATGGGGAAAGACCAAAGAGCTGTCAACGGACGTCATGGACAAGATTGTTGACCTGCACAAGGCTGGAATGGGCTACGAAACCATCAGATTGTTGCCTTGGCAGTATGTTTTTGGTCATTGGCATGCTGGAAGACCCGTCCATGACCCATCTTCAATGTTTTGGCTGAGGCCAGGAGGTTCTCACCTAAGATTCTGCAGTGCATTTCCTGTACCCTTAGCGGAGAAACAGCCACACAACAGAATGTTTTCTCCTCCATGTTTGTCAGTGAGGATGGTGTTCTTAGGGTCATATTCAGTATTTCTCTGCCTCCAAATACAGCAAGTCGAGTTGATGCCAAAGAGGTCTCATCTGACCACATCACATTCTCCCAAGCCTTCTCTGAATCATTCAGGTGTTTGTTGCCAAACTTCAGACCTTGGTGTGTTGCCAATGGTGTTCTTGGTGACTGTCATCCCAGCTCCTTTGAGATCATTAACAGGCTCCTCCCATGTAATTCCGGGCTGTACCCCTTATGAGGTGACATTTTGCATGGAGCTCTAAAGCGTGGACAATTGACTTACCTTGTATTTCCTCCATTCTCTATTCATCACTCCAACAGTGGTCTCTTTCTCACCAAGCTTCTTGCTGATTGTCCTGTAGCCCATTCCAGTCTTGTGCAGGTCTACAATCTTGTCCCTGATGTCCTTTGACAGCTCTTTGCTTTTGCCCATGGTGGTGGAGAGGTTGATTCTGTGACGGGTGTTTTATAGTTGATAGCCGGATTTTCCTAAAGGGACAGGACTCGTATGGGTCTGTGGGATTCAGAAATCTTACTGGTTGGTAGGGTATCAAATACAATTTAAATTATAACCTTCCTTAAATGTTTTTTTCTGGATTTTTTTTTTTATTATTTATATTCTGTCTCGCTGTTAAAATAAACCTACCATAAGAATTTTAGACTGTTAATTTCTTTGTAAGGGGTAATAATTCTTTCCCCCACTGTACATCTTAATTCTTGATGCCTGACTGATCATGACAGTTTAAAGTGCAAAATGTTAAATGTAACCCCAATCCATTCATCCTCGCCCAAACCTCCCACCCTGCCTCCATTTCATCATTGGCTAGTTAATCAGGAGTCGAATGGATTGGGGAGTGGAAATATTATGGTCATGTAAATGTGTCATATTTAAAACCCAGCTTAATTTGTTATTCATTATTTTGTAGTATAATTTGTAGTTCATTCATGATAAAACCCTGAAGACTAATGCATGAAATAAATGGGATTTTTTTTAGGGGTACCCATGGCTATATGGCACCAGAGGTTCTGCAAAAAGGGACAGCATATGATAGCAGCGCTGACTGGTTTTCACTTGGCTGCATGCTGTTTAAACTTCTGCGAGGGTAAGAACCAGTAGTTCCCTTTGTAACTGTGAAATCATGAATATCTCAGTGTGTGCCTCTGTCTTGATTTTTTTACTCTGTCTGCGTTTTGCTCTGTGTCTCTCAAACCTGTTTGATGTGGGAAGTAAAGTTTAAATGTCAGTGGTCTCAACATGGAGGTCAGCTTACAGACTTCACAGAGTAGATTGAGAGAGTAGGTAGGTGAGGGGGTGGGGACTTTTAAAAACAGCTGCTGTAGCAGTTACTATGGAGGGAGTAAGAGACATGAGCAATCTAATGTGGTGGAGTATGGCTTACCTGTTCACCGAGAAAGGGGTGTGTGTGTGTGTGTGCGTGTGCGCACATTTGCATTTGAAAATCAAGGAATTCAAAGTAACATGTATAACAGAGCAAACATAATACTATTGTCATTGTTGATTTTAAATTGTAACAGTGTGTGTGATCTATGTTTAGCATCTTTGTAATCCTATGTACCCAAACTACTCTGACTGTCCTTTTCTGTATTTGCTTGTATGACTTGCAGTGTGTTCTGTGCTCATTAGATTAACAGGTTCTTTGGCTTTTCACAGGCACAGTCCATTCCGGCAACACAAGACCAAAGATAAACATGAGATTGACCGCATGACACTTACTATGGTAAGCCACTTATTTTATTATTTTTGAAAATTCAGTTTATGTTGTTCCTTTGTATGCTATTTTTTTTTGGTCAAAAGAATTTTAAAGGCTCTCTGTAAAAATATATATTATGTAATCTTAATATAAACATAAATGGATCAGAGCAACTTCACAAGGGGCATATTGTGATTGACATCTGGCTCAGAGTATCTCTAAAATAGCAGGTCTTGTAATGCATTCTCACTATGCCGAGTAGTACAACTGATTATGGGTTACCACGGCTTATTGCTGTACATAAGGATTGAAAGCTAACATATTTTCCACTCCCCAAAGAGCTGTTGAAACCGTAATAAACTGAAAACTTTGATACTGGCTATGATGCATATGGGGCTTTTTAACTACAATATGGGCATAGTGCCCACATGAATCCTAATCCACCACCAAAAACATCTATGATGGGCACAGGAGCTTTGATGTAGCTTCTGGTGTAGAGATGGTACCAAGATGCACGGTGGGGAAATGTATTGGCATTGCACACTGGGGAAATGGAACTAGCAGTTCTGTTGTCAGCCAAAACTGCATTGATCCAAGAAGTCACACGAGAATGACCAGATTGATTTGAACATACAAAAGGGTTTATTAACTCTTGATAACTGAGGTGAGCAGGTAAGCATCAAAGATCATGTAATTTCTGAAGGAAGTTGCTTTCATAAATATTTATTTATAAAATTTTGTTGATTATTTCAGATATGCTATGTATTGCATTTGCAGAAACATTGGCTATAATCTAGGGGGAATTATGTCTAATTTGTGTGATTGGAATTACTCAAATTTTCCTGTTCCTTTTAAGAATGTAGAGTTGCCAGACTCCTTCTCATCTGAACTCAAGTCTCTTTTGGAAGGACTGCTACAAAGAGATGTGGCTAAGAGGTTGGGCTGCCAGGGTCAGGGGTCAGTGCATTACTTTACATTTATTTTACACAATAATCGACCAATCCATCACCCTGTCCTACTGTCTAGTTGGCAAAGTTTGCATTTTTAAATAAAGTTATAAGGTATATGAAATTAAATGAATGTGGTGTATATTTTGACCTGACTATTCACTGAAGCACTGACACCCTGCTGGTCAGAGTTATTGGGGTTGTCTGATGTTTTTTTTTCTTATTCACTGGTGCACCCTGTAGTGCTTCAGAAGTGAAGGAACATCTGTTCTTCAAAGGAATCGACTGGCAACAGGTCTATCTCCAGAAGGTAAGGCTGTAGGTGCTGCTGCAGTGATCCTGATGTCAGTGCTTCGTATATTTGACCTTTTTTGCAGTAGATTTGAATTCAGTACATTTTATATTATTAGTGTTGAATTCTGATTATTTTCCAGATTTATTATCATCTGTTTTAGGGGTCCAGCCACCATAACCCCTAACCCTATTTTTTTTTTTATAAATTAATTTTTTTTGTGTTTTTCTTTTGTAGTTTTAGAATTGGATTTTTCTTTTTCCTTCCCTTTTTTATTTTAATTCAGTTTTATTTGTATAGTGCTTTTAACATTGGGCATTGTCCCAAAGCAGCTTCACAGAATAAAAATACAAATATTACTTTTACATTTATGAATTAATTAACCCAACTTAGTAACTTCATGTATCTTAGACAGTTCTTGCTGAACCATCTTCAGCAGCAAGTGGTCTCCAGTTGAAAAAAAAACAAGAACCTGGTTACCCTGAGGAGCACGGTTAACTTGACAGAGGGGTTTGACATCAAGAAGAGAGAGAAAATTCATGCATAATTAGTTGCGCTTATTGTTACATAATAGTTAAGTACGCTGTGCAGTATAATGAAGATGCAAGTAATGGATCTCAGGGATATAAAGTGGCCTGTCAAACCACAGTCAACAAACTTGATTGAACGTATGAGTGTGTGGAACAACAGCAACCAAAACAGCAGTTCACCAAAATACTACATATTTATGATTCCTCCAGATCTGCTTCTTTACCTAAGAAAAAAAACTATTTACAAAGGCTTGAATAAAAACATTTTTCCAACCTAGACTTAAACTCTAAAATTGTGTCTGTGTCCAGATTACTAATTGGAAGCTGTTGCATAACTGTGGGGCTTTGTAAGGGAAAGCTCTGCCCTCTGCTATAGTCTTCAACATTCAAGGTACCAACAAATAGCCTGCAATAAAGTAGGCATGGCGGATCATAATCGGCTAAAAGCAAGCTGAGATACTGTGTCGCGAGGCCATTATATTTCGATGCTTTATATTTTAGCAGTAGTATGTTATAATCAATGCAAGATTTGATTGGGAGCCAGTGTTGAGTGAATAAGACAGTGGTGCTGTGGTCATATTTTCTAGTTCTGGTAAGGACTCTTATTTATGCACTCACTAGAAACATCCAGAATGTAAGGCATTGCACTAGTCCAACCAAGATGTAACAAAAGCATTAACTAGTTTTTTGTAAATCATGTAACAATATCATTTATTATTGCAGCATTATTTCTGAAAATAAAGAAGGCTATTCTGAAAAGTTTATATGAACGTCAAAGGAAAGACTGGTCAATAATTTCATAAGTCTTTTGCTGTTGCCCATAGTTAAGGCAGAAAGATTATCCAGAGATGTTATGTAATAAGAAAGCTTACTTCTAGATGCATGAGGTCCTCGCGAAAATACTTTTGTCTTATCAGAATTAAGCAGAAGGAAGTTAAAAAGCACCCACTGTCTAATGTCCTTTACAGATTCCTCAAAATTATTATGCTGATGTTTCCCATTCAGCTTTTCTGAAACATACAACTGTGCATCATCAGCATAGCAAAGATAGCTGATGCCATGTTTGAGTAATTTCACCATGAGGTAGCATATAAAAAGAAAAGAGCAGTGGGCCTTGCAGAACACCAAACTTTACCTCAGTAATGGTGGAGAACTTAACATTTTTAATTCACAAACTGATATTGATCAGTTAGATAAGATCTGAGCCAGAATTGAGCTGTTCCTTTCATGTTAGCAAAATTTTCTAGTTTATCAAGAGAATAATTATGATCAAAGGTGTCAAAACTGCACTAAGGTTCAGCAACACAAACAAGGAGACGCAGCCCTGATTAGAGGCTAATAGCAGTTCGTCTCAGTGCTATGATGAGGGCTAACTTCTTTCTGATACATTTCATGAATGTTGCTCGTATGTATGAGCATATTCGCTGTGCTACAACCTTTTCCAGGATCTTCTAATTAAAAGCGAGATATAGAGCTATATAGTTGGACAGCAGACTGGGGCTGGGGTCAGGTTTTTTTTTTTTTTTTCTCGAATAAACTTCATTTTATGCTAAATATATATATGCTTGGTTTAATTCATGTTTTGTCTGAACTCCTGATCAATAATAGTTTTATTATTAAGTGCTGTTGACATTTAACAGTACTATCCTCATATCAAAATTACAGGCTGTTTATTCAGTTTTGTCAAATGTAATTTTAAGTTAGCAAAACAAACTTTCTGAGAATAGCAAAATGTTTTGCTTGGGGTGCAGACTGCATCATTATTATAGACCCTGAGTGACTATAAATTGCGGCTAGCAGATGAATAGTCTTATTTGTCTGTTCTCTGGCATTGGCTCTGAATTGTCACTGGTTAACTAGTCCTGTTCTGATACTATGAGCTATACTGCAAGAATGTCCCACCATAACAGGCCACCCTTGCCCACAAAATTCCTCCAATTATTACAATTCAATATATTACTTAGACATTCAGCAGGTCAAAAATCATAACCTGCTGTAAGCTACATTTCCACACTGCATTAGGATGGAGCCATAGCATATTATGGCATCGGACATTGTCTTAGATAATATACACATCTAACCTTTTTGTTCAAAACATAGTACTAAGGCCTATTGGGCCTTACAGTGGCATTTTTGGGTAACATTGTAGGCTGTATCTTGAGAACACTGAGACCTATAACTGTAATGATGGACAAAATATAGAAGCCTAAATCAGGATCATAGCTTTGTTGATGTCTGTGAAATTTGGGACGTTGTTGTGTGGAATACTACCAAGTTCAAATAGCTGTTTATCAGAAACCCTAACTTTGCTATAATTAATCTTTGTGCTAATCAGAAGGATTTTTTTTCTCTCTTGAATAGCAGTTCCCACTAAGGACCCTTTGGTACAGAAGTTCCTGCAGTTGCTTGATTTACAAATGGGATCATGAGAGAACTTCAGTTTCTTTTTCATTATTCTATTTTACAAAAGAATTTAAATCTCTTAGGATGGATTTTGTGATCTTTTTGAATGTTGCTAGGAGATGCATTTCCAGCATATCAAAATTGTCCACTAATCTTGTAAATTTGCATAATGCAGGATGCATATTAAGAAGGGCTTGCGATACATTAATAAATGTAATACTTTACAAAGTTTAAGAGGGATGTAGATAAGAAACTGAACACGTGACTGGACACGGTTGAAATTGTTTGGACATGTGCAGACGAGGGACATGGGATATATGGATAGGAAAATGCTAAGGATGGAGCCGCCAGAAAGGAAAAAAAGGGGAAGGCTAAGGAGAAGGTTCATGGATGTGGTGAGGGAAGACATGTAGGTAGTTGGTTTGGAAGAGGCAGATGTAGAGGACAGGAGGGTATGGAGACTGATGATCTGCTGTGGCGACCCCTAATGGGAGCAGCTAAAAGATGATGATTCACATGATCTACTTAATACAAGCTCCTTGAGGAATGATATCTGCAGGGTGCACACACAGCATCATCCCGAACACCCCGGCGCAAAATCATGGGATATCTCGAGGTATCTCACAAAAGTGAGTACACCCCAGTAAACATAACTCTCCCATTCCAGCAGGTGGCAGCAGACTGTAGCAGACCCTAAATTGGGAAACTTGGAAGAGCTTGAACCGTGTATATATAAAGCAAGCAGTGTTTACACCTGCCGTGATCAATACTAACGGGTTTGTGTAGCCTTTTTTTAATCATGTTTGCTAAGTTGCAAAGTCAAAAGCAAGAATGAGAGCAAGTACCGGCCAAACAAAGGGCATCATATATTGGCCATCGGCTGCCCTGATTTTTTTTTATATCAGCATTATCCAGAAAAGCTAGCGCTCTCTCTCTCTCTCTCTCTCTCTCTCTCTCTCTCTTTCTCTCTCTCTTAATAATATACTATACTATATTATAGAAATAAAGCTTGAATATATTTTAGTCAATGTGCAGCTTGTATAGTAGTACAGATTTACTGTCCTTAATAAAATATCTTAACATTACAGCCATTATTGTAAAAAATAATTGGCAACAAAAGTGAGTACACCTTATGTGAGCTAGTCAAAACTGTGTCCAAACTGTCTGCATGTCAGTGTTCAGAGAACCTGTGGGGATTCTCATGCGGAAGGTGGGGAAGCGGCATGTGTCTAACATCCATCAGCCGGGTGATGTCATTATAGAGTAGTGGAAGAAGATCCCAGCAACAACCTGGCAGCTCTGGTGAATTTCATGCCCAGGAGGATTAAGGCAGTGTTAGATAACAATATTGCTTACACAAAATATTGACATTTTGGACACAGTTTTGACATGTTCACTTATGGTGTACTCACTTTTGTTGCCAGTTATTTAGACTATAATGGCTGTATGTTGAAATATTTACTGCACATTGACTACTGTAAAATATTTCCAATTTTCATTTCTTTAGTATTTTGCCTTTAGAACATGTGAGGCGTGTAATCACTTTTGTGAGAGACTGTATATTTTAGGGGTGTAATGGCACACAGAATTCGATGTTTGGTACCGACCTCGTTTTTTAAGTCACACTTCAGTACAATTTTGCTACATTTAGGGGGAAGAAATGCACATTGAATACGTTTCCATGGGCACTCAGATTTTTTAACTATATTTTGCATGCAAAAAGGATTGCAACTGAAAGCCCTGTACCACAAGTTTCAGTACGAATACATGTACCGTTACACCAATGCAAAACAAAAAATTGCTTGTCTTTTTTTTTTTTTTTTTTTTATAATGCAGTTTATTAATGTTAACATTTGTGGACATCGAGTGAAAATACTTGGTTAAATAATATATCAAATAAATAAAAAATACAATTTAATGAATCAAATTAAAGCAAAACACTTTTGTTATATTGATTAAATTGCATAATCACTTAAATTGGTTTGAATATGAGATATAATACAATTAAATTAAATAAATGGAAAAATGTGATTAAGTTAATTTACATTTGTTGGAGCGCATTTGTGTAATACAGATATTTGTGTTTTACATTTAATATTGAATTTTCTAATGATATGGTGTACCTACTGTAACTGTTCCACTTATTTCAGCATAACAAATGTCTTTATTTTTTCCATCTGTCATTCATTTATTCAAGCTCTTTCAGGATTTTAAGAAAGATTTTTTTAAGCTCTTACATAAAATGCTAATGAATCCATTGCAATTGCATTTGGTACACGTGTATCGAACCGAAAGCCCTGTATCGAAAATGTTCGGTATGAATATATGTACCGTTACACCCATAATAAGTTCTTATGAGTGTAACTACATTTTGTGTATTGCTTTGCTGTGAAAAGTATTTTAATGGTGGCTGGGTTTCTTCAGAGACACGGCTGCTATCAGGCAGTCAGGTTTCAACAGGCAATTCACAGTCTTGTGCTATCCTCCTTAAAACTATTTCTATAGTCTCTTTATTGTCTTTTGGTATTGATCATATGAAACAATATTTTTAACTGCTGGATCTCACAGCTCACCATTTGCAGTTACATTAATGGTTATGCTTGGTTGCAGTATTCTCCACCACTGATTCCTCCTCGTGGAGAAGTGAATGCTGCTGATGCCTTCGACATTGGCTCTTTCGATGAGGAGGACACCAAAGGCATAAAGGTACGGCATCAAAATTAAAACAAAAACACTTTAGTACTTATTCAGTGTATTGTTGAATAATTTAAATAATGGTAGTCTTTGTTTTCAAGCCTACCCATGTATGTTTAAAAAAAAAAATTTTTTTCAAACTTAAACATTAGTTGAGCAATAGAAAATAGGAAACTCTAATGTATTTTTCTCTTTTAGTGTGTCTCATGTGAGCTCTAGTGAAGTAGAACAAAAGACTGTTTGTTGCACTTTGCAAGGGCTGCAGAAGTGCCTAGCAACATGTGCCTGTTTGCTAGGGGTCATGTTTGTTGCTCATGTCTGTTTTGTATTAGAACAAGCCATATATTTTTTGACTTTCCCACTATGACACAGTCCTGTATGTTTAGTGCTAACTTCAGGCTTGCCTGAATTCTTAATAAAGCTGTGTAAATGGTTTTTCCCATGAGAGCCTGCTGGCATATGCCACTCGCCTTTTGTTTCCTTTATTTCTTGAATGTATTCTTTTCTCTGGTTCTTGTTTTTAGCTGCTGGACAGTGATCAGGAGCTCTATAAAAACTTTCCCCTGGTGATCTCGGAGCGCTGGCAGCAGGAGGTGGCAGAGACGGTGTATGAGGCAGTCAACAGTGACACGGATAAGAACGAAGCACGCAAGCGAGCCAAGAACAAGCAACAAGGCCATGAGGAAGGTAAGGTTCTAACATGTACACACACACTGATCAGATTGCTATGTCTTTGCTCTCTTGTAAACAAGTTTGCTCCATCATGTGGAGATTGCTAGCTCAAATCCTGATGATGCCACCTTGGGGGGTGGAATCTCTCTGCCCCTTTTAAAATACACTTTACAATAGTGCTTCTTTATTTGAGAATCACACTACATGTGATTATTATGAATAATATTGATGTTTTTGAATGTTTGACATAATCTTAAAAATTCATTAAGGCATTTTCGCTATTGTGAAATAATAAGCAAAAACAATGCCTGTCCAGCACAGTTGCAAGTAAAGGCAGTCTTTACAGAAATCTTAAAAAAAATAAATAAATATTAAAGGTAATATTTATTTGCATACCTAAGAGGCTGCATATCTCTTGCAATTTTCACACGAACACACGCGCGCGCTCTCACACTCACAGTCTGTAGTGATTACTTAAAATGGTGTAAAAACCTCCAGTGAGTAAAAGTGCTCGAGAAATCTTTTGCTTACTTATATCCTAAACCCATATGTCTTTAGTGAAAAAAAAACAGAGGAACTGGAATGACCTTTTTGTGTTTTACATTGCCTCGGAAGGATGCAGTTTACTGGACAGTTGTGTTAATTACTGCTGCTAGACAACACTGATAATGTTATTCTTACAGTATATAGGCCAGAATTTCAAAGTAAAATAAATGTTTAAACCTTTGTGTTCATCAATAAAAATGTTTCAGCACGCCTATTAACACAAACAACCAAAACCAACAAAATAAATTCACTAATGAAAAATATATTATGGCACAGCTTCTAATAATCTTTTCATTTTTGTTTTACATAAACAGAAATGTATATGGAATGTGTAAACGGAAACCAATATTTTCAAATGTCAGATTTTTCTGCTTCTGTCCAACTGGACTAGAAGTATTTCTCCAAGACCTCAACATCTTTCGCACAGTTTTGATTAGGCTGGTCAGAAAACTTCATGTTTACACTCCTTCACGTGCATTATTATTATTATTATTATTATTATTATTATTAATATTATCAGAAACTCCTTTTACCAAAAATCTTTTGAATGTTTTCACTACTTACTGCATTTAACGAAAGCCTAAGATTCATTTTTTTTGGATAACAGGAGCGGAACCCTAAATGATCTTTTCCTGGTATGGTCAATCCATTTAAGATTTGATGTTTTGTGCATGCTGAAATATATTTCAGTTTGTAAATATATATTTTTTGAATTACTATATCCTTCTTGGCAGCTTTAACCAATACAGCTTATATCTCTATCAACAAGGCTTTTCCATTCACCGATCTTACTCACACACCATTCTAAACCCTTGAGACTTTTATGTGTGAAAATCCCAGGAGATCAGCAGTATGTAAAATATTCAAAGCAGCCCATCTTGAACAATGTATGATGTGTGCATTAACTGTAGCTCTTGACATATAGGGTTGATGTGTTTTGTTGTTGTTTTTTGTGAATATTCGAAAGAATATTTAGCTAAATTTTAGATTAAAAAATCTTTTGGTACATACATAACCATGCACAGCACAGCATGCAGTGAAAATGCTTAACACTGTAAACTGCAGTGATTTCTGGGAAAGCTAATTGGGCTTTTCTCGATTTGGGAAACTGTAAAAACATGACTCTTACTATGATGCTCTGGGATCAATGGCTGATGGTGTTTATTTTAGACCAAACAAAAATATTATTATGAATGCTCAGGGAATATTTTTATAGAAAACAATTTGACCACAATGGTCTAAAACCAGTGTTATTTCACTTGGAGTTTTATCAAGCTTTTCTTTAGGAAATGGCCAAGCCTTCATGCTGAATGTTTTTGTTTTCCTTGTTTTTATTTTATTTATTTATTTTTTTTAAGACTATGCTCTGGGCAAGGACTGCATAATGCATGGCTATATGCTGAAACTTGGAAATCCATTTCTTACTCAGTGGCAGCGCCGGTATTTCTACCTGTTTCCAAACCGTGTAGAATGGAGAGGAGAAGGCGAGTCCAGGGTAAGTTTGCAGTTTTCTTGGGTTAGCAGCAATTGTTCTGATAAGCGATAATAATTAAATTATATATTTTTTATTTGTAGATTATTATTCTGATTAATTAATTACCACAGATAACTATATTTTAAATATTCCTTTGTGGCATTTCAGTCAGCTCATGTTAAACCAGAGCTGTTACAAAACCCATGTTTTCAGATCACTTACTGTAGTATAACATTACTGAGATAAATCTGTCACCCAGTGAATACATTATCAAGTTACCTATATATCAATGTATTTTGATATTTTTCTGATTTGAAATAAAGGCTACCTTTTGGTTGCCTAAATGCTTCATGACCTTTGCTTTGTTGTGATGTTCACACTCTAGACATTTGCCTTTTCATTATGGAATCAAATCCAAAAGTGTGAGGTTAAATCTTAATTCTTTTAGGGCTGCGATTCTACTCAAGGGGTTAAACATGGCTGCCTCTTTGCTTGTGTTTTGTTAGCAACAAGCTAGCCAGCTAACTAATGAGTAATATGTAACTACTTCAAACAATAAACTGTATTGGCAGTATTATTCGATTAAAAGGCAAAAATGTTGATTGATCTTACAGCAAGCACTTTGTGGGGAAAAAACCCGTTCAAATGCAGCATTCTTCGTCTTTCGGCTTCTCCTATTAGGGGTCGCCACAGCGGATCGTCCGTCTCCATACCCCCCCCGTCCTCTACATCTGCCTCTTTCACTCCAACTACCTGCATGTCTCCCCTCACCACATCAATGAACCTCCTTCTTGGCCTTTCTCTTTTCCTCCTTCCTGGTAGTGCCATCTTCAGCATTCTCCCACTGATATAACCCATGTCCCTCCTCTGCACATGCCCAAACCGACTCAATCTCACCTTTCTCACCTTGTCTCCAAAACGTCCTACATGCGCTGTTCCGCTAATAAACTATAAACTATATTTAATACTGTCCAACCTCGTCACTCCTAACGAAAATCTCAACATCTTCAGCTCTGCTACCTCCAGCTCCACCTCCTGTTTTTTACTCAATGCCACTGTCTCTAAAACATAGAATGTCGCAGGTCTCACCACGGTTCTATAAACTTTCCCTTTTCACAGAACCTCTTCTATCACAAATTACTCCTGCCACTGTTCTCCACCCACTCCACTCTGCCTGCACTCTTTTCTTGACTTCTCTAACACACACTCGTTTGCTTTGCACTGTTGACCCCAAGTACCTGAACTTCTCCCTGCAACTGCACCACTGCACTGCCCTCCCTCTCATTCACATACATGTACTCTGTCTTACTCCTACTGACTTTCATTCCCCTTTTCTCCTTGCACGTACCTCCACCTCACCAGGCTCTTCTCAACCGGCTTCCTTCTCTCACCACAAATCACAATATCATCCGCAAACATCATAGTCCAGGGAGACTCCTGTCTGACCTCTTCCGTCAACCTGTCCATCACCACTGCAAACAGGAAAGGGTTTAGAGCTGATCCTTGATGCAGTCCAACCTTCACCTTGAACCAGTCTGTCGTTACTACTGCACACTTCACCGCTGTCGCACTGTCCTCATATATGTCCTGCACCACCCTCACATACTTCTTTGACACACCTGACTTTCTCATACAATACCACAACTCCTCTCTTGGCACTCTGTTGTACGCTTTCTTTAAATCCACAAACACACAATGCAACTCCTTCTGACCTTCTCTATACTTCTCCATCAACATTCTCAAAGCAAAAAAGTCGTCTTTATGATGTGACTGATCAAATTAATTCCCCTGTAGTTACTGCAGGTCTGCACATTGTTCTTAAAGATCAGTACCAGCACACTCCTTCTCCATTCCTCAGGCATCCACTTACCTCCCAGAATCCTGTTAAAAATTCCACTGCTATCTCTCCAAATGTCCATTGTTAAAAGCGCTAAATAAATAAAAATACATTGAACTGAACAGTGCAGGTACTCACATTGTTTAACGTTTTAAAGCACAAAATAAGTAACTGTGTTTAATGGTCATATAGCAAAATACATTTCTGAAAAACTATTTCCTCCAGTTTAGTAGACTAGTCTACCTAAGCAGTGCCTTGGCTTAAAGATGCTTTGCAGGTTTCACCTTGTCTGCATGTTGATGCTAGTGCCAACACAGGTTTGGTACATTTTTGTTCTGGTTCAGTGTTCCTCAGTCTAAACAGCCTGTTGGTTATAAACACCTTTTGATAAACATACGCCATTTATCAAGCGTAAACACTGAAAAAAATATGTGGCAGTTTGAGCTTAGCACAAATTTATGAAAATGTAACTCAGATGCTCACATTCCCCAGCTCCCGAAAAGTTCTCTGACCACACATCTTGATGACTACCTACCAGCTGAATCACCATATTCAGCTCCATCTAATTATCTGTCAATAATTCTACTGGTGCTTATGCACCTATGCCTAGGCTCATTACGAGGCATGACGGCCAGCCTGGAGATGGCCGTTGCATTAGTTGTTTTGGACATGTTTCTGCTGTTGATTTTGCTGCTGGTGGGTTCTAGCATTGTCAGATGTTTTCTGCCCAAAGCTGTTGATTCTTAGGTAATATTACATCAAATATAGATTCTGTCAAGTACCTTTAGTACTAATAAGTCTATTGTACAGTCTAAGGAAGTCATGGTCATGCCTTGCAATGATTTACAGGTTGTCTGTATCATTCTTATTTGCTAATAAGTTGTCTGATGGCACCAGCCAGTGCAGTCATGCTTGTTTGGTTGGTCTCATTATATAACTGGTTTTGAAAATAATCAACTTGACACTGGAAAATGCAGCCTAAACAAGCTAAAAGCAGAATAACAGTATCTCCATGTTTCAGACCCTCTTGTTTGGTAGTTAAATAAATTGAAAACTAATTTTGTTTCATTCAGTGTTTTTATTTTATGTTTAATTTGTTTGAAAATTAAAATCTACCTGATGCACTTATTCAAGCAATGCTTGTTTTTTTGAGACATCACCATATTCTGATTAATGTAATGTTCTGCTCAATTTTCAGCAGTTTCTCACTAACTTTCTCACTATTTTGTCTTTTGTGCAGCAAAACCTGTTAACAATGGAGCAAATAGTGAGTGTTGAGGAAACACAGATCAAAGACAAGAAATGCATCCTCCTGAGGATCAAAGGAGGGAAACAGTTTGTTTTGCAGTGTGAGGTAGGACATATTCCTCTGTGTCAATCATTCTCATAAGCCTAGTCACTCAAAAAAAAAAAAAAAAAATGGGCAGTGCACTTGTCAGTAAAGTTTGAGTTTTGAATTTACACGTGTGACCTTCAAATAGTATTTTACTGGGGTACATGTATGCGGTTACAATTAACATAAAAAAATTCAAAGTTTTAATCCAAGTCAGTTTTCAGCAACAGTAAACTTACTTATACTATAAAAAAATAAAAGTACCTGCATATGTGTATTATGTTCTTTAAAAAAAATCTGAATAATCTAATAAACAGTATATCTACACATGTAGTCAATTTGTAATCTGCCTATCCTTTGCTACTTTGTCCACAGAGTGACCCAGAGTTTGTACAGTGGAAGAAGGAGCTTAACGAAGCGTTCACAGAGGCCCAGAAACTGCTACGTCGTGCTCCTAAAGTAATTGGCAAGGGTCGTGCTGGTGTGGTGGAACTGTCCAAACCACCTCTCACACACCGCAACAGCAACGGCCTGTGAGCCACTGATGTCTTTAGCCCCCAACCCTCCCTCATAATCATGCATTCTTTTACACTTGCAGACATTGCACCACTTGTTTAAATTTATCCTCCATCTCTGCCACCACCAATAAAGCATATAAATGTTTAAAAACAGCCCTCCGCAAGGACTGTTTGACGTTCTACTTGACTTGTTTCATTTGTCTAGCACACACTCACCCAAATTGACACACTGGGCAGTTGCCATTCCTAGACAGCAGTGAAGGACCAATGTTGATGTCGGTGCTGAATGAAGACATTTATGTGGACAAGATTGAACTCAAATGAGGCATACGGTGACATTGTGTCCTTGCTCTGCTCTTTGCCTTTCATCTCTCTCGCTTAATCTGTGAACTTCCTCTTCTTTACTCAGTGTTCTCCCCAGGCAGGGCCTGGCATCAGCTGTCCCTTTACCCAAGTGCACATGTACGTAGACTGCAATGTGATGCTGTGGGAAGCTGAATCCTGTCCTCCTGCTGCTCTTTCCTCTACTGTGAATGTGTTGGTCTCTGTATGCTCAGGATAAAGCTCTCTGTGTGAAGATGCAGATAGTAGGCCACATGGGTCTATGCATGCAGAGATAGTAGGCTGCATGCTGTTCTAAGTCAGCACTGAGGCCACCACAGTGGAAGCTGGTAGTAATAGTCAAAAATGAAATGGCAATGCTAAGGTCTAGTTTGATGTAATGTGTTTCAAAATAGATTTTACAACATTGCCTCTGTTGTACCTTTTTGTAATATCCAGGGCCACCTTGATTGGTTTATTTCTTGAAAGTCATTAGGGTTGATTTTTAGTATAAAATGTTGTTGGCAGTCAGAGGTCCCCAGCTGCAGTCTTGGATCACCAGAGTTTATATTTACCCTGCTCAGACACCTGTTTTAAATCACCAGTATCTTTTGAGGGTATGTTAGAGCAGAGAAATCACCAAATCCTCCTTGATTTCAGCTTTTAAGGACTGCAGCTGAATGCCTTTGCCTTTAAATTTCTTGTTTGTTTGTTAGGTTTTTTTTGTTTTGTTTTGCATTCCAATTGGTGGACTGTGGTGGTTGGGCTGTTGTGATCTTTTCCACCTCCCTTCTCTATACACATTGTAATGTTCTACACCGAGGAACTGTCAGTGATCAAGGATACACTTTTTAATGAGTTGATAGTAATAACTCTTCAAGAGTGGGAAATTTGACATTTGGCCCTTTGAGCGAACAAATTTAAATTATGTTGCTGACTGAGCACTTGCATGCAGCAATGTGTATTTTGTGTGTGCATGTATGTTTGGTCACTTAATTGTGATAGGGCTTTAAATTGTGGCCAGTGAAAGTATCCATACACATCATTCCCTTTGTTGTGCTATTGTGTGCCTCAAGAGGGAAATATTTCACTGGTTAATTATGAAAATGAAATGCCACACTCTTTTCCCCATAATGCCTCAAGCCCGCTGCACCTTCTTCAAACTCTGAACTCCATCCTTACTCATTGAAGTTCAAAAAAGTGCCAACACCGATAGAAATCTTCGAGCCAAACCTGCTTGACTTCAGCATGACTTCAGTGAAATTTAAGGAAATATGAGGAGAGAACCAAAACAAACTGCATTTTCCCTGTTTTTCTTGCCCACTTTTTCCAGGAATGCTTTGTTAGACAAGACAATGTGCAACAAAGTGAAAAGACAGGTTGGAAAAAAGCAAGTTTCTTTGCACAGTCCTGATCTGACTTTATATATAAGAAGCAGTTCTTTCCCTGTGCATCTGCAGTATACCCTTCTTGTAAGATGTTTGCATATATGGGGGACTATTCTGTCTGTGCTTCTGTTCTTTTGTCTTGGCTTTGGGGAAAGGGTGGGTTGTGTTTGATGGTGTTCCAATCATTCATGCATACCTCAGTATGAGATACAAGTGTGAAAACTGAATGACTGCAAAATGGCTTCTCTCATAGTGAGGTACATGTTTCTCATCTTGGCCACACCCTGCATGTGTTAGTGTTGCCATCATTCAGCTGCAGGTAGACAGACTGTTAACATCAGCAATGCACATATGTGATATTCTTCATCCCCGAGTGAGGACATTGACAACGGTTTTTGAGAAAAAGCTGAGCTACAGGGACAGTGGGGAAAACAAACTTAAACCATTTGTTGTAATGCTTGATTTTAGTATAGTTTAATTTTTTATATTGTTTTGAATGTGACAAAATGCAAATTTCTAATAGACTTTTTGAAATACATGCATTTTTGACTGGCAGAAAAGAGCACAGCTTAAAAGGCAGTTTTGAACAGTGGATTTTTTTCGTTGAGATTTTTTTTCTTCTGTTTGTATATTTCAGGTTTTCCATGCAATAGCTTTTTTTTTTTTTTTTTTTTTTTTTTTAAAAGTGGTTCTTTCCATGCTTTTTAAAGGAAGACTTTTGATTTGCATGTGATCCCAAATTTTGCAAATGTATGTGTAGCTTTTAAGTGTCATGGAGGTGCCATCCTAGAGAAAGATTTAAATATTCCTTTTTTTCTTTTTCCTTTTTCTTTTTTTTCTTTTGAAAAAAACAAAATAGTTTGGACATTTAAGTGAAATCACTGTACCTCCAGACTTCACTAGCTAACAGATATGTGCCAAAAGACTGTAGGAAATTGTCTTAAATTTATTGTCTTATTTTGTGTGTATAGCACTGATCACAATTCACCATTTGCATTCCCTTCAAACCAAAATTGGTACGTTTTACAGGGAAGTTCATGATTTTGAAGAGAATGGTACAAACGTGACCAAATTTAGGTGGTCCAGTGGGAGGAGATTTTGATGTCATTAACACACTGAAAAGTGGCTATCCACTAAGTGAGCTGCCATCACTGGCACCTGTCAAGAAAGGCATTTTTCCTTACCCAGTTCTCAAAGAAGGAGCACCTCCAACAATCCTGAATATCCATGTTTTATTTCAGGGGTTTTTATATTTTATTTTAATTTTTAGCTTTTTATTCATGATGTTGAGGTTTGCCTCATTCAAATGTTTGTGTGTCTGTTCTTGTAGGGGTAAGTTTGTATGGAAAAGCAGGTATCAAAATGGCAGTAAACAAAATACAACAAATAGGAAAAAAAAGTATATATTTTATAAATATATATATATATACACACACAAACACGTGTATATGTGTGTTTATTAAATGAAATTAGAAATGTTTTAGGTTTATTTAAAGGGGTAAATATAGAAACTAAAAGCCTGGAATGGGATTGGGTTCTATGTGAGTTTCAAATATTTGTGGTGAAGAATCAGCTCAGATCTTGCACATAAATTTAGATAGTATACCTACAGATTATTTTTTTGTCTGTTTATTGCAAGATTCTCTTGCCTTTTTTCATATTTATTGTCTGGTTGGAGGAGATAATCCCTTTGTGCTAACTATACATGTACATGTGTTTTGCTAGTGCGCGGAGCTGTAGAAGATAATTTTTTTTTTTTTTTTTTTTTTTTTTGGTGCCACAAGCAAACACTTGTACCACTGTATAGGTTATTATCATTAAAATGAAGGCAGTTATTATTATTGATGAAAATATCCAGTAATTATCGTTTTCCCCCCAGAGAATCTAGAAACATGTGTTGGACTGCCAATTAAAAGTTCAGAAATAAAAGCCTTTTTTTTCGTGTACTTTGCCTTGTTTGTTGTCTTAATGATTCAGATGCACATGTAAATTTTTGCTAAAGGTTTGCTGTTGATCTTGAAATGTTTATCAAATGACATTAAATGTATTGAAGTACCAAGGCCACATTAATCTGATGAAATTTGACAGCCTCAGACTGAGAGCTGCAGTAAAAGTAGTAAAAATGCCTCCTATTCCTATGCCTCTTTTTTTTTTTTTTTTTTTGGCCCTTGCCCTTTTTTTTTTTTTTTTTTTTTTGGTCATGAAAATGTACTCCTTTCATTCAATATTTTTAAATAATTTAATTGATTTTAGTCTTGTTTTTACAAACTGTTTTCTCAGTCAGCTCCCCTCCTCTTGCTAGCACTCTATCCAATGCTGTCCCAAGGGATGTGCCTGAAGCTCCTCCTCCAGCCTGTTACTCACAGCTGATTTTGTCCATCACACAGCCAGCAAAAACTCTGGGCTTGTTTTCATTCTCACCCTGTTGCTTATTTCAAAGCAATAGCCTTTAAAAAAAAAAATGTTAATAAAACTACCATGTTTTATCATGTTTGATGTAATCCTATTTAAAGTGAAACAAAAATAATATTGCAAAGCTGTTCCTTGTCTAGTTAAAGCTTCCCAAACAGGGTAGCATGCTTACACCACCATCCGCCACGAAGATATTTATAGCAGGGTCTCGTGTTAACACAGCTGCTTTGCTTATCTGTGTGTGCATGCACTCATGGCTGTGCCACTCTTATTTCAGTCTGGCTGTGTGCATTAGTGAGTGACAGTAGGCCTGTGTGACTTGTGTTTGGCTTTTCTTTTTTCTTAAAAGTATTTCACGAACCAAATTTATTTGGACGACAACCTTTTTTTTTTTATTATTCTTCAAACAAAGCCTTTACAAGGTATGTCTTGGTTTTCCATTTCAAGTCAAATTTTTACAAGAACTTTAACAACTATGTTTAAAAATCGAGTAGAATATTGGGTTGTATTTACTGGGCCTGTGTAGCTTAGATGGCCCATAGCTTAAGGTGGATTTTGAGTTGGCCTCAATAATTATGACGGCTCCGACTTGAACTGAAATCTAACAACAGCACAGCAGACCGAGTTTCTAAATGATTATTTGATTTTTATTTCTTAAAAAAAAGGGTAGAATCAAGTTGGAATGGATAATATTTTGTTCAGTCAAAACCGGTGCTGAAGTCAGAACAGCACCTTTTTTATGTGGTCTTATAAGTTTCCTGAGTACATAACCAATTGAATTAGTCTCACACCAATTATTGTATAGATACTCAACATGTTCTACCATGGAAAATGTTCCACACTAAATAAAGTTTAGTGTTAATATTAAGATAAGTTTATTCGAGGCATATGCACTTCTTATGAATTCATAAAGTTTTCAAGTTTGCCAGCCATATTATTTACCAATTAATTCTGCACAAGCATACAAGAGCTACTGTGAATCACTGTTTTTTGTTGTTGTTTTTAAATCACTGTCTTTATATAGGTGTTCTATTTCTGTACACATTTAATAGGAGTGCCTCAGAAGTAATGCATCATTGTCTATCTTTCAAGCTCTGACTTCATAAATTCTTAAAAGTGTGTTCTTCACCAGAAGTCTCCTTGAGTGTGTATCACAAAGGCTACTTGGGGAACCATGGTGTTATTTATGGTTGCATTACTGATATAGTGTCAGCTTGAATGCAGCCCAGGTCTTTTTTAAGAGAAACAAGTGGAATGTTCTGTAAGAGCCAAGTCAACCAACTGAGCATGCATTTTACATGGTGGAGGCAAAATACCCCAAGGACAACCAAGAACTTCAATAAAAGCTAGGCTGAGCATCAACAGGCAAGAAACCCAGTGTCTGGTGATGGCTGTAGATTCCACATGTCAGGCAGTCATTGACTGAATGATTTCCGACTAATTATTGGAATTGCAATAAAATATCATTTAATTTGAGATTTAATAGACGGTCATGAACAAAATAATGAACCTGACTGTAAAAAGATGACCTTGATACATTTCTTTGACACCTTTGCAGCCACTTTTATGTATGTCAAGACACCAGTCTTTTCTGCTGCATGATAAAGGGATTTTTTCTGTCACATTAGATCAGGCTTTATCTGTCATGTACACTACAGTATACATTGCATTAGACTTCGTGTTAAGCGTTCATTGTGTTTATTGGATTTTACAATAACAAAGACATTCATAGCCAGTATGGGTGGTATAACATGGTGGCGCATCACTTGCACTGCTGGAAAACATTTAAAATATATTTTAATATTAAGATAATTATTACGATTATTGCATACTGAATGCGTTAAAAGAAACTTACTTTATTCTTTCCTTCATGACACATTATTTTCTTTTTGCAGGTCCACAGTGTGACTGTTTCATTACTGCTCCTACTTTCTTCACAACACCAAAAGAGCACACCTGGCTGAATTGTATTAGTGTGGCTCCTGTCCACAATGGCACTGTCCTCACGCTTAAAACTGTGGGAGCAGAAGGCAGGTGTAACAACTCCCTGTTATTCTGCATGATGCACTGAGATTTTTGCATGCCTGATTTAATTAATAAGTTGTAAAAAAATAGCCTCTTTTTAACAAAGAAAAAAATTGTAATACAAATAATAGAACCTATGGGGAAAAAAGGGCAGGCTGAAGTCATTATAAATAGTTCACATATTGCAAATAAGAGTTGAATTAATCAATTATTCCTTCACAGTAAAAAAAATCAATAGACATTTACAGTTTAGTCATGTTTAAGCTAGTTCTAAATAATTAAAGCTCAAAGGCATCAGTATGTTGTGAATTTTGAATGCAGTTGGAAATAGAATGCTCAGAAAAATGTTCTAAAGAGTTCTGTGCTCAGAAAAGCCTTAGTGTTCACATTGTTTGCTTTGGACACCCTCTGAGATTTAAGAATATTTGCTTTAAAATATTATTACATAAAAAATATTGACAATATTAATTATTATAATGATATAAAAGACAGACACAGAAGAGCATAACTGGGGCTGAGGGAATAAAGGCATTACTTGCTCTAGCACTAGTCATTTGTGGGACATATACACATGAAAAGAGGACAGTTTGTGTTCACATGGGTCAAACAAAGTATGTTAGTTTTCACCTCAAGATGGCTGTCAGAGGGAAACTCGAGCTCAAGGCTGAGCAAGATCAATACCCTTTTTCAATAAGATAAATACCAATCTAAATCAAGTGCAAAGAGAGTGACTAATCAAGTAATTGGTGATTGATCATATCTGAAATCCAGTTGGTTTTTCTACCATGATTTCTCCATTAACATGCACTTTTCAAAATACTTTAAAACTATTAGAGATGATTGAAATAGAAGTAAAGTATTGTTGAAGTTCTCTTGTCAGATTAGTTACTTCCAGATGTTATTTTAGTTTATGCATGCTGAACATTTGATCAATTATTCATTAAATATCCATAAACACCATAAAGTATTCAATTAAAGATTTGTGCTAAAAGTCCCATGGAACATAATGTCAAATATTTACAATATTTAGATTTTATCATGACAAAATAACACATAGTCAGTTCTATAATTTTGTAGGATATAAATTAAGTTAATGCTGAAGTAAATGTATAAGCTGATTGGTGTTTGATCAGAGAACTTTAAATAATCCATGAACAAGGGTTAAATTCTGTGATCTGTAGGGGTGAAATAAGACCATATTAAACATGATGATTATCTCTCCATTATGGCACCTATTAGTGGGTGGGATATATTAGGCAGCAGGGAAACATTTTGTCCTCAAAGTTGATGCGTTAGAAGCAGGAATGGACAAGAGCAAGGATTTAAACTTAAGTTTAAGTTTAACAAGGGCCAATTTGGAATGGATAGACAACTGGGTCAGAGCATCTCCAAAACTGCAGCTGTTGTGGGGTGTTCCTGTTCTGCTGTGGTCAGTATCTATCAAAAGTGGGGAGCGATGGCTGGCCCATGTGGTCTTATCCAACTGTGGTTTGATCTCAGATTGCTAAAGAAGTTAATGCTGTTTATGTTCAATATATAATATATAATGTGTGTGTGTGTGTGGTATCAATATAGTAAACCTCTCTTACATTGCAGCAACAATTTAGTAAATCATCTCAAGGGACTACTATAGAAATTAAACTAGGGTATATTTTAGAGTAGTCAGTGTGCAGTTTGGAATCTGCAATACAGATTCATTGTCCTTTGAAATTAACAACATACAGCCATTATTTTCATAATAGCTGGCAACAAAAGTAAGTACACCCTAAGTGATCACAGCTATATGTCACTTACAGTAACCATACAAAGCCACAATGTCCTATTCATCATGTTCATGTGTTTATCTGCTTAGCAGGACTGTACAAATTTGTGGATCTTGTATTTGAGCAGTTAAAATTTGGTGCTTTGAGTACAATTCTCTCGTACTGACCCCTGGATGTTCAACATGGCACCTCATGGCAAAGAACTAGAGAATTTGAATTTTTGCTTTCCGCAAAGTTGGCCTAGGCTATTAAAGGTCGGTGACATCCTAAAACTGAGTTACAGTACAGTGGTCAGGGTCATACAGAGTTTGCAGAAACTGCTTCAAAAAACAGACCCATGAGTGCTGCCAGCAATGCGTTAGAGGTTGCAGAAGTGGAAGGTCCACTTGTCAGTGCTCAGACCATATTCCACAAACTGCAACAAGTCTCAAAGAAGACTCAAAGAAACCCCATAAATGTTTTGCCGAAGACAACATGCCCAAGAGCATGAATTACTGGAACCATGTCCAGTGGTCTGATGAGAATAAAATAAACTTGTCGGGCTCCAGCATTTGTGCCGACACCCTAGCGAGGAGAACCAAAAAAAATTGTGTCTTGCCTACAGTCATTTATGGTGGTGGTAGCATCATGGTCTGGGGCTGCATGAGTGCTGCTGGTACTGGGGAGCTGCAGTTCATTGAGGGAAAAATATATTCCAACATGTACTGTGACCTTCTAAAACACAACTTGATGCCCCCTCTTCAGAACCTGGGTCGACCCGCAGTTTTCGAACATAATAACAACCCCAAACACGCCTTCCAGGTGGCAGCTGCCTTGCTAAAGAAGCTAAAGGTGAAGGTGATGGAGTGGCCAAGTATGTCTCAAAATCTGCACTCTATTAGCACCTGTGGGGCATCCTCAAGCAGACGGTGGAGAAGCACCATGTGTCTAACATCCAGCAAATCTGTGATGTCATTATGAAGGAGTGGAAGAGGATCCCAGCAACAACCTGTGCAGCTCTGGTGAATTTCATGCCTAGGAGGATTAAGGCAGTGCTAGATAACAATGGTGCTCACACAAAATATTGACACTTTTGGACTCAGTTTTGACATGTTCACTTCACATTATTTAGACATCAATGAGGTGGTCTAGTGGTTAAGATGCAGCGCTCCCACCGCTGCGACCCGGGTTCGATTCCCGGTCAGGGAACCATCCCCAGCCACTTTCAGTGCCGGTCCCAAGCCCGGATAAATTGGGGTGGGTTGCGTTAGGAAGGGCATCCAGCGTAAAACATGCCAAATCAAACGTGCCGAGGATCCGCTGTGGCGACACCTAACGGGAGAAGCCGAAAGAAAGTTTAATGACTGATATGTTATTTTTAGTGGACAGTAAATCTATTTTGCCACATTGACTAAAATATTCCCAAGTTTATTTTCTATTGAATTATGTGTATGTATGTACAGTGAGGAAAATAAGTATTTGAACACCCTGCTATTTTGCAAGTTCTCCAACTTAGAAATCAAGGAGGGGTCTGAAATTGTCATCGTAGGTGCATGTCCACTGTGAGAGACATAATCTATAAAAAAAATCCAGAAATCACAATGTATGATTTTTTAACTATTTATTTGTATGATACAGCTGCAAATAAGTATTTGAACACCTGAGAAAGTCAATGTTAATATTTGGTACAGTAGCCTTTGTTTGCAATTACAGAGGTCAAATGTTTCCTGTAGTTTTTCACCAGGTTTGCACACACTGCAGGAGGGATTTTGGCCCACTCCTCCACACAGATCTTCTCTAGATCAGTCAGGTTTCTGGCCTGTCGCTGAGAAACACGGAGTTTGAGCTCCCTCCAAAGATTCTCTATTGGGTTTAGGTCTGGAGACTGGCTAGGCCATGCCAGAACCTTGATATGCTTCTTACAGAGCCACTCCTTGGTTATCCTGGCTGTGTGCTTCGGGTCATTGTCATGTTGGAAGACCCAGCCTCGACCCATCTTCAATGCTCTAACTGAGGGAAGGAGGTTGCTCCCCAAAATCTCACAATACATGACCCCGGTCATCCTCTCCTTAATACAGTGCAGTCGCCCTGTCCCATGTGCAGAAAAAACACCCCCAAAGCATGATGCTACCACCAACATGCTTCACAGGGG
Source organism: Silurus asotus (assembly GCA_024362625.1). Taxonomy (NCBI): domain Eukaryota; kingdom Metazoa; phylum Chordata; class Actinopteri; order Siluriformes; family Siluridae; genus Silurus; species Silurus asotus. Next base: position 377,471 of record MU551584.1, read on the forward strand.
AACCTTCCGTGCCATGCATGATTTCAAACCATGACGTCTTGGTGTATTACCAACAGTAACCTTGGAAACGGTGGTCCCAGCTCTTTTCAGGTCATTGACCAGCTCCTCCCGTGTAGTTCTGGGCTGATTTCTCACCTTTCTTAGGATCATTGAGACCCCACGAGGTAAGATCTTGCATGGAGCACAAGTCCGAGGGAGATTGACTGTCATGTTTAGCTTCTTCCATTTTCTAATGATTGCTCCAACAGTGGACCTTTTTTCACCAAGCTGCTTGGCAATTTCCCCGTAGCCCTTTCCAGCCTTGCGGAGGTGATACAATTTTGTCTCTAGTGTCTTTGGACAGCTCTTTGGTCTTGGCCATGTTAGTAGATGGATACATCATCTGAAACAGTTCAGAATCAATCTCGTATTCACTGGTCTGGAAGTGGCGAACAAACACTTTTCAGGCTGAGACAAGCTAGCTAGCTTCGAGGTTGGCCGACCTCTCCTCACGATGTCTAGCTTTTCTTAAAAATGGATTTTTAAGTATGTTCGAGACCAAATTAACTTCTCTTCCTCCGTCAGCCATTGTGGGCATAAAAAAGTCTAACTCAGTTGTATTAATGTGTGCAGAGCACTTCAGGCATTTTTTGCCAGTCGAACTTGGCTGTAACAGTGTTTCTCTGACCAGACTATCAGAGGATGTAAAAATGCTGACGCTATTCTGGGCCAGCTAGTTGGCCCTGTGAGGTGAATTTCAAATTTGATTGGTTAAAGAAACAGACCCATTGATAATATTCTCTATGGTAAACAGGCCAGCACTACAGACTTTGAAGGCCCTTGGCAGATTAGATTGACATGGCAGCACATAGAGGCTGAAATCTGATTGGACAAAAATTCTAACATCCAAATACACGTACTGGAAGCAGTGCAGCCAAGAGAAACGATATGAAATGAAGAGAATAAACTGTTGGGAATAAATTAATACAATTTCATGAAACAAATATTAGAATTTAGGTTGTAAATGTAGGTCAGTGCATTTGAGAGTGTTTATGCCAGCAGAGAAGGCTTTGCTGGCCCTGACCACCCACCACTGCAGTACATGCAAAAATGCATACATACACACAGAATTTCTAATAAAGAATATTCTGCCATCAAAATGGTTGGTACAAAATAAAAGTGTTATTTCATGCATCTGCGATTATTTTGTGACATTCAGCTCTAGGTCAGCTCCTCTAGCACAGCATCCGATAGTGTTTATGCCAGCAGAGAAGGCTTTGCTGGCCCTGACCACCCGCCACTGCAGTACATGCAAAAATGCATACATACACACAGAATTTCTAATAAAGAATATTCTGCCATCAAAATGGTTGGTACAAAATAAAAGTGTTATTTCATGCATCTGCGATTATTTTGTGACATTCAGCTCTAGGTCAGCTCCTCTAGCACAGCATCCTCTTAAAAGATAACTATTTTAACACCGACTTTTACCGCTTTACCTTTCCTAACAGGCACTTAAAAATATAATTCAAATAATTAATTAGACAAATAATTCTAGTATTAAATGATTCCACATAAGCAAATTCCAGGCATTTTATGTGTCATTGTAGAACATAGAGGATTCTGACATCTTCAAGAGTTTCTAAAAGCAGCCAGAAATAGGACAGGTCTGGTATTTTAGCACTATTTACTTGAAAGCATTTATATATACAATATATTGTAGTTATTAAAAAATCCTACTATATATACAGTACATGCAGTGCCATATAACATTTGCTTGTCTCAGGTTGGAAACAACTGTGAAATTGTAATTGACCAAAATGTAACAAACTATTAATCAAATTTAACTTTAAAGTACTGCATTTATTTTTCAAATCTCCATTTTCTATTTGTTCTTTTGTTTAATTAACCATTCTGTTCTTCATCCTCTTGTTTTTATTTTCCTTCTCTTGTATATAATTTTTAATTCATGTAAACAGCTAAACTGTAATGACAGATAAAACCTTGTAGCACTAAGTTCTCTAGTTAACATTAGCGGTTTAATTATTTATGATTTAATTTTAATTTCTGACTCGTTTTGTTTTGCTTGTTTTTTCTCACCTTGGTCTTAACAGGGTATTTTATTTTTATGTGAGTGATTGTGTCTAAACTGTGTTTGTTTGTATTAGGCATCTTTTAACATGTGCTCCTTTTTATTACTGACTGTGTGCAGATCAAAGATGAGAAGAAGCCACTGCCGGCTACTCAACCTCCCCCTTCTGTTTCTGTTGTACCCGGTGGATTCCTTAAGCAGCTTGTGAGAGAGACTGAAAAGGAAACTAAGTTAAAAGAACCTGAGCTTAAGGAAGAGAAGGCGGTGAGAAGCTGATGAGATTCACAGTTTTTAATACATTGATGGTGTGTCAAGTGTCTTTTTCACCGTTATTAGACCACATAAATTTTTATCCTCATTACAGCCAAGCAAACTAAGTGAGAACTTGGTCCAGCAATTTCTGCTTCCAGACGAAACCCCACCCATACTGGAGGCAGAGATGGCCCTCAGGGCAGAGCAAATGGTTAATGCTGCCCTGAAGGAAAGGAAAACGTCCTTGCCAAGACAGAGCCTAAGTCCAAATGCCATGAATCAGAAAGATGACTTCAGAGTCAGTACACCTGAGCAAAGTGACCTTAAACAGGAAAACAGTTCCAGCACATTAAAGTTTTTAGAGGTGTCGGCAGAGAAAAAGAACCTGAAAGAAAAAGCAGAGGTACAGCTGGGTGTGAAAGAGATTCAGGAAGAGGAGATAATAGAATTGAGACAAGAGCCAGAAGGACAGCTTGCTGATATCAACCTAACTGAGGAACCCAAGAAGCCTGTGGTAGGTTGAAACAACACACTTGAATTTTTTGTCTTATTACAATTAGCTAAAGTGACTAAAATAATTTTATGAAGCTCCTCAGATAAGGTGCTGTTTTTCACAAAAAAATATTTACACAGACTGAAATTTATTGCATGAATATCAATTTGCTATTAGTAGCTTTCGTAGCATTGCAAATTATACACAAACATTTTAATCACTCTACTCATTTACTGAAAATAAAAAACCCATAATTTTTAGTATTTAAAGATGACAAAACAAATCTAATTGTCTTTTTTAATAAACTATTTTATTGTTTTGTAGAATAAAAAATAAATAGCACTACATACATTTTTGACATTGAACATGGCAGTGGGCATAAATCTGCTCTTTCACTTTATGAAAGCTTATTTTATCAGGGTTCACCTGGGATAAGGACTGTTGGTTCAATTGTAAAATCCTGTTAGGATGTGATGAGACACTTTTTAAGGCAATTTATGTTAAAACATGATGACTTATCTTTATACATCAATGTACTTACAGTATATTAGAGTAAAGGTGATTTAGTACCATTGGTATGTTATAATTAATAATATAAATAATATTATTAATAAGAGGGTACATGTTCCCATATATGTATGTATATATGTATGTGTGTGTATGTATGAATATATATACTGTATATGTATCTGAAATTGTCATTGTAGGTGCATGTCCACTGTGAGAGATATAATCTAAAAAAAAAATCCAGAAATCACAATGTATGATTTTTTAACTATTTATTTGTATGATACAGCTGCAAATAAGTATTTGAACACCTGTCTATCAGCTAGAATTCTGACCCTCAAAGACCTGTTAGTCTGCCTTTAAAATGTCCACCTCCACTACATTTATTATCCTAAATTAGATGCACCTGTTTGAGGTTGTTAGCTGCATAAAGACACCTGTCCACCCCATATAATCAGTAAGAATCCAACTACTAACATGGCCAAGACCAAAGAGCTGTCCAAAGACACTAGAGACAAAATTGTACACCTCCACAAGGCTGGAAAGGGCTACGGGGAAATTGCCAAGCAGCTTGGTGAAAAAAGGTCCACTGTTGGAGCAATCATTAGAAAATGGAAGAAGCTAAACATGACTGTCAATCTCCCTCGGACTGGGGCTGCATGCAGGATCTCACCTCGTGGGGTCTCAATGATCCTAAGGAAGGTGAGAAATCAGCCCAGAACTACACGGGAGGAGCTGGTCAATGACCTGAAAAGAGCTGGGACCACCGTTTCCAAGGTTACTGTTGGTAATACACTAAGACGTCATAGTTTGAAATCATGCATGGCACGGAAGGTTCCCCTGCTTAAACCAGCACATGTCCAGGCATGTTTGCCAATGACCATTTGGATGATCCAGAGGAGTCATGGGAGAAAGTCATGTGGTTAGATGAGACCAAAATCTAACTTTTGGGTCATAATTCCACTAAACGTGTTTGGAGGAAGAAGAATGATGAGTACCATCCAAGAACACCATCTCTACTGTGAAGCATGGTGGTGGTAGCATCATGCTTTGGGGGTGTTTTGCTGCACATGGGACAGGGCGACTGCACTGTTTTAAGGAGAGGATGACCGGGGCCATGTATTGCGAAATTTTGACCTAAACCCAATAGAGAATCTTTGGTGGGAGCTCAAACCCCGTGTTTCTCAGTGACAGGCCAGAAACCTGACTGATCTAGAGAAGATCTGTGTGGAGGAGTGGGCCAAAATCCCTCCGGCAGTGTGTGCAAACCTGGTGAAAAACTACAGGAAACATTTGACCTCTGTAATTGCAAACAAAGGCTACTGTACCAAATATTAACATTTACTTTCTCAGGTGTTTAAATACTTATTTGCAGCTGTATCATACAAATAAATAGTTAAAAAATCATACATTGTGATTTCTGGATTTTTTTTTTTTAGATCATGTCTCTCACAGTGGACATGCACCTCTGATGACAATTTTAGACCCTCCATGATTTCTAAGTGGAAGAACTTGCAAAATAGCAGGGTGTTTAAATACTTATTTTCCTCACTGTATACACAAATACACACATATAAGTATATGCCATTTTATTGTGTACAGTTGTTATTTTACTCCCTCTCTCTCTCTCTATCTCTCTCTCTCTCTCACACACACACACACACACACACACACACACTCACACACATACACACACACACACTGTCTACAGAGGGATGTCTGGTATGAAGCTGGAACAGTGTGGTATATGCATAACAATGGCTACACCCTTGGTGAGTTTCTACAGCATAAAAACATGTATATGTACATTTAGCACATTTAATACAACAATGATATTTTACAGAGTTTTGCATTGCTAGAGAATTTCAAGTTTGCAATAGCATCAGATTATTTATTTCAGAGTATGCAGTGTAAAGCAAACAATATTTACGGCTATCCTTTTGGAAAGCCTGATTATGAGGAAAAGCCTCAAAATTAATTGTTTTCTACTATTTTAAATCTTTGACAATCAATAGTATCTTACTACAGTCCACATATGTCAAATTGAGAAAAAAAAGTCTACTTTATAACAGATTAAGTATTTAAAATGTCCCCTAGCCTGGCTAATTAACCCATAATGCTCTAGTTCAGTAACTGGTTAAAAGTGTTCAATCTATAAAAACTTTTTTAGGGACGCTGATGATAAAGTCTTTTTGGATGAAATATTGCAACATTGAATATGCATAAATACGCATAAATACTGAACATACTTTTGTGTGTGTTTCCTGTATGTTTGTGTAAATGTATGATTCATAACAAACAGCTACTCAGTTGAAGCCTGATGAAGGCACACCCGAGCTCCCTTTTGGGAAAGTGAGGGTTCGACTCCACACAGATGGCTCTGTACACGATGTCGCACAGTATGAGATTGAAAAGGTGAACATTTTACCCTGTTTCTATATTTGACTTAATGGTTAATTCTTCATTTGTAACAACACTAATAGAATTTTATGTGTTTATGTCTTAATATCCCATGAACAGAAAATGATAGTAAATATAACAGGAGAGTTAACATTTGAACATGATGCTTTTCCTGCCTATAATCATTATCCAGTTTTGATCTAATCTGCATATTTTGTACACTCCCTGTATAATTGTATATCATTCCAGATTTAAAGCATATATCATAGCTTATCTTTATGTATTTCATAGTAATATTTAATTTAATATATTAAATTTTCTAAAGATATGTTCCGCTTATTTCAGCATACCTTCACATATGTCTCTATTCCTGCCCCTCAAATTGTCAGGAGAAATTCTTAAAGCTTCTAAAAGAAGTGGGTCCAATACAGTGGTAATCATGACCCTGTACCAACTTTTTTGAGACTCGATGCTGCTATTAAATTTACAATTATTTAAAGTTTTGCTAAAAAAAAAAAAAAAATGCCCTTAGTTTAAACATTTTATATGTTTTCTATGTTCTACTGTGAATAAAATATGGATTCTAGTTTTTTTCACATTTTTTGCAACATTACACTTTTTTTTTTGGAGTTACCTATGTTTGACCAATACTGGTGCATTTTTATAAAGATATTTCTATACCTAGGAGTTGTTCTTCTATTATAACAGTGTAATATACCATATTCACTTTCCATAGCTGTATCAACTGTGTATTATACAATGTTTTACAATTCTTTGACAGATATATGTTGGTTTTCTATCCACAGCTGAATCCACCAGAGCTGGACTTGTGTGAGGACTTGAGTCAGTTAGTGAGTGTAAATGAGTCCAGTATTCTGCACACTTTGACCACCCGAGCTAAAGCCCACATGGCCCTTACACATGCTGGACCAAACCTGCTGGCCCTCTGGCCTCCTTTAGCAACATCTGGAAAGGTATTTTTCACTCTTGAGCTTTCCAGTTGGTGTCTTCATTTTTTGTCAAGTGCCTGGTTCTAATGCCAATTTCTTTCTTATTTTAATTACAAAATATTAAACATTGACTTTACTTTAATGAAGACATTCTATTTAAGTATTTTAACTTGCTGATTTATTTAAAACCAGAAAACTAAACTTAAAGATTTGACCATGCAAATATTTTTTTTATTTTATTAATGTTTTTTTTTTTTCTTTATTTTATTGACAACACTTACAGTGCCCTCCACAATTATTGGCACCCCTGTTTAAGATGTGGTCATGGAATTCTAAAAATTCTCCTTTTTTTAAAAACAACATAGATCCCAAATGCAAAAAAAGAGAAAAATCCAACCTTTTATTTAAGTTCATAACTTTGGTGGTAAAAAAATCACACATTTAGAAAGAAAAAAAACTTGAAATCATGTGTGACACAATTATTGGCAGCCCTGATGTTAATACTTTGTACAACCTCCTTTTGCTATAAAGACAGCACTTAATCTCCTCCTATAACATTTCACAAGATTGGAGAACACAAAGAGAGGGATTTTTGACCAATCTTCTTTCTAGATCATCCAGTGTCCTGGGTCCTCTCTTATGCACTCTTCTCTTTAGCTCGCCCCACAGGTTTTTGATTGGGTTGAGATCTGGGGACTGAGATGGCCATGGGAGGACCTTGAGTTTGTGACTGCTGAACCACTTTTGTGTAGATTTTGCCACATGTTTTGGATCATTATCCTGCTGAAAGACCCAATGACGACCCATCTTCAGCTTTCTGGCAGAGGCCATCAGGTTTTTATTTAAAATATCCTGGTACTTCTAAGCGTTCATAATGCCATGCACCCTAACAAGGTTTCCAGGGCCTTTGGAAGAGAAACAGGCCCACAGCATCACAGATCCTCCACTATACTTCACGGTGGGCATGAGGTGCTTTTCGGCATACTCATTCGCCAGACCCACTTAGAGTGTTTGTTGCCAAAAAGCTCAATCTTAGTCTCATCTGACCAAAGCACACGATCCCAGTTGAAGTCCCAGTACCGCTTAGCAAACTCCAGACGTTTACATTTGTGAGTGTTAGTGAGAAAAGGCTTTTTCCTTGCATGCCTCCCAAACAGCTTGTTGGCATGTAGAGAGCGTCTGATGGTTGTTTTGGAGACTCTGTGACCCCAAGATGCCACTCTTTGATGCAATTCTGTGACGGTGAGCTTGGGAAATTTTTTTACTTCTCTTATCATCCTCCTCACTGTGCGTTGTGGCAAGATAAACTTGGGACCTCTTCCAGCCTTGTTTGTCACTGTTCCAGTTGTTTTAAAATTTTTAATGATTCCTCTGACTGTAGATACCGACAAGTTAAGGCAAGTGGCTATTTTCTTGTAGCCATTGCCTGACTTATGAAGGTCGACACACATCTGCCTTACTTGAATGGTGTGTTCTCTTGTCTTTAAAAAAAAAAAATGTTTTTAGAGGAATTGTTAGGGGTGCCAATAATTGTGGCACACATGATTTCAAGTTTTTTTTTTTTTTCTAAATGTGTGATTTTTTTTTACCACCAAAGTTATGTACTTAAATGAAAGGTTGGATTTTTCTCTTTTTTTGCATTTGGGTTCTATGTTGTTTTAAAAAATTTTTAGAAGTCCACAACCACATCTTAAACAGGGGTGCCAATAATTGTGGAGGGCACTGTATATGATCCATTAAATACTAATCCTCCTTTAAATGTGTGAAGTTTTTTGTATTAATTTTTGCTCTCTGTATTTTTCACTCTTTCTTATTAGGGGATGCGAACCCGTCACTGGGACACATGGGAAGCTCCTGCTCCTCTGCAAGCACTGGTTCAAACGGTTTATATGTCTATGGTGGGCCAACGGAAGGATCAGTGTGTAATGGCTCTGGGCCGCAGCGGCACAGGAAAGACCACATTGTGCCAGGCTTTTGCCAGGGGACTACTCAAACATGCTGGCACAACAGGAGAAAGCATTACCTGTGAGTTTATTGTTTGTACCTTAATGCATATGAGGTGTAAAAAGGTATTAAGTGACAAAAGCAAATTATGTTTAGGGTAAAGTCATAGGATACTGAACACTCCTAGTATGCTAGGAGCTGGAAAAGATAAAAACATAATGTACACCTGATACCTGTACACCTGAGAATTTATATATAATGTTTTCATACCTGTCCACATTTAGTTACCATTTGCTGTTATAATATTCTTCACTCTTCAGGAAAGGAACTACATTTCACTCATTTAGCCACAAGGGTGTTAGTAAGGTCAGGGGTCAGAGCTCTAAAGCATATCACTAAAGAATTTCCACTAAAAATCATATCAATTATATCTTAATGGAGCTTGCTTTGTGTGTGCTGGTATGGGTTTGGATCTCCTAATTTAAATGAAGAGAAAATGTAATGTTATTGCATCTGAAGATATCCTATACAATTGTGTGGCTCCAACTTTTGGAAACGTCAAATAGTTTGGGGAAGAAACACATATGGCTCGAAAAATCAGGAGTCCCAATCCTTTTGTCAGTATAGAGTGTACAGCCTTAAAAAAAATAAAGACACATGTTAAAGACAAATAAGCAGTAAAATAATTAAAAACATCACCCAAAGATACAGTGCATGTCAAAAATGTGGAAACACCTAGTATTTTATTGCCTTTGAGACACATGCATTTTATTTTTGCTTTTGTGCAAAAACACAGGAGTTTTACAGTGAATGGCTAGAAGAAAATTCTGTGGACAGTCTCTTACAGAATTGTTACCAAACTGCCTCATGGCCACAGTCAAACATGGAGGTGGAAGCTAAAGGTTTGGGTGTTTTTTGGTGCAGGGAATGCTGGAGGCTTATTCTTGGTAAAAGGAATACTGAACCAACATGGCAACTATGCCATACTTCAACACCATGAAATTCCTTTTGGACTGACCTGAAGCATCTTTCCAAGCTATTTAACCTTTATTTAGAGAGCAAACAGTCGACAGGAGTGTTATTAATTATAGAATGACCACACCTAAATCCTATTGAACTTCTCTGGGATAAACCGAAATGCAAGGTCAGAAACACTTCTGGCAAGTTTTAAAAGAGGCATGGAAAAATATTTTAAATGACTGTTTGGTGAAGCTGTTACTCATGATAAGGTAGAATTTTTAAATGAATATAAAGTTTAACACCTGTACATTTATTTATTTGTTTGGTCAAAGTAAATCTTCATACTGTTACATTACCTGGTTGTTGCATATAAATAAAAGGAACATGCATGTGTCTCTTTAAAATGAGAAAAGACTAGATTTTCCTAACTTTTGGCAGGCACTGTACAATGATAATTAAGATAATTAAAAAAGATAACAAAGTTGTTTTTTTTAGGTTTAATTTTCACTACATAACTAATTTATTTGTAAATTAAGGCTGTAAAATTATACCGTTTGTGAAGTACAGAGGTTATAAAAATAAAAAATTGCTGCTAATATTGTATATTTTTCTGATAAAAGTAAAATGAAAATATAGGTAAATCATCAACTAATTCCAATATGAAACAAATGGGTGGAGAGAGAAATGTCCATAATCTGGTTGAATAAGTAAATACACGTATGATGTGACATGTGTGACTGTACTTATACAATTCAATTGTACAATAAACAATTACGTTTTCAAGCATATGTTCAAAAGAAAAATATAATTAATTCATAAATAAAATTCTTAACAATGCAGTGATTTTGATTACCCTAAATAAATATAAGTTGTTTCTGTAGCATCTTTTTCATCAAGAACATGATATTATTACGTAATTGACGTAAAAAATGTATTAGGGTTTTAAGAGATAAACAGCAGCATTAAAGAAACTTGTATCTGGCAAGTACTGGTCAGTCCCTGCAAGAGACAGCAATATCTTGTATTCTTCACATCTCTAGGATATAGATTGGCTAGACAGAAGTCCTTTCTTACAAGGAAAAACATTCAAGCCTGCCTAAATCACCTCATACCATGTGGCTAATGTGTTAGGATATGATAAGATTGTTTGGGCATAATTCTGACAGATTTGTTTGGCCCCAAAACAGGACAGCTTATCATCCAAAGGACACCATACCTATGGTGAACTATAGTGGAGGCAGCATAATGCTTCTTTAAAACTGAGATTTAAACTCTAGTCAAAATAGATGGAACCATGAATAGCTTGCAAAAGAAGAAAAGCAATATTTTGAAATAGCTCAATCAGAAATCAAAACTAAATTCCATCAAAACCTCTGAAACAATTTGAAGATGATGTTCCTTTGGCAGTATGGTAGGTTTCAAGCATTTTTGGAAGGAAGAGTGGGATAACACTGCCAAATAACAATATACATCCAACAACCAATGTGCTGTATTTCCAACAAAATGTGATTGTATTGGTTAATGAATGAGCACACATATGCAAGCAGGGCTTTTTTTTTTTTTACCCTGAAATATTGTTTTTGGTTTTCATTTGAATTTTGTTGATTGTTAAATCTTATTGGATCTAAAATGTATTTCTATGCATACAATCTAGATGAATAAGCAGGGGTGTGTTAACTTTTCCTGCACATTACTTGTACTGTGTCTATATTGGTGTTGTAAACTTTTGCTTTATTTGCCACAGACTTTAAATGTACTTTTCATTCTCACACACATCTCTCTCTCTCTCTCTCTCTCTCTCTCTCTCTCTCTCTCTCTCTCTCTCACACACACACACACACACACACACACACACAAATTGGCACACCCCTGTTGCCACTCTGTTGTTTATAACATCTGAGTTTTTCAAATGCCCAAATACCCCACAATTATTTAGTGCAACTCACCTAAAGCTTTGAAACATTTCACAGTTGTATGTAAAATATGTATGACTTATGACCAGAATTACCAGAATGATCTATAAATCATAGAATAATAGCTACGATTTAATATTTTTACCAGGTAATTGTGATGTAGACGTATATTGCTATTTTAATGTATGTGTGTCACAATAGTGGAGCGTCTCCAGGCCATGTTCACTGTGCTGCACTCCTTCGGCTGTGTAAGCTCTAATCACAGTGAAGCCTCCAGCCGATTTGCCATGGTACTTTCTCTGGACTTTAACCATAAAGGCCTTGCTGCTGCAGGACATCTACAGGTGCCTCTCTACTATTCTATTCTATTCTATTCTATTCTATTCTATTCTATTCTATTCTATTCTATTCTATTCTATTCTAATCTATTCGCTCTCTCTCTCTCTCCCTCTCTCTCTCTCTCTCTCTCTTTCGAAAATTAAACAATATAAATATAACACAGACACACAAATCAGTACTACCCAAATGGGATCTAACAAATGTAAAAATGTAATTAAAATTTTCCAAAAATTTAATTAAAATTAAGTATTATTTTAATTTAGTATTATTATAACCTTTGATGCAACATGCATTTATTCACAGCGAAGGTTTCGTTTTGTGTCCATGCCAATGTTGATTACAATATTAAAAACGTAAAAAGTATTAATTCAAAGTACTTTCAGAACAGATAAAAATGTGCTATTAAGATACAATTTAATATTTTAATCGATTGACAGTCCTTATATACACACTCATATACATACACAAAATAGTAACTAGTTACAGTTACTCATTACTTCATTCAAAAAGTAACTCCATTACTTTGTTGATTACTTACACCAAAAAGTAATGCGTTACTGTTAAAAGTAACTTTTTTGTTACCTTTTTAAAGAACCTTCTTTAATGTTTCCATTAATGCCTTTTTATGCGTTATGGTCTATACAAACACAAAACTGACTTAAACACAGTCATTTTTAAACACTATTTTATTGAAGTCAAACCAGCACAAACTGAATATATCACAAGGATTTCTGAAATAAATAACAAAACAAGCTGAATTATATATTCACAATCAAAAACTAAAGTGGCCTCTGCTGTTGTGTTGAGCTCTTAAAAATGTTCCTTTCACAGCTGAAGTATGAAAACTATCAACAATGTAGAACAGAACACCAGGTTAGCTTCTAGCTACTAGCTCCTCAGGCATGGAGTTTCTGGTGGTGTTTCAACAGATTGGAGTTGCTGTTTATTGCAGTAGATACGAGCTTCAAACCAGAAAGACACAACTTACATTTGACTTAAAAGTTTTTGTCTTTATACTCAACAAAAATTTCCACTTTGGGAAACTCGTCTTGCTCTCGGCTCGACTCGCCATTACTGCCGCACAGACCTGAATAAACGGAGACACGCCCACAATGCGTCTTCTTCGTGTTTACAGTGGTTCAGCCACCAATCCTACAATGCAACGCTGCTGTAAACAGGTTAGGCTGTAGTCTACACTTCAGCCGAAATTAATTCATTTAAAAAAGTAACAGGTAACGCACCATACGGTAACGGTAACGGAGTTACTTTATTTTTAAAAGTAACACGTTACAGTATTGGTTACTGTCAAAAGTAACTAAAAGTCACTGCCCAGCACTATA